>JALPQD010000887.1:36844-414784 GCA_023101885.1 Typhlomys cinereus
GGCACCAGGGGATGGAGCGGGAAGTGGGAGGGGCAGGGGGGTGATGGTGTACCTGTAATGTTTGTACAAGTGGAAATAAAAAAAGAAAAAAATTCCCTTTATTAACCACGATTAAGGCACTGAAAAGGGATCCTGAAACTTTCCTGGTGACCGAAAGAAGAAAGGAGGAAGGAAAGCTAGGAAGGCGGAAAAGAGCTTGGAGAGAATTGAGGAAGGGAGGAAAAAGCAGATGTCTGATCCTTGTGCCTTACCTCGGGTGGGCTTGTGTTAGTAGGAAAATTTTTACCACATGCCGCAAAAAGCATTTGGCATGGGCAACGCACCAAGTAAAAGACAAGGCAGCAAGTACAATGTCACCAAAACCTATTCACTGGCATCTCACGAGTGCTTAAAACCTGATGGCCTCATGACTGGAATTGCTATAACCTAATTGATGTGCTTCTTCCCAACTCAAAAAATGTATGTGGGGAGAAGAACTAAGGAACACCTTTAAAAGATGCTTTTGACAGTCTATAAGAGATCATGCTAAAACCAACACTGGGAGCATGCATGCAGAGTCCTCTCCTGGAAATCTCTCTTGCTAAGGGTCACAGAAGAAAGAAGACACTTTTCAAGCTCATGGGGATGTGATGGGTCCCCTTACAGACAGGTGCTGGTGTGTGGTTCATCACACCATACAACCCTGAACCAAATCTATCCACTCACCTTGGCAATGCAGACTGACTATCCATGGGCTGCTGCCGTGGACGAACCCTCACAGTTTTAAACAGGTATACTCTGAAATCATATGTGCCCAAGGCCTGACCCACAGCAATAACAAAACAAAGGGTTTTTATTATTTTTTCTTAAATCTGTTCACTTGTTATCTTCAGTGATTATCAAGTGGACACATTTCCCCCCCTCCCAAGTAATTCTACCTGAAAAATTATCTAAATCCTTTCCATGCATGAGTTTGGAATAACAAGTACTCAGTAAACAAGACTGTGGGTGATGAAGAACCCTTTGTATACTCTTCTAATATATACATGAAGTCCTCCAAGGGTTACCATTAAACTCTGCATGTGTGCTGATAACATGCACATGAAGGCAGATGTCAAAACATGACTTACAGTCAGCATGAAAGATCTTACAGTACTTTCTTTTTCAATAAACTGTTCAGCTTTAATTATTTATACTAAGGTTACTCAATACTCTTTCATCGAGTATTTAAAATACATACATTCATACATGTATATAGTATATTATATATATTTGTACATACTTTATAACATGCTTACGACCTTTATATAATCCTATGTTTTATATATGCATACTTTATTACAAATATCTATAAGATGTATTAATAAGTATATAATTGTTACAATAACATATACATTAAGTAATTTATACAACTATAAATTAATATATAAATAAATACATATTATGGATAGGGAGAGGGTTCAAGAGTTAAAGTCTTGTCTCTCAAACAAAAGGACCTCAGTTCAGATCCCCAAACCCCATGTAAAAATGTAAGGCAGATATGACAGTGGCTTGTAATTCCAGCTCTGGAAGTCAGAGGCTGGGAAACCCCAGAGCAAAGAAATAAGGAGGAAGAGCAATCCAGGATGATTCTTGATGTTATCCTTGGGCTTCCACAGGCACACACACTCAAGTGCTACACACACACACCACATGCAAATAAGTAAGGCTAAATATATGTCACAGGAAAGGATTTTACCTCATTATGTGGTAATTCTAAACAGTTCAATAAAATAATATAGACTGCTTCACTGTGATTTCAATCTTGCTTCCAAGTATGAGGGAAAGACAACCAATAAACACCCAGGGTTGTATAGAAAGGTCGGCAGGAGGGATTCTTCAGATGTTTGTTGAAGTCAAATACTACAGCTGTTATCAATCACCCTTTCTGCTGGGCTTGGTCCATGGTTCAACCTTCATCATTATCTGAGCTTGTATGTTGCCACTGGGTCTCTTGCAGTAAACCCTCACAGTATTACCCCCAGGCTGCTGCCCAACTCAATCTGCTAAGTCTTTATTGTGAGAGAGTGTTATCCTAGTAAACATGTTCTGGGTACTGATGCTACTCTGTAGCATCTTGCATACATGCTCCGGGTACTGATGCTATTCTGCAGTGTCCTGCATGCATGCTCTGGGTATTGATGCTACTCTGCAAGTCCCACGTGCATGCTCTGGGTACTGATACTAGTTTGCAATGGTTTTCATCTCCTCAAATTCAAAGTGGCATGGATTATAATCTCTAGTCAACAAACCCATATGTGTAATGGGATATCTTATGAAGTCTAAAAAATGGGGATGATATAAAAAAAGAGAAGAAAACAGGAGAAACAGAAGGCTTGGGAAGGGAGGTTTTGAAGTGTGTAAGTATTGGACTCTCACTGTATGCGGTGGAGGTAGGGTGTCTAAAAATTTAATTAAAGATAAAAAAAATACCTGCTGGTTGTGGAGGGCCTGGGGAACCCATGTCCTCCATGTCCTAATTTTTACATTAAAGCCCCCAAATTAAAAGCAATGTACACACATGCACTAGATTCACACATGCCGATCACAGAGCTTTGCAGCAATTCCTTTGGTATTTTATTTATACTCTACAAACACAAAGTTGCATGAAATGTCATATAACAAGGTATAGAGCCCCAAATAAAGATTTTAGTGTGCATCCATCCATGAGTACTTCTTCAAATCCTTCCAGATATGTCTGCACACAAGCTTCATTGCCCCTTGACCTCAGGCAGCATCATCCAAGGCTTGTTCCCATCATTCTGGAAATCCAAGAGACCAATGTGCATCACAGTTACAGGGGTGGGAAATAGCATTTACAAGAGGTCTCCTAATGTCCAAATGGCTTCCTATCCCGAGTCCCCAGACCCCACTGCATATGGACAGGAAAGAGGTGCCAGAAGCAGAAGTACAGCAGGCACCTGCCCTATCTGCCACTCAGGGACACAACCAGGACCAAAACCACATGGGAAGGCCAAAAGAATCTCCCAGGTGGGGCTGGGGAGATGGCTTAATGAATGAAGTACTTGCTGTGCAAACATGAGGACCTGATTTTGAATCTTCAGCAGACACATTAAAATCTGGGTGTGCATGTCTGTAATTCCAGTACTGGGGAATGGATCCTTGTAGTTCCTAACTAGCCTGTCTAGTCAAATTACCAAGTTCCGGGTAGGGTTGAGAGACCCTATTGAAATAGTGGATAGCAACCCAGGAAGATGTCTTGTGTACACACACACACACCACACACACACACACACACACACACAGAGAGAGAGAGAGAGAGAGAGAGAGAGAGGAGAGAAGAGAGAGAGAGAGAGAGAGAGATTTAAAAAGTAAAAGTGAAAGACATTGCAGATGGCTCTGTGGATGTAGGGTTGTCTTGGAAGCAGAAGTTTCATGCAAAAGGCTGAGCAGGAAAGAATACTTCATGTGCCTGTGTAAGGTCACCTCTACCCTTAGTCAGACACCCTTAAGGCAGAGGGTGCCCACTGAAGGACACTTGGCCTTTCTTGCCTTTTGGTTCAGGCAAAAGGGGGAGAAGCTAGGCAATGTTGCTCATATCTGAAGAAGTTCCAGAAAGAAAACCCAATACATTTGAAAAGATACTCTGGTTCTCAACACTTTAAAAGCTCTTGTCTTCAACATGATTCATCTTTTTAATGTAAGAGTCCAAATATTTTATCAGCATTAATAGAAACAAAAAATAATGGTAAAAGACAAACTAACATTCAATGCTACAATACAATTTATTTTTACTTTCTTTCTGAATTTATCTTTATATAAGCATTCTTTTTGTTTTTACTCACAGCTAATTTTAACATGGTGATGAAATATTTAAAGTCTTGAATTTAGCATAAAAATTCATAAATATTTGACATAGGAAAGTATAACAAGTGACATTAAAAATTACTTTGCTATGAATTCAACATAAATCACAGTGCAATTACTACCACCAAATCTATGCACCTCATTTCCTTAGTGGGATCACCAACATGTAGAAGAATAAATCCACTTCCAATCCACCTGGCTTGCTCAGTACACCCAAAGGGTGTTGGACTCCATTTTGAGTGATTGGACAGGGAAGGGTGTGGATACATTAGAAAGAAGGTAAAGTTAAAAGGGGGAGAATGAGAAGCCCTTTCTTAGGAAAGAGATTTATTAGAAAGACAGGCAAGATCTAGAGTGCACACACAAGGCTATCCTCTGATGTAGGGAATTGTTTCAACAGAAAACATTAAAAGCTATTCGGGATTGCCAAGAGACATAGATGTGAGGCAAGGAAGAATTCTGAGAGGCATCTTGCTTTAGAACACACAAGAGCTTCTCTTTACTCATGCTGGGCACGGGTGCCAGTGTTTATCTGAAAAGGTAAAGAGGGCCACCTGTGTGCATGTGTGTGTGCCAAGCATGATGCTCTGTAATTTTTCCTCGCATGACATGCAAAGGCTTCAAAAGACTAGGAAGTAAGATTCCGCAGAGCACTCCATTCACTTTCATTGTCTCTGTGACAGCCCCATCCATGTTAGGCTGAGCTCTCTGAACACCCTGGCTTGGTACAGCATCATGGGGGAACTGTGAGCTATGCTTTGGATTTTCACAGGTGCCCTAAAGGCTCGTGTCCAAGGCTTGGTACTCAGCTCATGGTGTTCCAAGTAGGCAGGGGTTGGGAGAAATCTAAAAAGGGGAGGTCAGGTGGGAGGCAGTCAAGTCACTGAGGGGAGGGGGAGAGAGAATAAGAGTTTTCCCTGCTACTTTGCTGAGGATATTAGGACCCTGGGCCTTTTTCTTTCTCTCTCTTGCCTTCCAGACTGCATGACCTAAGAAGCTTGCTCAAGCACACACTCCGGCTGCAGGCCAGGGCAATAGGAGAGAGTCTGCAGTCTCATCCAGCTCTGAGATGGTGAGCCAATGCTAACTTTCTGCCTCTCTGACTTGATTAACTAGGATATTTTATTTCTGCAGTAGCAGCATAGGATGGCTTCTTGCTCCTTCCCTGCTCTTCAGAGTGCAGAAGTTAGAGTACCTGCCTCCACTTTGTAACACAAATGTTTCCCTTCCTTTCAGAGCACAGGAGCAATGCCAAATATGTAAGTGCTGAGGGAGATTTATTAAAGAGCATCAGAAATCGGCATTAAGTGTTGGCATTGCATATGACTGTGTCCCGACTAAATCGAGGGGAACGTACTTAGCTAATCCAGTAGTTTCTGATTTTTATTTAAAACTGACTTTTCTATGCTGCTTGGCTGGGCTGCACTCCACAGAAGCCAAAAACAATTAGAACACAAAGAGAGGTTTCATTATAGTTGCGGCTGATTCACTCTGGGGAAGGTAAGTGGCCACGGAGTCAGAAGCCAAGCGGTGAATAAGAGGTAAAACATTAAGCATAAAATGATTCTTTTGAGTTTCTCTACTGTGATGGTGACTATAAAAATGGCAAATACCGTGAAAACCAAATGTGATTTCAGACACCTGGACAAAGGCAACCATGTTAAACATGCTGTAACTTTTATTTGCATCATGTGGGAAGACGCCAGAAGTTAAAACGCACTCTCACGTTTTTTTTCAGCAGCACATACAGGGATGTGTCTCACAGCCTGATACATTTCATTTTGTACATGTGTTTATCTTCTGTGTGTTAAGTCAGAGGTGAAAGGGATTGGGGAGCAATTCTGATCACGTGTGGGTGCCACATGGAGGTCTATGAATAAAGAGAAATTGGCACGAGGAAGAGATTTAAGAAATAGGAGTCCATTGTGCATTCAGGGCTGGTGACTAAGAGAGCGATAGTTTAGCCTTAAGGTGGAAGAGTGTTAGGACAGAAAAGATAGCTTAAGGCCACAGGGGACAGGGAGAGAGTCATCCTGACAGCATGGAGGGAGGAGGAAGAGAGGAGGGATCAGAAAGCTTGGAGAGCAGCAGAGAGAGACTCTGGGTGGGACTACAATCTGTATGGTCTCAGACATTAATTACTACAGAGTTGCCTGAGAGTTGTGTGTGGGTGTGTGGATGTGTGTGGCATATTTGCAGAATTCACAAGACAACATGAGAGAGTCGGTTCTTTCCTTCTACCAAGTGGGTTCTAGGGACTCAAACTCCTAGGTCATCAAGAAGCATCTTTACCTGCTGAGCCATGAGACCACTGCCCAGGTGTGTGCAGAGAGCCCAGAAGAAGACAGTATCATAGACAGGGACTAGGAATGGGAGGGTACCATTGGGATTGCCAGTTCCTCTATCTCAGAACAAAGAATTAGACCAAGTTCAGTTGGATAGTCCTGGAAACAGAGACAGTTTATTAAAGAAAAAAAAATACTTCTGAGCTTATGAGTGGGCCACAACTAGAGAAAAGTCAAAGATTATATGGCCCTATCCCAGAGCCTTATAACCTTTCATGAGTCAGTTATATATAACACACTTTTTCTGCACCTGCTTGTTTTGTTAAGTATAATCCAGTGGGGGTGGTGTGGCTTGGGGATGGGGATGGTGCCAGTGTTTCTTTGCCATTAGTTCTTTCAAATACCAGTTTTGTGTGTGGGTGGGGGGTTATATATGTGTGCACATGTGTGGGGGTACACATGTTCATCCGAATGTGTTTGGAGGCCAGAGGTTAATGTCTGGTGTTCTCAATTACTCTGCGTCTTATTTCCTGTGACAAGGTCTCTCACTGAACCTGGAGCTCAGTGATTGGCTGGACTGGCAGGCTTCCTCTTAGACCAGCAGTGAGCACCCAGCTTCCTCCTACCTCCACTTCCCCAGCTTTAGCATGGTAAGTCCATGCAGCTACACCTGTCTTTTTATTTGGGTGCTGGGGACGGAACTCAAGTCCTTATGCTTGTGCATTAACCACTTAACTCACTGAGCTGCAATAACTAACCACTTCACTCCTGAGAGTCTCTGCAGCCGTGCAGAAGATGCCTCTTAGCCTCCACTTCTTCCCACTTTCTGGCACCCACAGGGTTAATGAAGATCACACTGAGTTCCATCCATATATAATGCTGTCTTCAAGTAGTTCCTGAATTCTGACCTTCCCTGAGTCATGGTGGAGTTCTATCTTCTTCATACCTCTCAAGTACACTTAGGAAAATACACTCAGGGAAGTCCCTGAATCTTCTATGTTGGAGTTGACTTCATGAAGTAGGAACACATTACTCTTGGGCTGGGATGTTACATGTCATGGTTTAAAATGTGTCCCCCACAGTCTCATGTGTTTGGCAAGATCATGGCATCTTGAGAGGTGGAGCCTTGCTGGAGGAAGGCAGTCACAAGGGGTGAGCCTTGAGGTGGATTAGTCCCAGAAGAAGTCTGCCTTTGGAGCAAGCAGTCTTGCAGCTCTCAGCTTCCAAGATGTCTGCGGTGACTTAGCCTCCTCCAGCTTTGGCCAGCCATGTCACCTCCATTATGAGAAACTGTACCTTCCCTCTAGAATCGTAAGCTGAATAAATCTCCCTTTCTCCCTTAAGTTTCTTGATTTGGGGTGTTCTCTCACAGCAATAGCTAAGAGTAACTGTTACATTATGCATGGTGAAATGACTTGTTAACTCACATTTCAATAGGAGGAGAACATTATGAAATATTTCCATAAAAAGACATTCTAGAACAACAGCAAGACATTCCAAAACATGAATAAGGAGCTCACCCTGATATCCCTACAAACGCATGGCCAACAGAAGTCAGACCACTTCACCACCTCAAAACTCAGGCTGTTAAAAAAGCCATGAGGGGATGACTATGAAAAAACCCACTTCTCTAAAAGCCTGTCTTAACTTCCTGACTGTTGTGGCATGTGTACTGCTGGATTTGGAACACATAGGAAGTCTGAAAACTCTAGGACAAACACAAAGCCAGACACCTGAGTGATCTCACAGGGCAAATATCAGCTCAGACTTCCATTTTGTTAAATCGGTCAATTTCTGACTTCATGAACTTCCATCACTACTCTAAGCCTACGTCTCACACCAAACATTGAATTACCTTTGTTCTTCCTATAGACCTGCTCGGTCTCTTTCCCTGTCAGGTTGTCTTCCCAGAACTCCCTTTCAACTCCTTTGCATCACCATTTCCTTTGGTTAGAATATTCTGAAAGAATGGGAGTCAAAGCTTAGCCTGCAGACGGAGTTGGGTCAAACCTTTTCAAATGCTGAATTCCTGGTGGTCCTCCTAACTTGACAACTGCCGACTTGCTAACACATCAGTCCAACTGTTACTCCCAGGCTGCTGGAGCACCTCTCTGGAACAGTTACCTCTCACTAGCTCTGATAGCATGAATGCTGTTAGCACAGAACATAAAAAGGCTCTTGAGGAAATTACAGGTGGGTCTCAATCACTGTACTGTGGAACTCTTCCAAAGAGACCACCTTAGATCAGAAAATGTAAAAATGTCTATCCAGAACCAGATGTAGTTTCTGACACACTAAGTGATGTAATTAATATATGATCTCCACTGAAATTGTTAAGTTTGAATGAAAGCATGGATGTATGGGATTGGGAATGTGTGGATAGATACCTTCATGAACTCATAGGAATGAGTGGATGGATGGATAGATGGACTGATGAACTGACAGAAGGGTGGATGTGTAAATGTATGGGTGGATGAGTAGGAGGGTACAGGTAAGTGGGTAGATGGATAATGATCAGGTAGACAGATGAAGGAAGGGACTAATGGACAGATGGACAGATAGATACACAAGTGGGTAAATGAACAAATGGATGGGCAGACAGATGAATGGACAGGCGAACAGATGGATGGATGGATGGACAGATAAATAGTAGATAAATAGAAGGATGACATATGGATGAATGGGTAAGAGGATGATTGAAAAAGTTGGCAGATCAAGGGGAGTAAATAGGTAGGTAGATGGATAGCTGTATGGATGGGTGAAGACAGGCATGGGTGGATAGACACATGGATAGATGGATGATGAGAAGATGTGGGTCCCTAGCTGTCTGATTGCATCTGGCTAAGAAATTCATTTTTTTTCCTTTGATTTTCTTTTCTTATTTATTTTCCTTACATTGTTTTGGAATATGCAATTTAAAAAATGGACATTCTGCATTGTATTTGAAGTTTCATAGATGACCACCTGTAAGTAGAATGGAGCCTGATTATTTGACAATGTGGGGCAAATTTTATAGTCATTAATTAACCTCTCAGCAAGCTACCCCTTGGGTAAAATCAGGGATACATAGCAGTACTTGATAACTTGGTGGAAAGCTATAGCCCAGGTCTAAAGAAGACTAAAATATCAGAGTAACACATGCTGACTCTAGTTGTCCACCAGACCCTCAACTTATTCTGTCCTGCTCATCTCCACGTACATCTGCTATGGAAGGAACTATTCCAGGAAAGTGAGAACTATTTTTTCCCACAATTTTCTCTGTAAGTTTGAGAGTCTTCTTCTCCCATATGCAACAAAAGAGAACCCAGGCCGTTTTTCAATAGTAATTAAATTGTTCCATATGGTCTTCTCATCCTGCTGGTCAACGCTGCCTTTGGGGTCCTGGATTCCACAACTAGCCAGTTCTGTCACCACTACTTGTTGTAGAATCGGAGGTTTGAACTGGGAAGACGGTTCAGGAGTTAAGTCCTTTGCCTCATGAACAAAAGATCCCCAGACCTCATATAAACATGCTGGGTGAATAACAACAGTGGCCTACAATTCCAGCTCTGGAGGGCAGAATCTGGCAATCCCCAGAGCAAAGCAATAGAGGTCTAGAAATCTGAGATGATTCCCAATGTAAGTGCTGGGCTTCCACAGGCACACATACTCAAGTGCCTTCTTGTACACACACACACACACACACATACACACACACACACACACCAAAAACAAACAAATAAATAGTCTTGTCCTCATAACTTTTAGTATTTACCCACTGCACTGGTTCACACCATGTCTTACCATACCATAAACAGACATATTAAGCAAAAATTGACTTTTCCCATGTTCTACTATTCTTCCTTTCACCAGCTGTTCAGGTGATAATTTTTGCCTGGAATCTTCAATATTTTCTGGTACCCACCAGGAGCCTCTCACAAGAATTGCTGACTAGTTCAAAATCAGCCAGATCAAATGACAGATATTTCACACTGGTTTTGGTTCTGTGTGGTAGCATGTCCGAGTGGTCTAGAGTATTAGGGTAAGGTTTTTGGATCTAAAGGTTGAGAGGATAGAATTCTACATGGCTCTGTGTTTCCAAGACCAAGTCACTGCTCCTTGTTTAAATAAAATGGTAATAGAGAGGTAAAGAAGCTCTAACTAGTGTATCCAAGGAGCTGGCTATCTTTAGATGAGTTAAATAAATGAGGAACTGACATGCTGGGAAAGCCAAGGCACAGGACAGTGCCACACTGTGACTGGGTCATATGTTAAATAAGCTCTAACATCTGGGTTTGGACAACTGTATTAAGATCTAAGTGTTGATCTGTTTTAACCAGCCCTCTGTACTCCACTAATTCAGATATCTGTGTTATTTCTTTCAAAGTTTCTGACTTGGAGAGGAGTATTTGAGAAATCAGTCCAGTCTACATTATAGGTAACACAGTTGCACAAAGCAAACACTATTGTCACAATGGAGTGGACAGCATTGACATGATAATACTAGGGTGAAGAAAAGAAGTCATAAAGTAAATACAAGGTATGTCTCTCTTAGAATACACTGGCATAGTTTATAAGATACAATAGACAACATGAAAATATTCCACCTTAACTGGTTTTTTCTTATCTAGTTTGCAAGTAATGAGTCTTTTCTTCACTCTGCTCTTGAGGTTTCATTATAGAAGCTCAACTATCCTCAAATTGCAGTGTTTAGAGACTGAGATATTTTTACCAAGTGAAAGAAAGTAGCCCCATGAGGTATATCAACTCTGTAATATTTATACATTCCATCATAATTAAATAAAACCAATGCAGTTCATGTCAATACAAAGAGCTGTTTCTACAACCCACGTTGAAAACAATTAGGCTTCAGGCTTGATGTGGGAACTCAGTGACCCACAGTAAGTTCTGAACCCTGCCACATTTCCTCCCACTTAACTGTGGGGCCAGTGAAGAATGTCAGAGAAGAGAAATAAACAATGAAATGGAGAAGACTGAATTCACATCAAACCATTTGAGTCTTGAAAGCATCATAAGTAATCAATTACGATCTGTTTTCCAAAGGCTTTGGGAAACAGAAACAGTACTATGAAATATAAAGTCTCCCTTGTTAGTGCTTCTGAAACTTTCCACTCTTAATTTTTGGAACTAGATAAGGTTTCTGTGAAGATGTGTTCAGGGTAACCCTTGTCCTGTACACACTGAATGGTATGAGAATTCTCTCCCCTAAGTTGTAACAAACAAATATCCACCCTCTGATAAATACCTTTATGCTAGGCAAAAATCATATCTGTTTTTAAATTCCTGATAGGTAAGCATTCCAGTGGGTATTAAAAGTAGCCTTCATGGGCTGGAGAGATGGCTCATGGGTTAAGCTGACACAGAACCAGAAGCACCATCCAAAAAAATAAGTCAAGGTGACCTAATTCAAGATGGTCCAATCACATCATAAAAATACAGATTTCACTAAAAAAAACCAACCAGGAATATATGGCCCCTAAAAATACCAAGAATCCAATAATTTCTGATGTCAATGAGAATAGTCTCTTGCATAACACTCAAGAAAAGAAAAATCCAGACAATGAACTCTGAGATCTGGCAAGCACAAGAACCCGAGTTTGGATCTCAGACCCCAGGTAAAAATGCCAGCCAGAAATGACAGCAACCTGCACTTCTGGCTCTGGAAGGCAGAGCCTGGGAAAATCCCAGAGCAAAGCAATAAGGAGATAGAAACAAGCCAGGGTGATTACTGAAATCACACTTGGGCCTCCACGGGAACACATTGTCTTGTGATACACACTCCCTCAACGTATATACAGCCACACAAACACAAATAAAAAGTAGCCTTCTTTCTAAACTGAACACAGAAGAGGGTGGATGCTTCAGAATTTATTTCTACACTATCTGGATTGCTGCACGTTAGCTTCCCAAAGCACTAAATCCACATACATCCCATAAGCCCCTGTGCTTTCGAATGGGCAGTGTCTGGAAATGAGGGACGTGTAGGGAGTGTGGTCCAAGGAAGAAAATGGGGAGATGACTGATAGAAACAAATGAAAGCACAGTTCTGCTTGGGAGCAGAAAGTGTACCCGTGCTCCTTAGGACTTTTGTACCATCCAATGGCAACTTCAGGGAGGTATCAGGAAAGACACGGGGAGACAAGGCACGGCGCTGGCTCTTTGTGAGGTCAGCACCGAGTTGACAGTTCTGTTATAATCAAGACCCAAGTTTTCAGATTCATGGAACCGCCCTGAGCCTTTCCACAAATGCTTGCCTTGCACGGAAAGATCCTCTTCTGGCTGGATCCCTGTTAACAACTCTTGTTATCATGGACTAGTCCCTTCATTCTCTGCAAAACGAACCCATTCCTTCTAGCCTTTCCCTTTGGTTACTATATTCTGTGACACGGTAATAGGACAGTTGGCAGGAGAGCCCACACCAACACCAGGAGCCAAGGGAACTGGCTGCACTATATCTACAGAATGGCTGAGAGAGGGGCACAGCTCATCTACCAGATAGCAGGACTGCTAACGTATGCTGAAGAATGCTGAAGAACTGAGCCATCTCCCTCCACCTTATGTCTCTGCCCAAGGAATGGTCCCACTCACCAAGGTTTGGTTCTTCCCACATCAATCAATCATCCTGCATACTAGATTAGGGCTTGCCCAGATGTGCCCAGAGCTCAGTATTCAATTGCCAAGCTAATCCCTGTATGTACCTAGCACAATTAGGTGCTTTTCATTATCATCTTCAGGAGTCTGTCCTACTTTGCCAGCCTGAAGTGCTCCAACGGTCTTGCACTTAAGGCAGGGAAGGGGTACATTGACTGTTACTGCACAAAGCAAATCATTAAGCCATGGAGCAAAACACAAAGGGAAAGAAAAGGCCTCAGCCAGGGATTTCTCTTTCTTTCCAGAAGAGAGTCATAAACAGTACACTGTGTTGAAAAGAACAAAAGGACTTGTTTAAGTTAAAATTTCTTATGTAGTTTCACTCAATGTGAGATTTTTCTAGCTCATTTCCTTGCACTTTCTTTTATATACGCAAATGCATATTCACATAGGTACATATTAGACAAGTGTACACACATTATCATATTCACATATGTACATAACTAGACACATGTACATACTCAGTCATATTCACATAGCTACATATAAGACACAAGTACATGCACTCTATTATATTTGCATAGGTACATATAAAGACACGTGCACACGTTCTGTCATATTCACACACATATTAAACACACTCACACTCATTCATGTACATACATATTAGATACCCATGCACAAGTCATATTCACATATGTACATATTAGACATACATCCACATACTTGGTCATAGTCACATACATACATATTATATACATATCCATGCACTGTCATCTTCACATGCATACATATTAGAAACATAACTGTACACTGTCACATTTACATATACATTAGACACACGTACATACTCTGTCATGTTCACATACTTACATACTGGACATACACCCACACTGTCTTATCCCCATATGTATATCTTAGACACATATCCACATAACTCATGTTCACATATATACATATCAGATACACACTGTCATTCACATAGATACGTGTTAGACACACATCCACATACTCGGTCATATTAACAAACATTAGGCACACATGCACACTGTCATATTCACATATGTACATTAGACACAAATTCACTGTCAGATTCACATACATGAATAAGAGACATTCACACTGTCATATTCATATACTTACATATTAGATATACATGTTAAAACTTTCATATTCTCACATGCATAAATTAGACACAATGCATAATCTGTCAAATTCACATATATACATAAAAGCACACTGTCATATTCCAATATGTACACATCCTCAATTCTGTTATATTCACATATGTAAATATTAGACACACATGCACCTCTGTCATATTATCATATATTTTAGATATAAGTAGACACTGTCATATTCACATAAGTACATTTTATACACACATACATATTCAATCAGGTTTATATACATACATATTAGACACACACTCTGTCATATAAACATACATTCATATTAGAAATATCCACAAACTGTCAATTCACATATGTATATTAGACATACATGAACACTGTCAGTTTCACACACATACATGTAAGACACACCTCCAAACTGCCATATTCACATATATACATATGAGACACACATATACACACTCTATCATATTCACATACATGTATATTAGACACACACACTCTGTCATAGTAACAAATGTACATATTGGACATTCACCCACTGTTATATTCATATGCATACATATTAAATATATCCACACTGTCATATTCACATATGTACATTAGACATAGATGCATACTGTCATATGTACATATGTACATATTAGACACACACACTGCATATTCACAGACCTACATACTACACACATGTGCACATTTTGTCACATTTACAAATGTACATTAAATACACATCTATACTCTATCACATTCACATAAGTACCTCTTAGATATATATCCACATACCGTCACATTCATGTACATATGTATTAGATACATATTTATAAACTGATATCACATATGCACCTATTAGATATACATACACACTCAATGCGATTCACATGTATACATATCAGACACACATCCACCCACTATCATACTGACAAGCATACATATTGGACATACATCCACACTGCCTTATTTGTATGCATACATATTAGACACATGTGTATGCTCAGTCATATTCACATATGTGTTAGAATATATTATATGTATAAATTACACATATAATATAATACATATTTCATATGTATTAGAATATATTAGAACATATTAGGAACACATATACACTGTCAGATTCGCATACGTACATATTAACACATATCCATACACTGTCATATTCACACAAATACACATTGTCATATTCACATAAATACATATTAGCACATATCCACATACTCTGTCATAGTCACATAGGTACATATAAGAAATATAACCACATACACTGTCATTCACGTATATACATACTAGACACATGTGCAAATTATGTTATATTCATTTAGGTACCTAGTAACAAACATCCACACATTCTGTCATACTCACATAGGTACACATTAGACACACATCCACACACTCTTATATTTACATACACATCCATACTCTGTCTTAATACATATATATTAGACACATATCCATACACTGTCTTGCTCACATATATATTAGACAAACATGCTCACTCTTTCAGATTCATATATTTACAAATTAGACACACATGCACAAACTCTGGCAGATTCACTATGTATATTAGACACATGGGCATACGCCCATCATATTGACATATGTGCATATTTTACACACATGTACACTTATGATATTAATAAAGGTATGTATTAAAATGTATGCACACTATCATATTCACAAACATAAAATTAGACACATGTGAATACTTTTCCATAGTGTTTGCATGTCTAATATGTACCTTTGTGAATATGAGTTTGGATATGTCTAATATTTATGTATATTAATATTAAAGCATGTGTCTATATGCTTAATATGTGCAAACGTGAATCTGACAGTGTCTTTATGAATGTCTAATAAGTATGTATGTCTAATGTATAAGTATGTGACTATAACAAAATGGTGAGGATATATATCTGATTAAGTCTATATGCAAATATGACAGAGTGTAGATGTCTATGAATATGTTTTTATATAGAGAGTGTATATCTAATATTTACATATGTGAATCTGGCAGAGTTTGTGCATAATAAATATGTGAATCTAACAGAGTCTGCATGTATGTCAAAAATATATATGTGTGACTATGACAGTGTGGATATGTGTCTAATATTTATACAAGTGAATATGACAGGGTGTGTGGACTGTGTGTCTAATATGTATGTGTGTGGATATAATAGTGATGTGTGTCCAATATGTACATAATTCCTGTGACACTGTATAAGCGTGTCTCTAATATGTATATATATGAATATGACATAGTGTGCATGTGTCTAATACATGTGTATGATAGAGTCCATGGGTGTGTGTAGGTAAATGTGATAGTACATCATGGGTGTCAAATATGTATTATGTGATTTGGCAGAGTTTATGTATGAGTGTCTAATATGTAAATCTGAATAAGAAATAATGTGCATGTATGTCTTATATGCATATGAGTAAGGCACTGTGAATATATGCTTAGTAAGTATTATGTGATTTGACTTGTGTCTAATATATGTATACATGAATATAAGGGAATATGTATATAAGTCTATTATGTACATATGTGAATCTAACAGTTTTTGTGTTAATATGCATGCATGTATATATATGTAAATATTACAGATTGTATTTATGAGTATAATACATATGTATATCATAGTCTGTAGATATGTGATAACTGTATGTATATGACTATGTACTTAATGTGTCATATATGAGCATGAAAGAAAGTATACATGTGTCTATCAGATACATTCATGAATATGAGTATGCATCTAGTTTGTACATATGTAAATATTTCTGAATGTGTACTTGTGTCTAATATGCACATATGTGAATATGACAAAGTATGTAGATATGTACAATATTTATATATATAAATATTATAGGGTCTGTATATTTGTAGAATATTTAGTATGTGAATCTGTGTCTATGTGTATCTAATATGTACATAGGCAAAAGTGAGAGTGTGCACGTATTTCAATTATGTATATATGTTTATACATGACAGTGTGTGTCTAATATGCACATATTTGAGTATGCCAGGGTGTATGGACGTGTATTTAAAATGCACAGATGAGGATACAACAGAGTGTCTATGTGTGTCTAATATGTGCATATGTGAATATGACAGTGTGTGGGTTTGAGTTTACTATGAATGAATTTGAATCTGATAGAGTGTGGGTATGTACATATGTGAATCTGACAAAGTGTATGTGCATCTAGTATGTGCATACATAAATATGACAGCATGTATGTGTGTGTAATATGTACACATGAATATGAGTATGTGAGCCTAATATGAACAGATGTTACTATGACAGAATGTATATGTGTGTAATTGCATGTATGTGAATATGGCAGAACGTGAATGTGTATCTAATATGTACATATATGAATTAACAGAATATGTACATGTGTTTAATATGTATGTACATTTGACAAAGCGTGTGGATGTGTGTCTAATATGTACATATATGAATATGACTGAGTGTTGGTCTAACAGCTAGACATGTGAACATGATGAAGTGTGCATGTGTGTGACAATGACAGAATGTGCATATGTGACTAATATGTCCATATATGAATACATTAGAGAAGTGTGTCAAATATGTATGTAAATATAAATGTATGTGTACGTGTGTCTAATATATGTTAATATACCAGTATGTGGATATGTGTCTAATATGTACATATATGAATATGACAGGGTATATAGGCCTAATATACATGCATGTGAATATAACAGTTTGTACATGTGTTTCCAATGGAATCTGGTAAAGTATGGGCATGTGTGTGCAATGTGTAAATATGCAAATATGACACAATGGGCACATATGTTTAATACATATGTGTGTAAATATGACAGTGTGGATGTGGCTTTAATATGTAGGCAGGTGATTATGACATAGTATATCTAATATACATATGCAAATATGAGGAAATATGCATGTGCATCTAACAGGTACATGTATGGATAAGAGATATTGTGTATTTGTGCATATATACATGTAACAATATGATAGTGTTGCAGTTCATCTGCATGGTTGCTGATAAATGACCATCACACAGCTTAAGGGAACAAGGAGTTTACTTTCTTACGACAGTCCGGTTACAGTTCTTAGTCCAGCTTGACAGGAGAGCACACACCAACACCAGGACTGAGGGAACTGGCCACACCATTACTGCATAAAGGCTGAGAGATGGACAATCCTTACTTGCCAGACCAGCATGTCTGGCCAAGTATACAGAAGGATGCCAACTCTCTCAATCAGGTCTCTCTGATTTATCCAGGGCCTAATCCCACCCACCATGGGCTGGGTCTTCCCCAGCAGCTAGACAATCTCCTTCAGGTTTGCTCTGGGCTTAACTCAACCATCAACTCTCTACAACTGTGCTCAGAGCTCAAACCCTCAAGAGTCAAGTTGACACCTGTGCTTAACTATGACAGATAGTCTGCAGATATATGACTAATATGTACTTATGTAAATATGACAGAATGGATTTGTATATCTAAACTGTGTTGTGATTATAACAAAGAGTACACGTGTCTAATATGTATGTATGTGAATATGACAGGTTGTGTATGCATGTCTAATATGTACTTATGTCAATCTGACAATGTCTATGTATGTGTAATATGTGTACATAGGAGTACGTATAAGTTTTTAATGTGTACATATGCCAATATGATAGTTTGCATGTGTGCAAAATATATATGTGTGTGACTGAGCATCTGGATGTGTGTCTAATCTGGATGTATGTGAATAAAACAACTTGTAGATGTCTAATATTTGCCTTTGTGAATTATGGCAGTGTGTGGATGTGTCTAATATATATGCATGTGAATGAATGTGTGTGTATGTGAATATAATGATGCACACATCTAATAAGTGTATATGTGAATATGAGAGTGTGTTGATGTGTGCTTAATTTGTACACATGTAAATATGGAAGTATAGACGTGTGTCTAATATGTAAGAATGCGAATCTGACAGAGTGTGAGTGTGTCTAATATGTACATATATGAAGTTGGCAGTGTTGATATGTCTAATATGTATGTATACAAATAAGACAATGCAGGTGTGTGGTAAATGTGAATATGAATGTGTGTGGTACATGTGAATATGACAGTGTGTGTCAAATATATATGTACATGAATCTGGTAGTATGCATATGTGAATAATATGTGCCTATGTGACTATGACACAGTATGAATATGTGTCTAATATGTATCATTATCAATGACAGAGATTTTATGTGTATCTAATATAAATGTATATGAATGGTAGTATGCATGCATGCTCATGAACCTATGTGACTATGATAGATTATGCACATATGTGACTATGACAGCTTATGCACACATCTAATATATGCATATGTGTATATGACAGTGTGTGGATGTATGCCCAAATGTACATATGTGAATATGACAGAGTGTATGGACATGTGAATATGTACATTTGTGACTGACAGAGTGTATATGCATGTCTAATATGTACATATGTGAATATGACAGAGTGTGTATGGCTATGTGTCTAATATGTATGTTTGTGACTATGACAGGGTGTATGAGTGTCTAATATGCACACATGTAGATAATGATAGTGTGTGAATGTGTGTCTAATAAGTATATACTTGGATATGCTAGAGTGTGTCTACTATGTATTTATGTATGTGAATATGACACTGGAAATGTATAGAACATGTGCAGAGTGTGTACATGTATCTACTATGAACATGGCGGTGTGCAGGAGAGTCTAAAATGGGCATGTGGCAGTCCGATAAAGTGTGCATGTGTCTAATATGTATATATAGGAAGAGGACAATATGTGTACATGTGATTAATATAAACACATATGAAGATGACAGTGCACATGTGCCTTAATATATATTTGTATGAATATGGCAGAGTGTAAAGTGTGTCTAATATGTTTATGTGAATATGGCAGTGATTGATTATCTGAAATGTATATATATGAATATAACGGACTGTGAAGATATGTCTAACATGTATGTATGAGAATCTGACACAATGTGTTCATGAGAGTGTAATATGTAAATATGATGGAGTGGGCATATGTGCGCAAGTACTTGTATGAGTATGACAGTGAATATGAATGTGTTTAATATATATGCATGTGAATATTATATACTGTATTCATGCATCTAATAGGTATATATGACAGTGTATGTATGTATCTAATATGTGTGCATGTGAATATGACAGAGTGTAATATGTATCTATGTAAATATGGAAGTAAGTGCACAGGGGTCTAACATGCATGTATAAGAATTTTTCAGAGTGTAAGTAGGTAAATATGTGAATGTGATAAAATGGGCATGTGTGTTTAATATGTATGCATGTATGTATGTGAATATGGCAAACTGTGGATATGTGTCTAATATGCATGCATGTAAATATGAAAGACTGTTCATATATGTATCATATGTAAGTGGACATTGTGGATACTATGTGAATGTATGTGTATATAATATGTATATGTATTACATGGTATATATGTGAATATGAGAGTGTGTCTATTATGTGCATACGTGAATATGACAAGGTATTCATGTATGTGTGCCTAATATGTACGTCTGTAAATTAGTGTCTGTATGTCTCAAAATATACATGCAAATATGCAAGTGTGTATATGGTGTATAATATGTATATATGTGAATATGACTGTCTGCATGCATGCACAATATGTACATCTATGACAGTGTGCACATGGTCAGATATGTGCAAATGAGAATACGACAAGTTTGTGAATATGTCTGGTACATACTTATTTGAATATGCCAGAGTGGATTTGTATCTAATATGTGAACATGATAGATTATGTGGATATGTATAACATGTTTATATGTGAATATGATAAAGTGTGCATGCATTTTAAAGATGTCTATAAATGAACATAACAGTGTGTGGATATATGGCTAATATTTACATATGCAAACATGACGAAGTGAGAATGAGTATGCACAAATGTCACTGTAAGAGTGTGTATGTGTGTCTAATATGTAGTTGTGAGAACATGTCAGGGTGTGAAAACGTGTATGTATGTCTAATAGGAAAAATATATGAATATGGGAGTGTGTACATTTGTGTAAAATGTATGTGCATATGACAAGAGTGTGCACAGGTGTTTAATATGCATGTATGTAAATACAACAGCATGTATATGTGTGCCTAATATTTACACATGCAAATATGACAGGATGTGTGTGTCTAATATTTATGCATATGAAAGAGTATGTAGATGTGACTTTAATATGTACATATATGAATATGACAGAGTATGCATGTGTGTTGAATGTCTGTATGTGAACGTGAAAGAGACTATGTGTCTAATATGTACATGTCTAATATATATTTATGTGACTATGATAGTATGTCACTAATATGTACATACACAAATTTGACAGTATGTTTATGTGTCTAGTATGTATGTATGTGAATATGACAGTGCGTAGATGTGTGTGTCAAATGGTCATATGCAAATGACAGAACAGGTGTGGATGTCCAATACATATGTATGTGAATATAGCAGAGTATGCACATGTATCTAATATGTACATGTATGAGTTTGTGGATGTGTGGTTAATATGACACATATGAAAATAGGACAGAGTATGTAGGTGTGCCTACTAGGTATGTATGTGAGTATGGCAGAAAGTACATAGGTGTCTAATATGTACAGATATGAATATGATAGTGTGCATGTATTTCTAATATGCTAGATGTGTGAATATATATATGAATATTACAGTGTGTGGATGTGTGTCTAGTCTGGATGAATGTGACTAGACACATACACAGTGTGTGGATGTGTGTTAGTCCATATGTATATGACTATAACACATGTACAGTGTGTGGATGTGTGCCTAATCTGGATGTATAAGACTATGACACATGTACAGTGTGTGGATGTATGTCTAGTCTGCATATATGTTAATATGACACATGTATATATCAGATGCATGAGAATGAATATGGCAATCTGTCAAGGAGGCTCAGACCTCTTCTACCTTGCAGGTACAAGCTCCTTTGTGAGGAGGACGGTTGGGAGGTTCTACCTCATTATGTTCCCACACCAGCACATAGCAACAGGTGCTACCCATCATGCTTTACACCACTCCACAGCAACAGGTTCTACCCATGAGGCCCCACACCACTCCCTAGTAATAGGTTCTACTCGTCATGCCCCACACCACCTCCTAGCAACAGGTGTGGGAAGACAGGGGGCTCAGTACAGGTTTGGGTTAAGGGTGAAAGACTCCTGAGGCACTGTTTGAAGTTGAAAGAGACCAGAGGAACATGAAGCGTCTTTTCACTCTGAGGAGGAAGAGAATGAGGACAGTGGCCACAATCTGCATGGAGTCTTCGCCCAGGTGAACATGCACCATAGCATGCATGCTCTCCCTCTCTGTCTCTCTTGTCTCTCAATATATAATATATATTTTACAGTGATACTTGAGCAAGTCTTAGATCAACAACCAACTTACGGAGAAAAGTTCATAGAATTATTTTGCAAGGAAAGCATTCATACCTTTGGAAGGATTTTGAAACAAAAAAAAAACTAAGTGGATCTATATAAATAAAATACTTTAAAATCAATGTGAATTTTAAATGACTCGATACATTTTTCTGAACAATAAGAAATATTGCTCTAAGGCAATGAGATAATTTAGGGGTAAGTAAGAAGCCTGCTTGCAAACCTGAGACCTGAGTTATATCTCAGGAAGCCAACAAGGTAGAAAGAAGTTGTTCTCTGATCCCCACGCACACAGATGTCAAGTCTCTATTTATCTCTCTCTCTCTAAATGAATAAGCTCTGTGGCTGTTTGGAGTCAAATATACACAGTGGTAATTGCCCACAGCTTATGAAGCACCATGATGAACATGATGTCAAAACACGACCAAAACCATGGAAATCTGGCCATCATTATAAAACATAGGTTTGGGGAGATGGCTCAGGGGGTAAAATCTCTGCCTCACATGCAAAAGGACCTGAGTTCATATTCCCAGATCCCATGTAAAAACTCCAGGTGGAAATAACAGCAATCTGTACTTCTGGGCTTAAAGAATGGAACTGAGACACCCCAGAGCAAAACAATAAGGAGGTAGAGCAATCAAGGATGATTCCTGATACTATTCTTGGGTCTCCACAGGCACAAACAAACTCAAGTGCCCTCTGGTACACACACACACACACAAACACACACACACACGTGCTATGTGCAATTTTTGATATGGGTAACTCAACTGGACTGAAATACACCTTCACATGTCTGTGAATATATTTCCAAAAAGGTTAACTGGAGACAGAACACCCACTGTGAATGTGGGCAGCATCACTCTGGGGGCTGCGGTCTTGCACTGAATTAAATAGTAGAAAGCAAGCTGAGCACCAGCTGCCATTTCCCTCTCTGCGTCCTGACTGGGGATGGATAGAACCAGCAGAGGAAAGCTCCTATGGCCGCGCCTTATCCACTATGACTGCACCTCCAACTGGGAGCACAGGCTCTTTGAAACTGCTTCTGGTCAGGTCACAAGGGTGAGCAGAGATTACCTTCCGTAGATCCTAAATGGAAAGGCATCAAAGTTGTGGAAGTGTTCTATAATTTGGCAGTTCTCAAGCGCGCATACACACACACACACACACACACACACACACACACATACCTATTGATAGACATGCTGTGGAGGTATTCTGGGTTGTCAGGATTGAGGAAGCTACTGGCTGACTGGACAGGTGGGAGGGGGGAATCTACTGAATGGTCTGTTAATGTGCCAAACAAAACCGAGGGTTCATCCAGTCCCATCTCGCACAAGTGTGGCACTGGGAAGACCAGGGTTTACTCTGAGCAATTGCCATGGACTCCATGGGAAAACAAGACTGAAATGATAGGATACACTCTGTGAAAGCTGTTCATGAACTTTTATCCTGAAGCTTTCTGCATAAGCCTGTGAACACTTGATATATGTTAACAAAAACAGCTAGAAATCTGACTTTATGTTGTATTCCAGATGGATGAACATGGATGTTTTTATACTCGGTGTCTCAAAGTAAAATGCTTTATATTCATTTGCAAAATGTGGCTTCCTACTTTCTTGAAAATATACTTAGAAAGCTTTTTAAAAAAGAAATTCTATTTGCTAAGTATTTTATAAAATGGTTTAAATATTTAAGTAGAATTTACACAGAGGGGGCTGGAGAGGTGGCTCAGGGGTTAAGCCTCTGCCTTGCAGGTGGAAGGTCCTGAGTTCCGATCCTAGACCCCACGTATAGATGCCCGGCGGAAGCGGGGGCAGCCTGCGTTTCTGGTCCTGGTAGGGCGGAGCCTGTGAATCCCAGGGCAGAGTAAACAAGAGGTAGAGGCGGTCCATGGTGGTTCCTGAATTCGTCCGTGGTTCTACACACACACATACACACACGCACATACGCATACACGCACAATTGAATAAATAATAAAGAATTAAAAAAAAAAGGATTTACACAGAGAAGAGCCAGGTATAAAAACCACAGTTGCTTGACTGCAGCTACCGGCTTGCGGCACACAGTGCAAGGGACACTCATATTACTGAATGAAGTTTTGCCATTAGAAGCTAGTCACTCAACACAGCCAATTTCAACACCTTCAGATGTTTCATGGAGAAAAAAAGCTTTGTCTCACTCTACATGCAACTTTTCTGTGAGTGTGTGACTGCTTCCAAAAATGCACATGTAACATTTTATCTTAAATTTTATATATGGCTTTACAAACTGATATTTCAATTTTTTTGCTTATGTTTTTTAAATTTGAAAATTCCTATCTGACACTTATACATAAATACAATGAATTTCTGCATTTTTACCCCCTTCTGTCCCACTTTATACCTTCTCCTTTCCAGCCAGTCTCCCTCATATTTTCATGTCTTTTTGCCAAGTGTGACGCACCAGATTTCATCTGGGATGTCTACACTGGCAGATATATGAGTACCTACCAGGCATGCATGACTTATCAGTGTGTAAATCACTGAGTAAATAAGCTGCCCTGTGGCTGGAATTAGCCTACAATAGTCTTCAGGGAGGTGCAGTGTCTCTTGAGATCTTCCCTCATCCATGGTGAAATGTTGACAGGCCAAGCATTGTGTAGGTCTTGTGCAGTGAGTTCTTGGGTGCAAGCAGTCCTGGGCTGACCAGAGGATACTGTATGGTAGCGCCCTTCCCACCCTCAGACTCTTACATTCATACTTACCCCTCTTTCACAGGTTCCCTGAGCCTTGGAATACTGGGTGAATTTGATATTTTATTAAAGCTGAGTACTCTACGGTTTACATATCTATATTTCCATGGGTACAAACTCAGCTCTGATAAACTGCCCACTGCTCAAGGAAATAAATATATTTAAACTTTCAAGAAATAACAAAGAGTTTAAAAAACCAATGTGAAATGTGTACAGTTAAAATCATTTCTCTGAGCATGTCTTACCAGCTGGTCATGGTGGCATACACCTCCAAGCCTAGCACTAGAAAGAACAAAGCAGGAAGACTAGAATTTTGAAGCTAACAAGTTTGAGATAACTCTCTGTCTGTCTGTCTGTTTCTCTCTCTGTCTCTCTCTCTGTCTCTCTCTCTCTCTCTCTTTCTCCAAAAAAAGTCTGAATATCCATTTACTCAGCTGATGGAACTTATTACCCAGCGTGGACTTTAGTATGTTCCACACATGCCTGTACACACATGGGTCACCTACCAACATTGGATTGCATACATGGAGGTTTTCTCACATGATTTCATAAAAATATGATTGTCTACTTCTTTCATAGGGATCCTGATTTGTGTAAATAGTCAAGTGACGTGTGACTATTTGTGAATGTTTAATTTTGAAAGAAAATTCCTCCTTAAAGTGTCATACACAGAACTTTCTGAAAAAAAAAAATAAATAAAGGTTCCTAATAGTTACAGGTAAGAAAGGTGCACTTCTCAGAACCATCCATACAAAACAGAAAAATCTGGGCTTACCCAGGGCGAGGTGGGCTTGCTACAAGATGATGAGGACAGAGTGTATTTTCTCAAGAATGTGCAGAGGAGGGTTTAGAAGGAAGTCAGATGCAAAGCGGCCTGAGCACACCTGAAGTATGCATGAGATGTGTGCTCAGTAAAGTTGGGGTAGGCAGACATCCAAGAACAAGCAAGCCACCTGATTCAAAGGCTGAAGTGTGCAAACTTTCACAGTTTAGGCATTATAGATGGATGCAGCTGAGGTTACAGATAGAAGATATTCCAACCAACACCGAGCTCCACAGGCTAGCTGGAAGGCAGGCCAGGAAGGGTATCTCAGGATGCCTGCACCAGCCATCCTCATCTAAAGACAGTGGAGAGCTGAAATCAGAAGGGACAGATGACGTCCCAAGTTCTCGGAATCTACAGGCTTAATCTAAGAACATAGCGCCTGGGCTTGGGTGGGGAACACAAAAGTCAGTTTTTGAATGTGGGTGTCAGCAGAGGAGACTGAAAAGGCAGGGATTGTTTTTTTTCCTTGCGATGGAATTTAAGTTGGCAACAATATTCCACCCTAGCTTTTTCCATACAGAACAGACTCCAAGACATAGGCGCCGAGTCACATTCCCAAGTTCGTGAGGTGTGACAGAACAAACCACTGGCCAACAGTCTAACTTGGCTGACCTCAGAGCAAACCCAGGTCTGTCAAAACAAGAAGACCAGTCTGCTTCTGGTAGGCCCACACGGGATCATGAAGGGGGCACAGCACTCACAGGGGCTTTATCTAGAAGTGAAGAAAGTAAGTACAAAAGCTGTTGGTATTGTAAAACTAAAAAATACAAGCTGAAGAAAACCAACGCCTTTTTTTCCTATTTGAGTATCTTTTAAACAACCTGAAAAATAGTGATCTATTTCACAGTGACCAGCTTTTTAAAATGGAACAAGCACTTTCCCCTACCCCGCTCTGCCGGTTGAGACACGCGCCAGTCCAGCCGGGCCTCAACTCACGACCTAGGTAAACTGCGCCCACGCCCGCCCACCAGAACCCCAGGTCAGCCCAAAGGGACCCGGCTCCGACCCCACCATCCAGCCGGAGCCGAGCGCAGGGACGAGGGACAAGGAGGACCTCCCCCTGCGACCGGGCCCCGCCCCAGCTCACCTCGGGTTAAATAGCTCAACACGGATGCCCCATCCTCCCTTTCCCCGACCCTGCTCCGCCAGTCGGGACGCGCGCGCAATCCAGACAGGCCTCACGCGCAACCTAGGTAAGCTCTGTCCCTGCCCACCCCCAGAACCCCAGGCCAAATAATTCAGTTTAGGGAAATTGAAAGATCTTAAGAGTTAAAACGACAATGCAAAAGTCAAAGTGCAAATCCATGAGAAGCAACACTCAAGTAAACAAATTTCCCACTGAAGAAATTAATCCCATAATGTTAGACTCCAACCAGAACAAACCCACGGCAAATGGCCAAGAAAGCCTGACCCAGGATAACGACTATCAGAATATGATCATTACCATGTTCAATACTATGAAAGAGGAAATCCGGGAGGAATTACATAATCAAATCAATCGCTTTGAAGAGGAACACAATAGACATTTGGAGGAGTTGAGAAAAACAGTGCAAGAAACAAAAACTGGCATAGAGCAGTTAAAACAGACTCAAGCAGAGTTTAAAACTGAGCTACAAGACAAGTTATCTTCAACCCAGAACTCCACAGAGAGTCGTATCAGCAGAACTAATGAAGCAGAAAAGAGAATTTCAGACCTTGAAGATAAAGTGGGAGTACTAACCAGCTCAAAGGAAGAGGTTGTTAAAGCCAAAAAGATACTTGAGAGAAATATCCAAGAGATATGGGACACCCTGAAGAAGCCTAACATGCGTATTCATGGAATACCAGAGCTAGAATCTCAAAATACCACCCCTGAGGAAATTTTTCAAACGATCATCAAGGAAAACTTTCCTCATCTAAAAAAAGAGAGGCCCATCCATATACAAGAGGCATTCCACACCCCAAACAGATACAACCAAAACAGAAGCACGCCACAGCAAATAATAGTTAAAACACTCCACATTCAAGATAAAGAACTGGTGCTGAGAGCTTCAAGGGAGAAAAAACAAATCACTTTTAAAGGTAAACCTATTAAAATAACAAATGACTTCTCAGTCGCAACAGTAAAAGCAAGAAGAGCTTGGAGAGACATACTTCAAGTATTGAATGAGCAAAAATGTCAACCCAGGCTGATTTACCCTGCAAAACTATCAGTCATGATCGAGGGAGAAAGAAAAACTTTCCAGCACAAAGACAACTTTAAGGGATACATGTCCACCAAACCAGGCCTTCAAAAAATGCTAGAAATGATACTCAACTGTGAAGAAAAAAACAGACATATCCAGGAGAACAGAAGGCAAATATAACACCATTAAAAGCGAAGCAATATACTTATAAAAACTACTGAAAATAATAAATGTCTAGAATTAAAAATAGTTTCTCCATTATAACATGTTAATGGAATGTTAATGGAATTAATTCACCGATCAAGAGACACAGATTACAAACTTGGATTAAAAATCAAAATCCATCAATCTGCTGCCTGCAGGAAACCCATCTCACCACAAAAGAGGCACGCTCTAAAAATAAAAGGCTGGTCAACAATTCTACAAGCAAATGGAACCAGAAGACAGGCAGGGATAGCCATTACGCTATCAGACAAAGTGGACTTCAAACCAAAGAAAATTATAAGAGACATGGATGGATACTACATTTGAGTCACAGGTACAATTCACCAGGAAGACTTCACAATACTGAAAATATATGCACCCAATACGGGCGCCTCCACATTCATTAAGAAAACCCTACAGTGTCTAAAGCAAGAAATCAACCCCCAAAACGATAATTCGTGGGGACTTCAACACCGCCCTCTCAACATGGGATAGATCAACAGGTCAAAAGCTTAACAGAGACACTTTGGAACTTAATCAAACCCTGAAAGAAATGGACCTTACAGATCTCTATCGAACTTTTCACCCACGTACCAAAGAATACACATTTTTCTCAGCAGCACATGGAACTTTCTCCAAAATAGATCACATATTGGGCCACAAAATGAATCTACACATATACAAAAAAGTTGAAATTCTAACCTGTGCCCTATCAGACCACCACAGCCTAAAGCCGGACATCCACAACACATCAAACAAGAGAAAACACACTAACTCCTGGAAACAAAACAATATGATGCTGAATGAGAACTGGATTCAGGAAGAAATTAAAAAAGAAATTCAAGATTTCCTGAAAGTGAATGATAACGAAAATACAACTTACCAAATCTCTGGGACACAATGAAATGTTCTAAGAGGTAAGTTCATAGCTCTTAATGCCTACATCAAAAAAATGGAAACATCAGAAATAAACAATGCAGCTTAAAGCTTTAGAGAAACTAGAGCAATCTGATCCCAAAAGTAGTAGAAGAGAGGAGATTAGCAAAATAAGGGGAGAAATATCTGAAATCGAGATTAAGAAAATGATAGAAAAAAACAACCAGTCAAAAAGCTGGTTCTTGGAAAAAATCAATAAGATTGATACACCCCTAGCTAAACTAACAAAAAGCAAGAGAGAGAAAACCCAAATTAACAAAATCAGAAATGAACATGGAGTTATTACTACTGATACCCAAGAAATCCAGAGAATTATAACATCATATTTAAAAAACTTATACTCTGTGAAGTTTGACAACACAAAAGAGATGGATGAATTTCTAAGTAAACACAACTTACCTAAGTTGAATCAGGAAGTTGTTAATTATTTAAATAGTCCTAAAACATATAAGGAAATTGAAGAAGTAATCTCAAATCTTCCCACCAAAAATGTCCTGGACCAGATGGATTCAGCACAGAGTTCTACCAGACATTTAAGGAGTTAATAGCACCAATACTCCTTAAACTGTTCCATCAAATAGCAAAGGAAGGAACACTACCAAATTCCTTCTATGAAGCTAATATCGCTTTAATCCGAAAACCTAATAAAGACTCACTTAAAAAAGAAAACTATAGGCCGATCTCTCTGATGAACACGGACACAAAGATTCTCAACAAAGTTTTAGCAAATTGGATTCAAAAACATTTTTAAAAGATTATTCACGGGGACCAAGTAGGCTTCATCCCCGGCACACAAGGTTGGTTCAACATACGCAAATCAATAAATGTAATTCATCATGTAAACCAGTCCAAAGTCCAAGACCTCATGATACTCTCGATAGATGCAGAAAAAGCTTTTGACAAGATCCAACAGCCTTTTATGATCAAAACGCTAGAGACAGTAGGAATGGAAGGAACCTTTATCAATATAATAAAAGCTGTATACAACAAGCCCACAGCAAGGATTATGCTCAATGGGGAACAATTGGAAGCATTCCCACTTCGATCAGCAACTAGACAAGGCTGTCCACTCTCACCACTTCTATTCAATATTGTACTTGAAGTCTTAGCTGAAGCCATAAGACAAGAAAGGGACATAAGAGGGATTCAAATCGGCAAGGAAGAATTCAAGCTATCCCTATTTGCAGATGACATGATCTTATACCTGAGGGATCCCAAAAACTCCACCAGGAAGCTTCTGGAACTAATTGAGAAGTTCAGCAGGGTGGCAGGATACAAAATAAATGTGCAAAAATCAGAGGCCTTCCTATATGCCCAGAATGAAAGAAGTGAAAAAGCCTTGAGAGAAACCATCCCATTTACTATAGCCCCTAAAAAAATGAAATACCTTGGTATAAACATAACCAAGGAGGTAAAAGACCTTTACAATGAAAACTTTAAAAGCCTAAAGAAAGAAATTGCAGAAGACACCAGAAGGTGGAAAGACCTCCCATGTTCCTGGATTGGCAGAATCAACATCGTAAAAATGACCATCCTACCAAAGGCAATATACAAATTCAATGCTATACCAATTAAAATGCCAAAGCAATTCTTTAAAGAGGTTGACCAAACAATCTCAAAATTCATATGGAGGCACAAAAGACCCAGGATAGCAAACACAATCCTGAGTAACAAAAACACCGCTGGAGGTATCACCATACCGAACCTTACAAATCCATAGTTATAAAAACAGGCTGGTACTGGCTCCAAAATAGACACACAGATCAATGGATAAGGGTTGAAGACCCAGATATAAGCCCACAAAATTACAGCCATTTGGTCTTTGAAAAAGGGGCCCAAAGAATCCAATGGAAGAAGAACAGCATCTTCAACAAATGGTGCTAGAAAAACTGGATCTCCACATGCAGAAGATTAAAGCTGGACCCGTACTTGTCACCATGTACAAGACTTAATTCCAAATGGATCAAGGACCTTGATATAAGGGCAGAGACTATAAAAACCATAGTTGAAAGGATAGGGAACTCCCTCGAGCTGATTGGGCTAGGCCAACATTACCTAAACAGACATCCAATGACACAGTCACTGCTACCAACTTTCAACAGTTGGGATTTTGTGAAATTAAAGAGCTTCTGTTCAGAAAAAGAGATTGTCACACGAGCTCAAAGGCAACCCACAGAATGGGAGAAAATCTTCACTAACCACATATCTGATAGAGCTCTACTGTCCAGAGTGCACAAAGAACTTAGAAAACTAAACATCAAGAAAACCAATGGCCCAATTAAAAAATGGGCCCTGGAACTTAAAAGAAATTTTACCAGGGATGAAATTAAAATGTCTAACAAATACCTTAAAAAATGCTCCACTTCTTTAGCCATCAGGGAAATGCAAATCAAAACTTCCCTGAGATATCATCTCACCCCGGTCAGGATGGCAAAAATCCACAACACAAACAACAACAAATGCTGGAGAGGATGTGGAGAGAGGGGAACTCTCCTACATTGCTGGTGGGAGTGCAGGCTCATACAGCCACTCTGGCGAGCTGTCTGGAGATTCTTAAAGAAATTAAACATTGAAATGCCGTATGACCCTGCTATTCTACTTTTGGGAATAACCCCCCATCCAGCAGAGGTTCGCCTCGATAGCACAAGCACAACCATGTTCATAGCAGCACTGTTTACAATAGCAAAGACATGGAATCAACCCAAATGTCCAACAGTTGATGAGTGGATAAGGAAACTGTGGTACATCTATACAATGGACTACACTCAGCCATCAAAAATGATGAATTACTGGAATTTGCCAGGAAATGGATGTCATTAGAAACAATTATATTAAGTGAAGTATCCCAGACCCAGAAAATTAAGCGCCATATGTACTCCCTAATAGGTGGCTCCTAATACCAAACCCACCCAGCCCATCTTGAGACACTCATAGGGGGTGACATACAGTGCCTATCACGATGGAGTGAAGGGCATTACAGGAGCAACAAAACTGCAAAAGAAAATGAACAAACCACTATCCAGAACTTAAGAGACTCTATATCAACCACCTAGAAATAGGCCAGAATAATCTCTCCCCATCCTGAAGCTCAAGGACATTTGCGGAAGAGGGGGCGGTAAGAGTGTAAGAGCAAAAGGATGGGAGGAGCAATGATTTGCAAGATACTCCACACAAGTTAGGGCCGAAGCAATCATAATTGGACTTTGCATGCCTGGCGCAATGTCCAACACACTATTGACCTCACAAAGTCTAGCATCTGCTAAAGGCACCAAGATCCTTGGAGACAAGGGATTGGCAGCCATAACAGTGTTTCTATGCTTAAGGGGAACATGGGAAAGGGTTCAGGGAAATGCCACTGGGTCCTTGTAAGTCATCGGAGAGGAGGACCCAGAGGAGAGTCAGGCATGCACAAGAAAGGACTCTCTGGGAATTGGGGCGGGAGGCACTGGGGGATGGGGAGGGAGGGGTGAGGGGAGGGGAAGCAGGAGTTCGGGGGGGAGGAGGAGGGAGGGAGGGAACTGGTGTACCTATTAAGTTTGTATGAGCTGAAATAATAAAAAATGTGTTAAAAAAGTAAAAAAACAAAAAAATAAAATGGAACAAGATCATTTGCTTGTAAATATTATTAAAAACAAATAAAACTTTTTAAAAATTGGATTGACATGGAATCATTGTTTCCAAGAACACAGTGCATAGGGGAGCCTTTGTACTGTGGAACACTGCCCTCTGCAGGCTATTCTGTATTTCATTTCAAAAAGATTTTCAACAAGCACATTCACTTACATTTGATGTGGATAATTAAGAAACTAATGAACACTGTCTTGCTGCTTCAAACTGAAGTCACACTGTGCTAGTTACACTAGTATGGTGACAGACAACGTGTAGAAATAAGTCTTCATGAATATTAAACTTCTTTATATTTGTAGCTTCTCCTACAAATATTAAATAAACCATGTTGCAAAAAATGTCCACAAAAGATCACTGTGTTCCAAACTGGAATAATAGACAAAATAAATGGTCTTAAAATAAAACATAAAAAATAAGAATCAGGGGCTGGAGAGGTGGCTCAGGGGTTAAGCCTCCGCCTTGCAGGCGGAAGGTCCTGAGTTCGGATCCCAGATCCCACGTATAGATGCCAGGCGGAAGCGGGGGCGGCCTGCGCTTCTGGTCCTGGTAGGGCGGAGCCTGTGAATCCCGGGGCAGAAGGAGGTGGAGGCATCCATGGTGGTTCGCGAATTCGTCCGTGGTTCTACACACACACAGACACACACACGCATACACACGCACATACAGACACACATGCGCGCGCGAACACACGCACATGCACACATTCGAATAAATAATAATAATAATAAAAAAAATTAAAAAAAAAATAAGAATCAATGATACAAACAAAAAGTATAACTCAGAAGTAAATGCAGGACAAATCATGCCCAACTGTATTTAGATGTGACTTTACAGCAACATTCTATCTATATGGTACCTATGAAATATCCATAGAGTTTAGACATTGTGGATAAACTATCCACACAAATCTAACTGATTCATTGTCTAGCACAGACAAATCCAATGTTGTCTTTTCTCATACAAATTCTGAAATGGAGGGGGTGGAGAGATGACTCAGGGGTTAAGAATCTGCCTCGAAAGCAGAAGGACTTTATTCAGATCCCAGGTTTCACTTAAAAATGCCAGGGGGAAACAGCAGTGGCCTGAACTTCCGGCCCTGGTAGGCGGAGGCTGGTAAATACCAGAGTGAAGCAAAAGGAGGTAAAAGCAATCCAGGATGATTCCCGAAGTCACCCTTGGTCCTCCACAGGGACACACAGTGCCCTCTGACACATACACACACACACACACACACACACACACACACACACACACACACTACATTAGTTAATTCTGAAGGGGTGGGGAGTGAAGAAACATTAAAATAAGAATCTAATTAAAAACTAATTCAAATGTTTCTTCTTCAAAAATGCTAGAAAACATATGTGCTACAGATCAGATGATCTGAAAGCAGACAGTGAGGTGAATCCTGGAGAAAGACATTTGATTATGAGTTGACAGGTAAAAAAGGAAGAAAGGAAGGAGATGGGAGAAGAGAAGATAAGCTAAGAAAAGAAGAAGGAAGGAGTAGAGAAAATGAAGAACAGAAGAAAAGTGATGAAGGAAGGGCAGGAGAAGGAAAAAGAAGAAGGGAAAGAGGATGAGGGAGAAGGGGAAGAAGAGGGTCAAGAAGAGGAGGAGGAGGCGGAAAGCAACACACAGGCAGTCCTAACTCACCAGATATCAAGGGAGAAAATGCCTCCTGGTTGCCCAGTGCTGAATCAGAACTGCTAGTTTTTACCTTCCACCTGCCAGGGTTGGGAGACATGGGTCACTCTATGGGCAACAGGAATCTCAGCCACAACCCAAACTGTGCCCCAGGTCTGTGGGTGAATGGCAAGGTGAACCGTGTGTTGAGCCCACCCTACTGTACGTACTCCTTGCATCCATCCAAATCTCAGATTCCTCTTTGCTTCTCCCAAGGGGAAACCCAGCACACAGAAGCCTGAGTTCACACCTCACCTAGGGACCACCATGTACGACGAATATGCACCTTCTTCTTCCACAAGCCCTTCTTGCTGCCCCACCTACCTACTTCTATATTGCTCATGGCTTATTGGAGAAATCACACACAAACTCTCACCCCCCAAGCATGTGCAAAACCGCTGTGTTCTTTTAAGCCACAGTGCACCACACCTGGGCTGTATGCATCCTTCGCCCTCCCACTCTGTATCACAACATCCATCTCTTTCTCTTACCAGGAAGAAAGGCCCCTTTATTTGCCTATTGCCTTTGGTGGCTGATATTGCTGGGTTTACATCTGATAGCTGACATTTTTCCATTCTTTTCCGCACACAGATGTGCAATTGAGTATTGCCAACACCAGGGGGTGCACGTCACACAGGATTGCGCTCTGACTCCCTGACTAGGATCAGGATGACGTCATTGCTACTGAAAAACAAGAACACCTCTAAAACTCTGCCACAACGGATCTCAAATGTCTGTTTTATATATTGAGCGCCTGTATTTAGAGACAGAGTAAATACGATCAGTGACTGTTAATAGGACAAACTGTGATCTGACATTTGGTTATCAGAAATACTACGGAATTCATGTATCGTGTTTGCATACACCTATAGGCACACTACCCTTTTAATTATCATTTTAATTATCATTTCCCTACTGTGGTCATTTATAAAAAAAATGCAGGGCTAGGGAGATGCACATACATGTGCAATCAATTTGCAACTAATGAGAAAAACAACTTTTCTGAAGATATATTCTACATGACTGATATTTTTAGAACAACCACCAAAAAATTGGGACCTGTCTTCAAGGTTTCCATTTTCCATGCTTCTTTTCACTGGTGGTTTGTAAAGGTCATAAAACCTTTTAAGAAGCGTGAAATACCAAGTGGTTTCCCTGAGAAAAGTATAATTATGGACCTGCACTAGTGGTTTTCAGGTGGTGTAACTGACCTTCCAAAAAGCCCATCCACAGACTCTGAGTCTGTGAGGCCCCAAATCTGGTGGCCAGGGTAAAGCAGAACATGTGGCAAATGTATTAGGAGTCAAGAAGAGAGTTGCCAACCTGTCCTACAGACTTGCCCAGATGCCCACCTTAACTGGGTAAGTCCTCAGGGTGTGTTCAGAGGCCATCTTCTAGGCATCGATTGCTAGCTAATATTAACCATCACAAAGGATTTTATTATCTATAATATGGGAAATTTTATATAATTATGGCTCACATCATTTTTCATGATCATCAAAATCAAAGCAAACTGAGTAAGAAGCAAGAGGGTTACTTATTTTTTCTTTAGTAAAGTTTATATTTAAAAAGTCTCATTTTTACCCATTACCTATCAATATGAGTTTCTACAAGTAGTTGTTTTCCTCCCAATTCCTCTGCAATTATTCACCAACCAATCACTCTTCAAAAGCCCTTTCTCTGAAAACAAATGAGCTGTTTGCCTTTGGGAATTTTTGTTCCCATAAACTTTGGTGAATAAAATCTTAATAATATCCTCAGGGTGTCCCAAGCTCTGTGTGTTCTCAATAGCTCAGCTAGTTCTGCTGGGTGGGTTCGAGAGTTGGACAGATCCAAAGGAATAAGGTGTGTACTGTAGAGGAGGTGAAGCTGCAGGAAAAACCCCACAAAGCATCTCCACAATTACAGTTGCATCTCTACAATTACAGTCTTTGAGTGGAAAGGGGTTGCTCATATTGAAAATACTGGACATTCCACTGGTATTCCTGGCTTTGTGCCAATTCACTGCAACAATTAGTGAATGTACTCTTTAAGCACGCACTGGGATCTAAGTATCGTTTTTTTTTTTTTTTTTTTCTGAGACAGAGTGTCATGTAGCCCAGGCTGATATTGGAAGCAATATGTAGTCAAGGATGATCTTGAATTATTAACCTCCTCCCTCTACTTTCCAATTTCTGAGATTAGAGGCATGCATTCACCATGCCCTGCATGTGCAAAGCAAACTTCCTAGAGTGGATAGAACAGAGGAAGAGGACAGGGTGGGGGATGAGAAAGAACAAACAATGATAGACATCTCTAGTTTTCTCTTTATTCATGCAGCCTCAAACTTGGAGTTGCGGTCTAAAAACAAAAAGATAATACTTGGCTCTTAAAGAGTGAAAAAGGCTGTGTCATTCTGCACGCAAGTGAGGGGAATATAGCTGAGCCTCTCAATTTTCTTCCCACAAATGCTTCTGCAATAAAATGTCCTTACACAGTACTCCATTGCGCTCATTGAAAGGAGATGGTAACAAAGTAGTCGGCCAAGTTTAAAGTTTAGGTTTCACATTAAAGTCTCAGATATGAGATAACGTGTGATGCTGGACCAGAAGTAAACACATCTGTAGGATAGATAACAGACTCTGGTACCTGTCCTACTACAATGAGTTACTGTGTATACAATGCCATCATCTGAGTTAGGACTCTGGACTCCAGCATTGGAATCCCTCTCTTGTGATGCACAGGGAACATTCTATCACTATCACAAACTGACATGCGTTGCAGCAGATAAAGCTCCAAGTCCAAGTGACAGGCCCCAGCATCTCTCTTTCTCTGTCTCTCTCTCTCTGTCTCTCTCTGTCTCTCTCTCTGTCTGTCTGTCTGTCTGTCTCTCTCTCTCTCTCTCTCTCACTCACTCACACACACACACACACACACACACACACACACACATGCTTTCAGCGAGGTCTTGAGATGAAGGTCAAGGATAAGACAGTTATCCTCTTCTGACAATTCTGTATCTGCAGAGCTCTGTGAGGGTGGATAAAGCAAGTGTGCTGCCAGGCTAATACAATGGGCTAGGAGCTCCAAGCTAACTTTTTATTAACACCTCATGCAAAACCATATAAATACAATAAAAGGAGTTCAGGAAAAACTTGAAAGGGACACAACATACTAACTCTGTGCAACAGATAAATTTCCATATGTAGTTAATTATCTTGTTTTAAGGTATCGTGGAATGTCTTTGTTGTGTCACCAATGAACATATAAATTCACTGTAGTATATATAACAGGGATTTTCAGTGTTTTTGTGTATATTCATGTGGACATGGTTTCAAATCACTGGCTCAAACTCTATAATGCCCAAAGAGAGGCAACTGGCTTCACTTCTTCATGCTTATTGACAGACAGAACTCTTTCTGTGTGTGTGTGTGTATGTGTGTGTGTGTGTGTGTGCCCGCACGTGTGTGCACATGCGTGCATGTGTCTTTATGTGTGTGGATGCATTTAGAGGCCAGAGGTCAATATCAGGTGATGACACATCTTGTTATTGAAATGGGGTTTCTCACTCTCTCACTGAACACAGAGATTATGTGAGACTGGCTGCCAGTGAACTCCAGTTTACTTGTATCCAGCCCCCCTTAACTGAGATTTACAAGCAGGCACTACTGTGTTGAGCCTTCTTACATGTGTCCTGGGGAATCAAAATCAGGTTTTCATGATTGTATGGCCAGAACTGTATCATCAGAACCATTTCTCAGGGTCCTCTAGAATGGATTTTGAAAAATACAAACATGTTTCTCTCAGGGAAAAGAGTCACCATTGCCTTTAATATCTACAGTAAGTGTGTAATATGCACAAATTTCTATTTCCATAAAACAATGAGAAATCACAGAATATTCTCTATAAAATCATAGTTTCAGGAAGTCCTATTTTTCACCTTAAGACAGTGGTTGTGGGGAGGAAAACATGGCTACTAATTTTCAGTCAAATGAGTCATAGATCTTGATGTACGCCATCTCAGAAAGAAGCAAAAGGACTGGCCTTCTGAAATCTCCATTAATATTTTACCAAAATATGGACAACACAGGCAAGTAGATAGTTCAGTGGGTATAAGCTCTTGCCATGCATGCCTAATGACTTGTGTTCTATCCCCAGAACTCACATAGAAAGAAACATCAGATGCGGTGGAGCACATGTATAATCCCAGCATTCCTCCAGTGAGATGGGGAACTAGAATGGTTGATATCTAGAAGGAAGGTTTTCCATGAATGCCTGAGAGGGGGGTCTCTGAATTAAGGCAGGCCTTGGCCTTGCCAATAGGAGAGTATCTTGATTGCATAACTGATGTGGAAGGCACACCCCATAAGTGGTGAGGCCATTCACTGGGACTATATCAAGATGGACAGTGCTAGGTGAAGAAATGAAAGCAAACAAACAGGTATTGATTCATGTCTTTCTGCTCTTGTGGCTGTCAGGTGATGTATTTAGTCAGGGTTTTCTAGAAAAACAGAATCACTAGAATGTATATATATCTTCATTAAATCAGTTCACAATAAAAGTAATGTCTTCAAAGTAGCCACCCATAGCTACTTTGTTCTTGACTGGAATGTCTCACAAAGCCAAAGAATCCCAAGAAGATTTCAAGCCTCTATCTCACTGGGCTCCAATGTCACTGAAGCAGAGAGGCCCACAAGACCAGACTCCAAAGGCAGCAGGAACAGACACAAAGTAGAAAGGACTGAGCCCTAAGTAAGTCAAGAATGGAGGCAGTAGAGGCAGTAGCAACAAAGAAGACAACGATGCTGCAGAAGGCAACAATGCTGGAAGAGTGGATGCAATAGCAAGTTGACACAGGATAAGGGAAGAGCAAGCCCCTCTTCATTGCACTTCCTATTATCTGTCCACCACTGGAAAGCACCACCCACTGTGGACTGGGCTTTCCATACCAATTAGGCAATTACCTGCACACTTGATCATGGGCCTGCTCCAACCATTGATTCTTCACAGCTAAGTCTCAAAAAAGCCTGCAACTGTCAAGTTGACACTCAAATCTAACCAGGTGACCAGAAGCTTCTCTGAGATAATGAACTATGAAAGGAATTATAAGCCATTAAACCCTTTCTCGCCTCGAGTGCTTAGATCAGGTATTCTGTAGCAGCAGTACATAAAGAACCAATATCCATGCAGAAAAGGAAGAATCCCCCAGAAGTTTGCAAGACAGTTAGGTTGAAGTAAACCTACATGCCAAACAACAGCAGAAACAAGAGAGACCTTTCCTCAAGGTGGAAAGGGAGAGTTGTCTTACACCTGAAAGCTGTTCTCTGACCACCACTCCTGTGTCATGGCAAGTATGCATGCCTCTCCTACTCTCAAATGCATGTACCACTAGGAAAAATAAAGTGTTAAGAGGCCAGGTTCCTTTCTGCAGGCTGGGAGTAAGGAAGTATTTCTGTCGGGAGTTAAACTTGAAAGTCTTGTCATTTTGTCACAATACAACTTTAAGCTTATCACTGGTCATTGATTTCCAGTGCTATTCACTGTGCCTTTTCAAAGTGGAGTTCTAAACCACATGTCATCTGTGGAAAACAAGATATATGGAACTAGAGTGAAACTGTATATAAAAAACTGAAGTAATATCCTGGAAGAAAGGATTAACAAATAATGGTAATATAAAGTATTTATGAATATTGAAATTAACTCCAAGCTGACCCTTTGCTAAAATTTGAATAAATGCTTCAAACTCTATGTGCTAGAAACTTAATCCCCCAAATCATAGGTTAACAACATTTGGAGGTGGGAACTCTGGTAAGTAAATGGGTCACTAGGACTATGCTTTATATAAATAAACCTACTCATTGATTATTTGAAAAAAACTATCTATTCATAAAATAACAAGCAAATGAATTGGTGAGAAGATTGTATAAGCAAGCTCTCTCTGAATAAACCTCTCCATTCATAAAGTAGCAGGTGAATGGATTGCTAAGGGAGAGAAATCTGTTATAAAAAGCAAGCTCTCTCTGACCAACAAGCTTCCTCTACATCGCCAACTGCTACTGGACCATTCTGTCTCTAAAAGAATGAACTATATAAATTTGTATTGTTTAAACAGGACCCAACCTGAGGTACCCAGTAACAGCAAGTGAAATAGACTAGGACCATCTTCTCATTGAAGATAAATATCTGGTGACCCCTAGGCATCAGACAGAAGGAAGACCTGAGGGTCAAAGGAGGACACCCTTGGGTATAACCCTGGGGGTGGCATGTATCTCACAAGCACAAAAGTAGGTTACATTCCAGGCCTAGATATCGCAACTGTCTATGACAAGATATGCAACTCACTGCACTGTTGCAATTGACCCAGAACATAATCAAGACGGAAACGATCCAGTTTCAGAAATCTCAGCACACTGGGTGCTAGAGAAATGGCTCAGTAGTATGAACTCAGAAGCACATGTGCATACAAACACATGAACATGCACATATACCAAAGACCTACACACATCTCTCTCTCTCTCTCTCTCTCTCTCTCTCTCTCTCTCTCTCTCTCTCTCTCTCTCTCTCTCTCTCTCACACACACACACACACACACACACACACACACACACATACACCACATACACATCACAAAGGGAAAAATTAGAATTTAGGAGGGATACATATTTTCTAGGTTGGGGGGATTATGGTTCTCTTGGCCAATATCCCAATTTAAACATTCTTTAAGTGACTGTCTAAGCATGGTATCCTGTGCAGGTGTTCTGGGGCTGAGAAATGAAAAGGCAGAAAAGGAAAGAAACATGTAGAGATGAAAATACAAAGAACAATTGGTTGAAACATGTAGGAAAATCCAACATCATCTTGAATGCAGAACAAAAAAAGAAAAAAATCACCCAGTCACACCCAATTTTATTTATTGTACTTAGATGGTAATCAGGAGGCTGGGAATCAGTATGCAAATCTGAGTGTAGGTTCCCTGATTGGTTAGAAGGAAAGACAGAGAAATAGGAGACTTCTACTCATTTCCAGTGTGTGTTGTGAAATCCAGTATAAACAGAAAACCCTCAAGTATCAGGGGATGGCTTTAGTCCATGAGGGGCTTCAGAAAATGGCAGTGGGCAAAACCAGAATACTGTGCTTCCGTTTTTCATGGAGAACTCATGTTTAGCTGTCTGTCCAGACTTCACACCTTCTATCAATGAATATATTCCCCTTTCTAGCAGGTAGCATGGTATATACTAATTTCTACTAAGTGGCAATCTGAACTAAGCCTAACAATAGCTGTCTACAGGTATGGGGGAATGAGCAAGCTGTAAACAAACAAACAAACAAACAAACAAACAAACAAACAAACACAACTACCAGGTGCTTAAAAAGTCTCTACAGGGCCTGGTGACATGTGCCAGGAGCTAATGGCACTTGATGTCAAACCTGAGCAACTGAGTTTGCTTCTCAGAACCCACATGATGGAAGAAGAAAATCAATTCCCACAAGTTCCCTTGCGACCTCCACATGCACAGGTGAGCCCACACATATACAAAATAAATAAATAAACATAGGTGCACACCATCACACATTTTCATCAGGACGGTGGTAAACTGAAATCAAACACCTTCCACATATAATATACATATATCCCTATACACTGGGAGAATAAGTTCCACTTATACTTCATACTGCAAACTCATTCCTAAGCAGACGGCAGGGATAACGCTTCTTTATAAGCTAGATTTCTCAGCTAGATACTTCATACCTGCATCCTATTTGCTGGGCTCTTTATAGCAATCCAAAGAGATGGGCCAGGAAGGTACAAAATTAATCAAATGTGCTAAATGACCATTAGCAGTTATTGAGTTTGTTTGTCTCCATGACAACTCCATGAACAGCATCTAAGCAACAACCAGATCTGAATAATTTGCCCACATGGAAGTCTTCCCAGTAGAAAAGTGGGAGGGCTGTGAAGGCATCCAACTCATACACTCCTTTGAATGAAGAGCAGGAACATATACACTTTGAGGGCAATGCCCAGAGGCACGTCAAAGAAGACCAGGATAGACAACCCAAGGTGAGCCAATTCAGTTTCATTCTGACAGACTTAATTTCTCAAACTTCAAGGCTAACAGTGAACCCCAGACCTGTAGAATCTATTCATGCCAAAGGCATCCTATAAAATCTTGGTGTGGCCTGACCATAGATCCCCTAGTGATTACCGAGCATGGAAACGTGGTCCTGAGGAAGCAATCCACACTTGCTCTTCTACCTGTAGGAGTTACTTGTCATGTTGCTGCTACAAACTAGCTGACAAGAACAAGCTAACTCAGAAAGGTTTGAGTTCCACAGTTAGGGGCATAGTCTATCATGGAGGGAAAGATGTGGTGGCGGCAACCCAAGGAAGCTGGTCACGTGGCATCCTCAGTCAGGAAGCAGAGAGAGAGATGCTTGCTGGTACTCCTTTCTCCTTTATATTCAGTCCTGGACCCCATCCCATGGGATGGTGCTGCCTATATTCAGCATAGGTCCTTCTATCTATATAATCCCTCATAGACATGCCCAGAGTCCTATTTCTTTGTTGATTCCAGCTCCTGGCAACATCATCCACCACTTGGCACTGTGATCAGTTGCATGACTACTTATGAGAGGCCATAAGATCAGAGTGCCAGCCAGCATGAGAAAGACACTAAAGCAACATCAGCTTGGACCAACCACATACTCTGACATCTACAGATCTCAGGTCTTTGCAATAGTTTGCTACAGCTCCTGGTCCAACACTCCATACACTGGGTGGCTTAAATCACATCAATTGACTTTCTTAGAGCTTGGGAGTGCTTAAAGTTCGACATCAGGGGTGATGTATTGCTGCAAAGGCACTCTCCTTAGCTGTAGTGGCAGCACTCACAGTTCAGTGGTGCTCTCACTATATGCACACCTGAGTCAAAGTGTCCTCTTCTTATAAGGACACTGGTCACAGTAGATGATTGCATAACCTAGCAACTGTGTTAACAATGCCACTGCCTCTGTGAGGAGTAATCTCCAAACACAGTCACATCTAAACTAGGATCACAACATTAGAAGCTTGCACAGGATACATTTTGGCTTATCATAGTCTCTGTGTATGCATGTGTTGGTGTGTGGGATGTGAGGGTGTGTATAGGTATGGGTGTTTGGGTAACAGTATGTGGGTACTAGAATGAATGTGGATGGAAGATGTGGGTGTAGGTATACACACATGTGTGTATGTGTGGGGGACACATGGATGTGTGTATGTTAAATGTGCTTGTGGGTGTGGTGCTTGTGTAGAGAGGCATAGGGATGGTATGTGTACGTGCACATGTGGGGGTAGGTACTTGTGTGGGAGGTAGGTGTAGGTGTATATATGTGGGTGGGTGTGGGTGTACAGTGATAGTGCATGTGTATGTATGTATGTGTGTAGGTTTGTGGTGTGTATGTGTGCATGTGAGTGTAAGTGTATGTGAGTTGTGTGTTGTGTATGTGTGTTGTGTGTGTAATAATGCATGTTGGTGTTTGTGTGTAGAGGAATGTTGGATTGTATGTGTGAATGTGTGTGTATATAGATAATTTGCTTATTTTATTTTCTAGTAAAAATAGTGAAAAGGAAAAATGTTCTTTACAAACTATCCAAAATGCCTGGAATTCCAAAGCTGAAACCTTGTGGTCAAGACACTGTTGCTGACAAAGGTAATCCAGATCAGGAAGGCTCTTGAGGGCACACTGAAGTAACCATGCATATCTGCCTGGCCACTAACACCAAGCTGACAAACCTTTCTCCCTGATTCGGCCTGCTTTCCAGTTGCTGCTTCTCCTCACCATTCAGCTGGGTGCAAAGGCCTCATTCCTTCTCCATTAATTACCTCTGCCTCAGAAATCCAGAGGATGCATGATTGCTTAAATGATGGTAGTTTGCATTCATGGGAAGTGGGAGTAAGCCACTTATCACAGCAAGCACAAGGTACATGTGACTGCATCTTAAAATACATCCTCTTATGTTTAAATAAAAACAGCATTGGTGGAAGCAGGAAGTGGCTCACAGTGGATGGACAGCTGTATGGAAGAAGAGAGGAATCACTGACACATGTTACTATGGTATGAATGTGAAATGTCCCCATGTATTTGCATACTTGGCCCCCAGCCACTATTCTGGAAAGTTGTGGAACCTTTAGAAGGTTCAGACAGATAGGGGAAATGGGTTGCTAGAAGCAGATGGTCAGGTTTGACAGCCCAGCCACACTTCCTGAGCTCTATTCTTCTTCTTTCTTCTTTCCTCCTCCTCCTTCCTTCTTTCCTTCTTTCATTCCTTCCTCCTTCCCTTTCTACTTCGTTCCTTTCTTCTTCTTCTTCCTCCTCTCCCTTTCCCTCTTCATTTATGTGTGTGTGTGCATGTGTATGTGCTGTGGAGGCCCAAGGGAGACATTGGGAATCATCCTGGATTGATCTACCTCCTTATTACTTTGTTCTGGAGTTTTCCAGGTTCTGTCTTCCCAGGGCTGGAAATATAGGGCCCTGCCATATCTGTCTAGCATTTTCATGTGGGATCTGGGGATCAGAATTCAAGTCCTTTTGCTTGGAAGTCAAAGGATTTAACCCTCAGCCATCTCTCCAGCTCCTCTTTCAGCTTCTCATCTGTCCATGCAATGTAACCAGGCAGCCTCCTGTTCCTACCATGTGTTCCCTACCATGACGGACTGGATCCTTTAACTATAAAATGAAATAAACTTTCTCTCTCTCTCTTTCCCTCTGTCTGTCCTTCCCTCCCTCCCTCCTTTTCCTCCTTCCTTCTCTTCCACTGTTTCTTATCAGGACTTCATTCCCAGCCATGAGAGAGTCATAGAGGGTTTGAGTGAGAGTTTTGATAAGCCTGCATCTTTGCAGCTGCAGTAGTTACTCTATGAGCTTCACCTTTGAAAGCGGTAGACACAGGAGCTGAGGGAAGCAGCCACTCTTGAGAATTAAATCAAGTCTTCCCACATGCTGCCCCAGATTAAGTGCACTTGTACCAGACCATGGTGAGACCTTTGAACCTCTGGCTCAAGCCTCAGACTAGCACAGACTACAGCCAACACACTCAGACTGAAGCTACAGTGAGACAAAGCAGAAAGATTTCAAGTCAATTACATCCTTTGAAGCAAGGACAGAAAGCCAGAAGATGCAGCAACACAAAGGAAAGAAAACCCTCAGCCACACACATCTAGACCAAATAGAGGACGTTGGCTCTGTTTGGGACAAGTTTCACAGTTGTCTAGAGACTCACCTACACAGAAACCAAAGTCCCATCCTAAAACTATTGATGTGGGGTCTCTCTGGGGTCTATGTGTGTCCAGATTCTTATGTTCAGGAGCCAAATATTGAAGCCAGAACGCATGTAAAGGATTAAGGGAGTTTATTAAAGGAGAGAAGAATGGAGCTCATGGACATGAATCTGTGAGGGACAAGAGAACTCATGGACTCCAGGCATGGAATCTGAGGGGCAAGGAGATGGAAAAGAGCTCACAGACTCCAGACACAGAGTCACATGAGGGGCAAGGGAGCCAAAGATTATTGCCAGGGTCAGGATTATTTACAGGCTTAGATAGACTTGGGAAAATTGGCTTTTCTTCATTGGTTAGCTCCAGTTTCTACAAACTTGATTGGAGGTTTGGTCCTCTACATCTCATTGGTCTGTTCATACTGAGGTCCAACTTAGTTAATCATGTGCCTTCCTCATGGTAGAGCTCATCTACAATGGAAAACTAATCTCCACATCCTTTTATGAACAGAGGTTTAGGGGAAGTTGGTGACTTTAGGGTGTGTTCCTTCAAAATAATTCCAGCCCTGGGGGATGACCTTGGAAGACTTTTGGAGATCATCCAAACATAGCTGCTCTAAAACTGCCTTAACCTTGGAAGACTTTTGGAGATCATCCCAGCATAGCTGCTCTAAAACTGCCTAACTATCACACGAGATTATTAAAATGGCTAGGAATCCATGCACAGGTATGTTCAATTCTTTGTGTGACCCATGTATGGCAAAATTACATTAAAATTAAATAAAATTAAAATTATAAGATGACATTGCTGGGTTTTATTTTCATCTACGTTTCTATCTTAACCACTATCCTTCAACTGAAAGCTGAAAGGCTGAAGCTTGTTGTCATCCAATGGAGGGTTATGTACCAGAAAATGGTGTCTGACAACTTGTCAAACCATCCCTGTCTCAGACAGGGATGGGTCAATGATGGGTGGTGAGAGGGGGGCATCAGTTTTTAGTTGAAGAAGAGATATTGTTAAGGTAGAAACATAGATCAAATTAAAACAAAATCCAACCATGTGACTTATGGTTTTAATTTAATTTTAGTGTAATTTTGCTGTTCACTCCACACTTTGACCAGGCCTGCTTAGCTATGCAGGTCTCTTGTCATCCACTCACATTTAACGCTTATATTAAGACCACAGAGATAGACTCAGTGCAGAAGGTCATGAGACTTCTTTATTTGTCCTCTATATTGAATAAATCTCCTTTGCTTTTCACTATTATTTCTCCCTTACCTGGCCTGTTAGGACTGGTGGCCAAGCCTAAATTGTTGGGAGGATTCCAGAGACTTGGATCTAACCATTAACTCCAGTAAAGTTTTCTCCAGGATAATAAACATTCTATCTTCATTTTACTGACTTGTTCTGAAAGTCTTTCCTTCTGTGCAGGTCAAGAATCCTAGCTTTGGGGCTGGGCAGACAGCCAAGTAGTTATGCTAGTTAACTGCAGGGTGAGCTTTGGGCACATGGGTGAAGAACTGATACTTACAGCAGCCCTAAGTAAACCTGGAGGAGATTGTCTAATTGACCATCAAGACCATGCTGCAGGCACTTATGGCCCTTGAACACCAAGCCATGGCCCCCCCACAGACGAGGTTCAAGCTTGGATTGCGGAGATTCATGAGGCCTTGGTCTAATCTACTACCCACATGTCCTGGCATGTCTTCCAGAGGAGAGGTCCTTCGAGGGCTGGCAGCCAATGACGGGTAAGGGTCCACACGAAGGTGATCTCCAACCTAAGACAGGCACCAGTCCATTATGCTGGACCCCCTCTGAGGCGGGGTCAACAAGGTCAGAGCAAAGAACTCTGGCTCCCGCTGGCTGTCAAAATAAATAAAAAGGATGGATATGTAGGAGGAATGGACCAAGCAGGCCTGTATTGTCTGTGTGGGCCGCATGCGCAAATGCAACTTCCCCAAGCTAGAACCTGCCACTGTGCCTGGACTGTGCCTGGTGCTGACATCAAACTGCCTGGCTGAGAGGACCAACCCGGACAGGACAACACAGCAAAAACCTCACGCTGGGACTTATGGGATGTTGGTTGGGTATATAGGCTGTCCCCATACTTATATAAACGAGCCAGCCTGCAAGCCTGCTGTTGCCACTCACCTGACTCCCAAAGTCTGTGTCGTTGACTTCACGCCAGTTTATCCCCGCCCCCAAGGGTCTCCATTGGACCCCGAGACTGCAACATCATGGTGTGAGGCCATTCCCTGGGCAGGAGGACAAGATGGAGGGGGCTGGTTCACTATTTTCGATCTTTCAACATACTTTGGCCGTCTTACTCTCTGACAGGTGAGGTGTGCCCTCTCACAGTAATCCTGTGGATGTGGTGTGACCAGTTCCCTGGGCTCCTGGTATTGTTATGAGCTCTCCTGACAAAATGTACTGAGAACTGTAATTGAACAACTGTAAGCAGAATAAAACTCCTAGCTCCTCTAAGACTCTTTGGTCATGAAATTATTGCTAAAATTGCGACAGTGGGTAAAACTGCTTGCTATGTAACCATGAAGACCTGAATTGGGTCTCTGGCAACCAGATAGATTCATGAGCATACTTTAAACACACAACACATACACAATATGTGTGTGTGCGTGCACACACACACATGCACACACACACATGTGCACACATGAATCCCAGCTGCTCTGCAGGGAACTATGAGCTATGATTCCACTGCCACAGGTGATCACAACATGGAAACAAAGATAGAATTACAGGGTCACCATTCAGGACCCAGGACACTGCATGCCCCTCCAGATCACCACACGCCTCGCCCTGCTTGTAATATCCTCCTCCCACAGCTTCTACCTTGTCCTTCCCAAGTCACACACTGGTTCCCTGAAGTTGTTTTGCTGATTGAACTTCTGCTGCATAAGAGGCACTTGACAGACAGACCTGAAATGAACATGCCACAGCTATGCTCTCAAGAGGGTGGGAATTGAAGTCATAAGCAGACATGAGCATCATGTCCCCAGGGAAAGGAGGGGGACATAAAATCATGGGCAGCATATTTGTCTTAAGTTGTAGAACAGGTGCGCACCATAGATGTTGAAAGCTAATATAACATTTCAAAGTCACACTCCATTTTTGCAGATCCAAAGGGGTCCAAAATAAAAGCTTCCAAATAGCAAAAGCAAATCCTACACTCACTAATGAACTGACCGAGGCTGCCCTGCACCTGACCCAGTGATGGGTGATGTGTCATAGGAACAAACAAATCCTGACTTGGCATGACCCAAGGCCTCACCCCACAGAGCTAGGCACAGGAGGGTTTATCAGCTACACAGTGAGAGGCTCACTTGCTTCATATCATATGCAACCCCACATGGGCAGCCACAGCACAGACAGGTGGTGTTAGACAACTTATTATCCAGCAAGATGGTGAGAGGCTCATCCTACATGCTTAGGCTCAGGAAGAATAAATGTTGTTAGACAACAAGATGGGGGTGGCTCAGGTAGCCACTTAAGACTAAGTATTATCTCTTAACTGTCACGACAGGATGGCATGTAAGCACTACCATGGAGAGAGCGGCAAATCCACATTAAGCGCTACTATGGAGGAGAGAGGCAAGTCCACACTAAGCACTATTATGGAGGAGAGAAGAAAGTCTACACTAAGTGCTGCTATGGAGAGAGACGCAAGTCCACACTAAGTGCTACTATGGTGGAGAGTGACAAGTCCACACTGTACCTAGGCCTTAAGTTTTGAGATGCACACAAGCGTGGCTGAACCCACATCACCCTCAAATCCCCTTTCTAATAAGTGACATCTCGGCCTTCTTAGCACAAAGCTGTTCTTTCACGGGAACCAGGGAAGCTCCAAAGGCCTATTCTAATCCAAGCCTTATTGATTCACAGATAATGTAATTCCATTCTACTTAACACGTGTCTGCTACGATTGGACCTGGTGTCACTCGTAGCACCATAAACGCATGTGTTCTTAAACTCATCCTGACAAGCAATTCCAATCAAGGAGGCATAACCCACTTTGCTCAGAATCTAACTTACCCAAGATTCAGCTGAAGGTAAACTGATGATCCAATCTTAAATTTATTCCTGTAACCTCTGGAGGACAGTAATTACATGCCTGTGAACTTTGTTCCTGACCTTTATAACATTTAGTGCATGCTCAGAAGAGACAGATTAATTTTCCCATGCCTTCAGAAAGCAAAGAATTTTGTATATATAAATATGAAGAGTCCAAGCAGATGCTGAACACATTTTCCAAGTGGTACAATCATCTCCATGTAAACCTCCTGGAACATGTCAAGTGATGAGCTGAAATACTTAAGTGCATATGGATGTGGCACCAATGTGCACCAACACATTACATTTGTCCTCTACCACCTGTGGATGTGGTAGACATGTGACACATGTCACTTGTAGTTATGTTTCCTTATCTATATCTGCCTTGGTACCAACAATAAAGTGTTCACAAAGAGAGGATGATTAAGGTACAGGTGGAGTTGTAGGAGCTGAATTCTTACCATGGAACTATGAAGATATTTGACACGCTCTTTTGATATCCTTATTTGTGCTGCCTGCGTCTTGGGTGATCATAAGACATTCTAATTTATTTGAGTTTCATGTTCAACATTGTAACTGTTATTTGAGCTTCATGCTCTCTGGGTGCATCAAAGGCACCCAGAGGTAGCTGTGAGCCCATATTCACTGGAGAAATCCGCCAATATCAGAACACTAATATCAGGACACTTGCAGCATTCACACTTCCTGGATAATGAAGACAGAGGTCAGCTGAATGAGAAATCTGTAAGCAAACCAAGAATGGGGTTCATGACCAGTGACTTTCACAGACAGGAAGTTAATTGCAACACAGTGGGCTCATCCAACATTCTGCCCAACCTAGAGTCAAACACACTCATGACACTGGATGGAAGCCCAAGGGAGTCATTTCTAAGACACACAAATGCTAAAACCCTGGATGTTTGACACTATTTTACCCAGGGTTTCAGACACGACCTTGAATGTTTGTGTGATGTACATACATGTCTGTTCAGTTTAATCAGGGGATATCTGGTGGTTCAGCCCTCTCCAGTGAGTCCCAATCATCTCTCCTGTCTCTAGTATGAACAGTCACTCAATGTGATGTTTTCTTCCCTCAACCTTTGAAGAGAATCCTTTAACGCTATTGAGTAAATTAGAAAGGAGATACACGCTGCTTGAGGCTTTACCTTTGTCCCCGCCCCATTAGCTTTTTGGTGCATGATATTAATATTGTCAAACTGAAGGGAGCTAGAATCACTGGGGAAACAAATGTTTATGAAGAAGTTTCTAGATTTGGTTAAATGAGGGTGGGAAGATAACTCTGCATATGGGCAGGCTAGCTCAAGGTAGAATAGACAGCAATCCTCTTCCTTTCTTCGGTTTTCCTCTATTTCCTTCTCTTCCTTCCTTCTTCCTCCTCTCTTTCTCACACAGGGGATTAGTGCTACAGATAGACAAAGTGCTCTACCCATAGCAACCTCCCTCTCCCTTTTATTTATTTTTTATTTTTGGACAAAGTTTCACAAAATGGCCACAAACTGGCCTTAAACTTTGAATGGCAAGCCTTCTTCCTGAGTTTCCCAGTAGCTGCATAACAGATCCGTGTCAAAACTTGTCCTAGCTGCTTCTGAGATAGAGCTGGTGATTTCTCCCCAGTACCATTTTGTGCATTTCTGAAGAAAGAGTCAACACTGAATGACGCCAAAGCCACAGCCCAGAAGCTCATACAAGATAAACACCTTGCATAGCAATCTGACCACGGTGTCTTTTTATTCAAGGACAAATCTGATCATTTCCAAACACAGTTCTAATCTCCATTATCCATTAAACTTATGAAAGCCTTAAATATTATTGTCTTGCTACCAAATGGCATATTACAGGAAAAGAAATTACATTTACTTTTACTATTCAAGGAATTCAAATTACTATTCAAGGAGCACTTAATTTCTTATGACTAAAGTTTTAGAAGAAAAATGTATATATCTTGCTATTTAAAGCAAGGGTTGTAGAATTTTATGATACCTATAAATTTGCTCTGAGCTCTGCAGATATCTACAGTCCCATTTCCCCCCCCACACACACACACACTGTCTATAGGTGAGGCTTCAGCAACACCATATCAAGCACTTTCTGAATATAATATAGTTGAAGGTTGGTAAGAACTTGCTTAGGAAAACAGCAGACCCACAACACAAACCCACAATTTCTAATAAAAAACCCTGAGGTCTGGGGGCTGGCAAGATGGTTCAGTGGCTAAAGGTGCTTGCTTTGCAAGCCTGAAGATCTGAGTTTAATCCCTAAGACCACACAAAGTGGAAGGAAAGAACAGATTCCACAAAGCCGTCCTCGTCCTCTGACACCGCATGCATGCTGCAGAACAGGTGCCCACATCCATATATCATGCACACACAGACACCCTAATAATAATAATGCAAAGATCTGAGTTCTCTTTGTAGGGTACAAGAAAATTAATTTTTTAAAAAAATATGTGTGACACTTAGTCTGGTGAGATGGCTCAGTGGAGAAGACTCCTGTGCATGACCTCAGAGGACACATGGATGAAGGAGAGAACCAACTTCCAAGCATTGTCCTCTGACTTCCACCTGTATGTCATATACTCATAGCTCTGTTCTCTCTCTCTCCCTCTCTCTCTCTCTCTCTCTCTCTCTGTCCTACTCTCTTTTTCTCAGTATTCCCTCTCCTCTCAAATAAGTAAATTAAAAAAAATCTGATACCAAATTATCTCTGCTATAGTATGTAATGTTTCATTCATTTCTGAGTTCATAAAGTCTTTATTGGAATGAGCAATAAAAGATGGTGGACAGTTCACTTATATTCAAGTGTTAAATCTATAATGATTTGATATGATGATTTTGTGTTTGGGTGTATTTTCACTTCACTTAAAATCACTGCCAATTTCCCCAATATCACAGTTAATCTGCATTATGACCAATAAATTCATGACCAAAGGGTAAGGGAACAGGAGGTTTTATTTTAGCCTGTGACAGTCTGGTTACAGTTCTTAATCAAGTTTGACAAGAAAGTCCACACCAATACCAGGGGCCAAGGGAATTGGCCACACAATATCCATAGGACTGCTGAGAGAGGGAAAATCTTTACTTGCCAAGCCAGCATGTCTGGCCAAGCATACCAAAGGATGTCAACTTCCTCCATCTTGTTTACCTGCCCAGGAACTAGTCCACCATGGGCTGGGCACTCACCATCAACTAGACAATCTCTAGCGGCTTGCTTAGATCTTAACTCAATGACTAATTTCTCACAACTGTGCCCACAGGTCAGAGCCTTCAGCTGCCAAGCTGGTACTAGTAGCTAACTAGAAACTCATCCTACCAGGAATTTAGGGAACCAGCCTGCTAATTACACACTTGCCAAACATCATACATCAGGTGGGCCAATCTTCAGGCAGTGTGATCAAAGAATAAATCACCCATTCAATACACAGTCTTTGTCTTTTAGTCCCCATGGTGTTCAGGCGGGGATGGAAGACACATAGGCTTGTAACCATATCTTGGGATGCATTCAGAGTTGCTCTGAAATCCAGACTCAAAGGCCTTGACAAGGGCTTTAAGTTCCCCCAGAGCATCACACAGGAAGGGAAAGACATGACTTGTAATTCAAATTACAGTCCATGATTGCAAATTCCTACAGGCAGCTGCTGAGAATGGCTTAGGCATCTTCCCGGTGTTCTGCCCTTACAGAAGCCAATTGTAAGTGCCCAGGATCATTCCGGGAACGTCCCCCAACCTATCTGAATGCTGAGCTTAACTAAGCAACACTGATTTCTCCTCCTGATATTTGCAGCTTCTCTTACAGTGGTTTTTCAATGGCACATCTTTCTAGGCCTGCATTGTGGCTGAAATGGCTTCCTTCATCTGCAAGTAACAACACTTGCTTCAGGATCAAGGAATCCAGGGAATAAAGCTGCAAAAGTTATAGAAATCCAGCTTTCTTGTCACGGTGGACGCCCCTGATTCAAGTCAGCCCTTCTTGGCTCAAACTACTTGCTAAGTGGCCAGGCACTTGAGCTTTCCAGCTATCTTCTCAAAATCCTGACACAACAAAATTAACATGCTACAAAATCAGCTGCTTCTCATGCCATCTTTATGCACACTCCATGTGTGCATATGTAGATCTGTGCACAGGCATATGTTGTAGATGTACAGGTGCCACATATACATACCTGTACAGGTGTATCATGATTACATGCAAGTCTTCACATGTGTGTGTGTTTAGGCATATCTATGCACATATGCACACATACATGTATATTTGCATTATTTTTATGTGTACATAGATATGTGTAGATTTATATACATGTATATATGCATGTGTGCATGTGTACATATGTTTGTATTCAAGTCCAAATAGACACATGTAAATGTATACACATGTACATAAAAGTGTACTGTGGGCACATGCGCACAGATATGCAAGTACACATGTAAGCATAATTGTGCATGAGCATATATATGTGCATTTGTATAAACATTTGAATTTATGATACAGAGACACTTATTTATAAATATGTAAGTGTGTGTGTTTATGTGTGTGCGCATTTCCCACCTCCCAGCTGGGAAGTCAACATTTTCAACATCGTAAACTAATGTCCTTTAAAGGACAATTAGTGAGCAGCTGACACGTCACACAAAGGGAACTGGTAAAGTTAAGTGCTCTCTTCAGCCAGACACTGGCAACAGCAACATTTACAATGTCCCTCTTTCAGCACTTCTGCTGAATGAAGAGCAGTATTTCGCAAAATATTTCCATGCAACAAGCTCAAGAGGGGAAGAAGATGAATGAGGCTCAAGGGATACAGCTGCTTGTACCAAGGAGGACAGGCACAAAACCCACCAGGTCCTTGGAGTGTGAGATCAGGTTGGGTGGACACTTGGCATTTAGGAAGGGAATGGCCAAAAAAAGGAGTGATGGACAAGAAGTGGGAGGGACATAAAAAAAGGAGTTGGCATGGGCCTCTGCTGAGTTCCCCCTGCTCTGGGGAACAACCCAATTACCCAGGTGCATGCAGGCAACCCTGATTAAACATGGCAGACAATAGGAAATATGACAGTAGGAGGGGACTAGTGGGGAAGAGGATGGTGCTTGACAGGAGACAGGGTGTGAGAGGATAAAGAGAGGAGAGATGATCAAGTAGATCTTCATTTTGTGTGTCCATGTGTATGCATGTGTGAAATTGTACAAGAACAGAAAAAATTACCCAAAGACAAGGAGCTTGCTCATCAGTGAGCCACGCCCTCACTTTCTCTTTCGTCTTCTGCTCTTTTGCTTGTTGCACATATTCTCTTTTTCCTTTGTTTCCTGTTTCTTTGTATCTGTGTGTGTGTGTGTGTGTGTGTGTGTGTGTGTGTGTGTGTGTGTATGTGTACAAGAGGGCACTTGATTGTGTGTGCCTGTGGAGATCCAAGAATAACATTGGTAATCATCCTGAAGGGCTCCATCTCCTTCATGTTTTGCTCTGGGTTAACTAGGCTCTGCCTTCCAGGACTGGAGTTATAGACCACTGCCATATTCACCTGGCATTTCTAACATAGAACCTGGGGATTTGAATTCGAGTCCTTTTGTGTTCGAAGTAAAAGCTTTAACCCCAGACCCCAGCCCCTCCTGTTTCCATTTGAAGATATAAATGTTTGAAAACAGCAAAGAAAAAAGATGAAGGAAAGGAAAGAAGGAAAGATAGACAGATGGAGGATGGATGGATGGATGGATGGATGGATGGATGGATGGATGGATGGATGGAAGGATGATGGATGGAGGTTGATAACAGAGACTTGGAAGTCACTCTTCAATGGCTGAATACAGTTGTTGAAGATTACTGAATTAACCCAAAGCCTGTTGCCAAGATGAACAATGATTTCCACAAGAGAAGGACACCAGGTTTTTCTTTCCGATGCTTCCCTACTCATGCAAATGGAAGAGATGAGTTACAGCAGCAACAAGACACGCAAGTAAAATAACAACATAGGTTCTTGTGCCCCTGGGACTCATGGTTGTTGCAAAGTATTTCAGGAAGAAATGGAAGGCCAAGGACTTCCAAACAAGGGAAATGAGATAAGCAAAAGATTACAGGGTGCAATGCATCACCAGAAAGCCACAACTAACCCCAGAGGAGACGAGATTGTTGGATGGATGGAGTTCAAGTGAGGGAGGGGGTGTTAGAGGGAGGATGCTCAGAAGAATGCTGTCACCTTGCAGGCCTGGAGTGTGAAAATCTCATTCATACCAGGCTCCAGGAGCTGCGTGATAAGGCAGATGACTTTTGAGTCCTGAACAAACATTTATGTGTCACTACAAGAGATACACACTATGGAATGAGATTTGATCTCTCATACTTAAGAGAGCCTTGATAGGGAAAATAAAAAAAGAAAATGGCCAGCACTACAAGGAGAGAAAGAAACCTTGAAAGCTGAGACTGGATAAGATCTTGTAAGGTTAGGTAACCATGAACTGAGGAAAGAATGTTCTCAATCCCTAAGGGGATGGAAGGACTTTGGGACCATAGAGCTCTCAAGATCTTGGATGTGTCACTTGGAAATGTTACCTAACTCCAATACCCAAATGGGATTGCAGATATGGGGAGCCTGCTACATATCTTTTTGTAATAACTTTAATTATATTAACCTATTTAAATCCTCTGTGCGTATGCATATGTGGTTGTGCACATGTCATAACACACATGTGGAGGTCAGAGGACAACCTGAAGTTTTCTCCTTTCCAGCATATGGGTTGTAGGAATGAAACTCAGGTCGAATTTGACAACAAGCCCTTTTACCCACTAAGCACTCTTGAAGGTCCTATGTAGTTCTTAAAATTATCAGAACTATACATTTGGGATATAGACAGTCTGCTGGATGTGATTCATGTGAAAGATGCCTGTTGAGGTGCCATCTTAAATGTCTATAGAAAAAAAAGTAGCCTTCATTTAGAAGAAACAGGTGAATCCATGAAATAACCTATCAAATAAGGGCTTCTCTGTATAATGTTTACAAAGGTATTCTGACATAATCCAAGACAGCAAACATAGGCAGGGCATTCTAAATATAATAAAGCAGAGGATTAAATTATATTTAAGCACAACCAGTTAAGGCCTTCGTGTTTAAAATCCATGAGTCACAGACTACAAAAATGCAAATCGGTTCTCTCTGGCAGAAGAGATTCCTTACAACTGGACAGAAATATTTAGACTGGTATGAGAGACAAGAAGCTGCATTCACCACTACAAATACTTTATTCACTTATGATTGTGGCTTTGTGAGATTTGAGAGCAGGTTTTCTACCTTAAAATAAGATGCAAAAACATTTACATACCACCTCAAGAAGTCTTACATCAACTTGCATGGAGGGGGTAGGTCAACCTCTTATAGGGTTTCATCTGAAGAGACTGGGACAGTTTTCTGATTGAACATGGGCACTCCCAAAGCTCCACCAAGTCACCCAATACTGCAGCATATTTTACTGAACTCTGTCTCTCCTTCAACCAAGCAGAGCAAACAGGTCTCCAACATACAGACAGCAGTCAGCTATCCAAGTTAAGATGATATGAGGGACAATCTGTAGACTTTACAACAGCATGGTGGTAGCCTGGTGTGATGTCTCTTGATGATGATCTTTTGCAAGCAGCCAGATCATCAGTAAGGGAGACAACCAGTACTCTAGAGTTGGATCACTACATTTGGGATCCTGAGGTGAGGTTGGCTGTGTTCAATCCATTTTCAGCTTACAGACAAAAGAAAATTCATGATTGTTGTGAGAAAGTACAAAGGAAACCTGGAATTCTGGGTCATTTATAGACTTTTAGAGACATGGAGCCACATCTTTACTTAGAAAGCTGAAAGATGGACAGTTTTTACAGTACCGGAAAGTACTATGAAAGCTGAACAGTCCCATTAATCTGTGAAAGCTGCAAGCTGCAATAGCAATCAGCATGGTAAGAAGTGACCATCATTGAAATAGTGGTATGAATGTCTAGGGGGCAACCAACAGTTTTCTGAGCAGTTCAATGGCCCACTTTTCAGCACAGATCACATTCCCGGTACTGTAAATTAAAACAAGAAGTTATGAAAGAGAAAGACATAGGCTCTGGAGGAAGTGCAGGCTATAAAGAATTAACTATAAACATGCTGTATCAAACTGACCTGTAAAAAACTGTCATTTTCCCTGTAGATTAGAGAAGCGCATAGCACTCAATACAGAAGCTTACTTTTACAATATAAGATTTCTATTAAAGAAAAACACAACTGGCCAAAATGCAGAAGATATGTGATTTCAGTTTTCTTGGCCCAAAACAGGACATCTAAGCCACTCCCACTCCAAGGTGCTGAGAATATCAGAGGAAGAGGGTCCAGTAAGAGCCTGAAGTAGGGTGTGGCTAGATAGTATCTTTTGGACATGACAAGACTGTAAATCCATGAACTCAATGCAGCTGTGCATATTTCCCTAAGATGTACAAGGATATTGTCCTATCCACATTTCACCATGAAAAGGGGAAAGATCCAAGAGACCCCCACAGCTCCCTGAAAGACTCATGAGAACTAATGCTGATGGGGAGGAAATGGAAGATACTACTGTCAATGGTACACCATTGTATGAACCATTATGTGACTCATGAAAAGCTGGCAGAGCTGATGTGGTGGACTGCATGCTGCCATCTCAGCAAGAAAGAGGTTAAAACAGGAAAATGGCTCGAAGTTTGAGGCCTGCCTGGGCTGTCCAGAAGGACCCTGATTCAAATAAGTAAATGAAAAAAAAAAAAAAGTAAAGAAATACACAAATAAAACAGGCTTGGGGAGATGGCTTGATGGGTAGACTCTTGTCATGCAAACATGAGGACCTGAGTTCAGACCCCCAGCATTGACCTAAAAATATATGCAATGCATAGTGGTTCCACACAATGTAATCTCAACACTTAGGAGTCAGACACCAGAGAACTCCGGGGACTTGCTAGGCAGAGAGTTTAGCTGAATTGGGTGAGAGATGCTGTGCTGAACACTTAGATGGAGAGCAATTGAGGAAGGTACCCAGCACCAACCTCAAACTTCCATATGCATGCACATGTATACACACATGCACACTCGAACATGTACATGCACTGTCGTAGCTAAATACAGGTGTTAACTTGATGGGTGAGGGTTCACCAGACATGCTGGTCTGGCAAGTGAGGACTGTGCCTCTTTCAGCAGTCCTGTGGTTTGGCGTCGCCAGTTCCCTCAGCCTTTGCCGTTGACGTGGACTCTCTTGCCAAGCTGGACAAGGAACTATAATATGACAATCATAAGCCAAAGTAAAACCCCTTGTTCCCTTAAGCCATTTGGTCATGAATTTATTGGCAATGATGCAGGCAAACTGCTACACATGAATAAATCTGTCTCTCTTACACACACACACATACACTACACATGTCAATGTGTGCGTGCATGTGCATGTGCACAGCATACACACACACACGTGCGTCAACACACACGGACATATGAGAGTACATATACAGCTAAAATATAGGTGGATGTTCATCCACTTTGTATTCCATTTTAAACACTGACACTATCATTTGCACTGTAGAATTATTCTAAACCAATGGCATTAATACATTAGTGGGTGTTTCTAATGAGAACATTTTTAAAAATTAATTAAATAAACCAATTTCCTCATTATTTTGAAATCTGAAATTTATCTGGCCATGGATATATACAGTAAAAATTTCATTGACAAAAATATTCTTAAAAAGAAGCCCTTAATTCAGTTATTTGTGCAAAGAGGCACAAATTTATATTTTTTGTTGTCTCAGAAATGTCTATCCTAGAAAAGAATACAGGACAAAGAGAGCCTCTTATTTATGTAATGTGGCATTTTTATTTAGAGTTAAAATTATGTAGCAGAAGAACAGAATGGAAATAATGTGCTGGATAATATTCAGATGGATGTATTAGGTAATTGTTCTTGCACTGCGACTTCTGGATAATATATTCCTGTTAAAAATAATATCACTGCCCTAGCTCATTAGGGTTTAATGTCTCTTTCTCTCTCACTTTTTTTTAAAGCAAAACAGAAGCATAACGACTTTCATCCAAGTCATATAAAATATTCAGTATCCATAAGAGACAAATTATATAGTGCTTTCAAGAGTCTCCTGATGTAGAGATAGTGGAAGGGGAAGAGTTTAAGGAGGGATAAGAAACAAGGAGAAGAGAGGGAAGACAGACACAGAGAAAGGTCAACCAAACTAAACACACATGAAAACATCACAAGAAAACTGTATTTTGTAAGTGTAAATTACTTTTTAAGGTTTTATTGAATTTCTCCTTTGGCACATTTACACATTACTATAGTGTACTGTGATTATCATAACCCCTGTCTCTATCTTCCCTCCCACCTTGTCAGACCACTCCCCTTAACTGCAAGTCTCTTTCCCACATTCATGTCTTCTGCTTTTGCTTTGAGATCCTCTGAGTTTCCCAGGATCACCTGTGTGGCCAAGACTTTGGAACCATGCACTGAAAGCTAGTGAAGCCTTCCGTGGGGGCACAATGGAAAGAGGGAGAGGGAGAGGGAGAGGGAGAGGGAGAGGGAGAGGGAGAGGGAGAGGGAGAGGGAGAGGGAGAGGGAGAGGGAGAGGGAGAGGGAGAGGGAGAGGGAGAGGGAGAGGGAGAGGGAGAGGGAGAGGGAGAGGGAGAGGGAGAGGGAGAGGGAGAGGGAGAGGGAGATGGAGACTGGTACCAGGGCTTACACACAAAGGCAGGGTGTTGTATGTGCAGCCCCAAATTACATCTTCACACAGTTTTTATACACAAGACACAAAAAAAGCAGTTTAGCTGACACAGAGTTTTACAGTTTTATGGCATGCAGGCTTCTTTCTGGCCCTCTGGCCAAACAGCATTCCAGACTTCTTGCAGGCCCTCTGGCCAAATGGCATTCTGTTAGGATCTGGGTGGTATGTTCTTATCTTAACTGCCCTTAGGACTGATTGGATGGCATAGTCTAGGGACTTTTAATAACTTCCTTGAGTCAGTTTCTGTAAAGTCACCTGGTTTACGGGAATCTAAAACTTAGGTCTAGCATGGAGTCTGAGGCTTTCCATGGCATTAGCCTAGCTTGGCCTTCTCACTAAATCTGGCTGCTGGACAGCCACAGGACCCCCAAAACATGATTATTAGTTTAAAAAAGATTGGGTATGCATGGGTCAGGATTTAGGGAGCAGCTTGTGTGATGTGGGGGCATGTGGATCTCTACAGCAGAAGCTAGCTGGATGTGCAAAAGGAAAAGTTGCAGTCATCTTATAAAGCAGCAAAAGCACAGAGCAGAACACCTTGGTGATGTATAGATTGTAACAAGATTAAAGGGACTGATTTATCCTCAAGAAAGATCCCCAAAGCAGTCTGTAAACATTACAAATTGTGAAGGCGTAGAAGCCGGTGTGGTCATAAAACTTCCCTGCTCCCACGGTAATTGCATAACTTTATCAATCTGTGCGTTATGCTGGTGTGTACATGACATTGCCTTTGATTAATAGGCCAACCTGGTGTCTTGGGGCCATCTGGCATTTTATGGATGGGCACCACAGAGCTCTGCCAGGTGGTTTACACCCTCTGGAACACACTCGGAAACCGGCAACTGCAGGTTTATACAGAAGAGTGCCCTTCTGTTTCTCAGTCCAACCCCACATTCTGTTTTCTTTGGTTTTATTCTCTTTAGCATGGAAGTGACTATGGAGGTTCAGAAATAGATAGTTGTTAGGACTAGAGAGATGGCTCAGGGTTAAAGTCTTTTCCTTGCAAACAGAAGGATGTGAATTTGGATCCCCAGATCTCACGTAAAAATGCCAAGCAGATATGGTGGTGGTCTGCAATTCTGGCCTGGAATGTGGCACCTGGGGAACCCCAGAGCAAAGCAATAAGGAAATAGAACATTCCAGGATGATTCTCAAAGTCACCCTTGTGCCTTCAGGCAAACATACTTCCAGGCACACAATCAAGTACACACATAGGCACACACATGAGCATACATAAAAAATAACCAGTGACAGAAATAAATCCTTACTATTATTGTAGAAATATGCCCATACCCATAGATTCAGACTTCTAATAGCCTAGAATAGTCACACAACTGGATGAAAGGCATCATAGTTTTTTGTAAAATGCATATATGCTTCATAAAATATTAAATGAAAACATCAAATTGACACTTGTGGGCTGGGGAATGGAGGTGAGTGGTGGAGTGCTTAGGTAGCAAGCATACAGCGCCAGCAACAACACACATGCATGTGTGCATGCCACAAAAACACCAACAAGACTGTGCCACTAGATGTTAGGGAAATCGTATTTCTAGGTCAATGCTTTTAGACAGAGGTCTTGCTAAGTGTCATCATTTGGCTTGCATGGTGGAACACACACTGCTACGCATGGTGTTCAGGAAAGCAGTGTATAGAGCTGATAAGCTATTGGAATTGTTTTCTGAGTTTAATATTGTACACAGTGCTGGACAGCATTCACAGCGTGACCCTTGGGGCTCCTGTAAACAGTGGTCAAATGTCCTCATGGACGAATTAGGTATGATCCCAGACCTGGGGTTGTAATACTAGTTGGAAGATAAAGAAACACGACATACTGCTACTCTGTTACTTGGAAGTTTTCAGTGTGTGTGTTGGGTTCTCATGTGTATGAGTAAGGATGAATGTGGGGAGGTCCGAGAACAAACTACATGTCAGTCCAACTTGATTGAGACACTGTCTTTGTAGTTCAGTGTAGCGGCTTGCACATGGAGATCTGGGGACTCTCCTGTCTTTGCCTGTAACTGGCATTACAGGTGTGTGCTCCCATGCCTGGTTTGATGTGAGTTTTAGAGATTCAAACTAGTCCTTGTGCTTGGGTGGCAAGTGTTCCACCCCTGAGTTCTCATCCCAGTCCCACTGAAGAGTTTCTGCCGCATCGGAAAATTAGGACATCCTCTCAGCTTTAAAATTCTCTAGAACATGCTGGGAAGATGGCTCCGTGAGTAAAGTGCCCACCACATAAGCTTGAGGAGCAACATTTAGATCCCCAGCACCATGAGAAGAGCTGGCTACAACAGTGTAATCAGTAATCTCTGCACCAGGGAAGCTGGGTGAACAGGGACAAGATGATGCAGGCAGCTCACTGGTGAGCCAGCCTAGGGATTCATGAAGCCCCAGGTTCAGTGAAAGATATGTTCTCAAAAAATAAGGTGGAGTTGGGAGATGGCTCAGAGATTAAAACCATTGCCTCACAAATAAAAAGATCTGAGTTCAGATCCCAGATCCTAAGTAAAGAAATGCCAGGCAGATAAAGTAGCAGTATACATTTCTATGTCCTGGAAGGCAGAGACCGGAAAAAACCAATAAGGAAGTAGAACAATCCAGCATTATTCCCTTGGGCTTCCCCAAGCACACTCAAGTGCCTTCTTGCACACACACATACTCCCCCAGACACAACTCTTGAAAAAAACAAGGTGAACAGCAATCAAGGAAGATGCACAACATTGACTTCTGTCCTCAATGCACACACATACGTATGTCTGCATACTTGAACACATACTCATGCACACATACAGATCATGACATCAATGCTTCTCATGCATCTAGGGCAGAGAAAACCATTAAAGCTCTACAGACTGACAGAAATAGACAACTTGTTGGAGATCTACTGAGCTAAATCAGTACAACCTTCGAACTTGCAAACTTGGAGACTCCTGGTTCCAGACAATATATTTATAACACTTGCTACAGTCAGATTTGAGAAACTACCTCCTATAATTGCTATAGCTCACTATTGCAATGTGTCCCCCACCTCCACCCAGAACATTGGTTCTTGGTGTTGACATTATTAGAAGAAAGCATATCCTCCGAGAGAAAGGTTTTCATAGGGAGGTCGTAGGTCATTGAAGACATGTCATAGGGAGGTCGTAGGTCATTGAAGACATGCCCTCAAAGCATGCCCCTTCCTCTATCTCCCTTGCACTTCCTGATATGTGGTTTTGCTTTCCCACATGACAAAAACACACTGCAAAGCAATGAGGCCCACTCCTCCCCAATCAATACCTGTCAATCTGTGAGCCAAATAAACCTTGTCTCCTTATGAACTGTTATTATCTAAGATGAAATATTAAATATCAGTAATAACCAGAAAACACTTATGAAGAGTTTCTAATTAAAAAAAAAAAAAAAAAAAAAACTAGGTCTTTGCCTTCATCCACCTGCACAAAGAATGGGCCCTTCCACTAAAGGCAAGGGTCTTCCCACTTCAATTAAAGCAATTAAGACAGGCTTGGTCTTCATTCACCAAATAACTTCTCATAGGCACGCCCACAGACCCACCTTCCAGATATAAGAATAACAGCTGAAACTGTCAAATCATTACCCCTACTTAAAGAAAACAGAAAACTGTTCTCACATGCTCTCTACAACCAAGCCAACTTCGTTATTATTCTCAGGGATGGGGACAGAGCCCAGTCATCTGATGCATGCTGCCTAGTGCTTCAATGCTCAGCCACTGCTCCAGCCCCATTATCACCAACTTTGCATAAGTGAGGAAACTGCTTTTAAATGTAATCTGGAACTACAGGGGAACTAGGTGCAATGGGGAAGCCCACACATAATGATGGAAGAGGGGCTGTGCTGGCCTCCTCTTTCACAGGTGCACGGTTCATTTTCATCCTTTATTAGCTCAATAAATTGGGGCAAGTCATTTAAACTCTCCAAACATTAGGTGTAAAATTAAAATATTAGCACTTGCTTCGTGGTGATATATTTCATGAGGCATTTATATGAATGGCCTTCTACCTTACACAATAAATATTAATAATTGCAACTACCTTATTAATACTACTATTATCTATCCCTCCTCCACTCTCTCCTCCCTATTTTGACCGCTGTCAGAGCTACTACTGTCCTAACTTGTAATAATGTTTCCTGCTGGTGGTGGTCTGAATGTTTGTGAATAGCTGCCAACAATCACTATAATGACTTCTGGGTTGAATATTGACCTCCCCCCAAATGATAATGTTAGTGAGTAGGGGTGTACTGTCATAGTTGGGCACAGGTGAAAGCTTGATGGTTGCAGGTTTGAACTCTGGGCACATTTGTAGAGAATTAGTAGTTGAGTTGAGCCCAGAGCAAATCTGAAGGAGATTGTCTAGCTGATAGGGAAGGCCCAGCCCATGGTGGGTGGGATTAGGCCCTGGAATAAATCACCGAGAGCTGGTTGAGAGAGACGGCATCCTTCTGTACACTTGGCTAGATATGCTGGCCTGGTAAGTAAGGATTGTCCATCTCTCAGCTGTTATGTAGTGATGGTGTGGCCAGTTCCCTCGGCCCTGGTGTTGGTGCGTGGTCTCCCGCCAAGCTGGACTAAGAACTGTAACCAGTAATCATAAGAGAAAATAAACCCCTTGTTCCGTTATGCCATTTGATGGTCATTTATCAGTAACCATGCAGGCGGACTGCAACAGGGACCTTGGGAGGGGCTGAGGTCATGAAGACTGACAATGATGAATAGGGTCTTATCATAGTGTGCATGTGAGCTGTCCCCCACAGGCTCATGTGCTTGCTTCCATCCTTAGGTGTTGTCAGTGTTTGGGAAGGTGGAGTCTTGCTGGAGGAAGGCATGTCACTGGGGGCAGGCCTTGAGGTTAGGTACACCCGCCCTGGTTTCCTCTAGAAGTCTGCTCTTGCTGCTTGCAGCTTGCACTCTTTGCCTCCATGACAGACGTGACCTGAGCCACAGCTTCTACTGCCTGCCATGTTTCTCCTGCCATAATGGGCCATGTGTCCTTCTGGAATCATAAGCCAAATAAATTTCTCATTCTCCCCTTAAATTGCTTGAATCTAGTGTTGTCTCACAGCAACAGAAAAAGTAACTGTGACAGATCTCATAACAAAAGTCCCCACTAGGCACCTTTCCTGTCGTACCTTGTAAGGGTCACCATGAGAAGTCTCCATCCATGGATCAGGAAGCAGCCCTTCTCAGATACTGCATTGTGACATTCTGGCCTCCAGGACTCTGAGCAAGTCACGTCTGATGTTAGCCACTCAGACTGTGGTACTTTGTTATAGTGGCTGAACTGTACCAAGACACTTTGAGAGACAGAAAAACATCTTGAGCTCAAGAGAATCTTGGGAGCTAATCTTGTAGACACATCACACACACACAAACAATAAACTGAACAGGAACAGTGTTCTGACAAGATAACCCCACTGAATTGAGCAATAGTACAATGAGATAAGCTCTGGAAATCTACCAGATGATCAGATCCCAGACTGCCAAGAAAATGCTGTAGAAACCTGAGTGATGGGTGTTTCAGGGTTATGCTGATTCACCACTTTACAGGTTTTGCTTCATGATCACCTGGTCCCGCTACATAAGGGCCAGTGGGGAGACCACGCCTGACTGACCCAACAAAGCTGTTTGCCTCCAGGTTGGGCTACAAAAGACCAGAGGAAGAAGCCAGCCAGGATCCCACAACCGTGTTGGCCAGCTCTCCCCTACAGACCTGAAGACCTCCCAGTAGACCCCACCTCTAAGGATTCCTGGCTTACCCAACTTCCTGTGAGCTGACTGGGTTCTTCGAAGGCTCCATGCCATCTGGAGCTCCACCTACTGAGGCCGAAGGCCTTTGAAGCTCCTCCCACCAAGGTCCCAGGCCATCTGAGGCTCCTCTCACCCATCTGCCTTCCAAACTGCATCCTTTTCCATGTATCACCCAGAATTGCATTGCAACATCCCCTCAAGTAATTACAGCCCTGACTCATGGTCAACAACCCTGAGAAGGCTGAATCTACTGATCTGTGTGTGTCTGATCAACAGTGAAAATAGTAAACTCTCAGAACACAACTTTTTTTTTCTTGAAATTCTCCACTTCTCTGTTTTCTAATAATTTAATTATCCAGAAGTTCAGATGGAGTTATGAAATATGAGTGGTAAAGTCTTTCTATCAGGGTGCTTGCGATACTGGGCTTTTGAGGAAATGTGATTATAGATCATGCTCTGCTCCTGTCATCTTTGTTTTGCAAATTAAATTTGTTATGCCACATTAGCTCCAAGATATGAATATTTTAATAATGCCAGATTTATAAATTGCAAGAAAAATGAATTAGAACTATAAAATGCATTCAGCTGCAAGGAACCAAATTTCCTGAGGATATATCTTTCATCTAAAAAGAAAAGGTAGTATTCGTTAGTGTCTATTTTAACCATTTCATTCTTGATTTACTAATTTAAACCTTTATATTTAACATCTTGAAATAGTCAAAAAGCTTCATGCCATAGAGTAAACCTAAAAGAGGAGCTTGTCATTTAAAAATTGAAAATTGTTTCAGAGTCACTTCAAACTTGCCTCCAACTCCCAGATCCTGCCATGTATTATTTATTTTCTCAATGCTGTGAGAAAATACCCTTGCAAGAAGCAACTGAAGACAGGAAGGGTCGACTTTGACCCACATTACGACCATACAGGCTGCCATGATGGGGAAGTCAGCAAGAGCTTGATGCGGATGCTCACACTGCACACAGTGAGGAAGCAGAGAGCAATGAATGCTGGTACTTGGCTCACTTTCCCTTTTCTTTAGCATGTGGACAGTGCTACTTAGTTAAGTCTTCCCTTGTCAATTCACTGCATGTAGATTCGCTCCTATCAAGCTGTTAATAAATATTAGCCACCATAAGGCATGAGTCTCCATGTCCATAAACAAACATTTTTAATGTAACTCCTTTATGGTTTTGTAAAAGAACACAATAGTTAAAACAATTTCTTTCTCAGTGACCAATGGTATCTTATCCTCCTTATCTATATTAACTGATTTCACCTTACATGGAGGAGATATCAGGTAACTTTCGCAAGGACACATGACTACAGATGTAGTCTACATTTGAACAGTAGCCTTCCTAACCCACCAAAATAAATGCTAAGCTTTCTTAAGCCGCATCAGTTAAACTTATAGTCTGAAAGTATGTGTGCATGTATATAAAAACACCAGTACACATGCTAGCTGATGACTTCCAGAGCAAAGTAAAGGCATATTCATGTAAAATCAATGGTGAGATTTAAACAACTGCATCTGAAATCCAAATGTCACATGTTGACCCCTTGTCAACATGCTTCCCTGAATATTCAAGGGACTCATGCTGCCAATATTCCCCCTGGCAGCCTGCCCCGGTTTATTCAAATGAGTCTCTCATCAGGCTGGAAGGTTCCTGGAAGCCATATAATCAATTAGCAAGCTGCATGAGCAATGAGTCTCAGCACTCAGGATGAACTCATTTGCAAGCAGAACTAGAATTTTCTAGCTGCCTGCATCTTCTTTGTTCAGATTTCTTAGAGACATTCACTGAGCATCTACTGTATTATGTGTCCCTCTGTGTATGTGTGTGTGTGTGTGTGTGTGTGTGTGTGTGTGTGTGTGTATTAAGAGGGCACTGTGTGTCCTGGTAGAGGCCCAAGAGTGATTTCAGAAATCATCCTGGATTGCTGCTACATTCTTTTTGGCTTTGCCCTGGGATTTCCCAGGCTCCACCCACTAGGGCCAGAAGTCCAGGCCACCACCATTTCCACCTGTAGTTTTTACATGGCATCCGGAATCTGAGCACAGGTCCTTCTATTGTAAGGCTGAGTCTTCAGCCCCTCACATCTTGACGCGCCTTCCACTGCAGGCTGAGACTGGATGCTCACCACTGTCCTCAGTGGACACCACTGTCTTCAGTGGAATAGTTACGCACCACCAGTATCATCAGTGGACTAGTCGTGCTCACCCGTGTGATTTGTCTCAACATTACAACAAGTGGGACTGGAGAGCCAACCTGGCAAGGAGCTAGCATGAGGACCTGAGTTTGAAACCCACCACCCACATAAAATGCCTGGGAGTGGTGCATATGCCTTTAACCCCAACAAGAGAGAAGCACACAGGAGGATCTTGGGATAGCCTAAAACATCGCCCAATGAGCAAGTCTCAGGTCACAGGGAGAGATCCTGCTGCAAATAAACAAGGTAGATGGTTCAAAGGAGTGACACTTGAGTTTCTGATGCACACACACACACACACACACACACACACACACAGAAATGCCCACATGTGCAGCACTGTCAATAACAATGAGTCACAGACACATGTTCCTAGATATGGAGATGAAGGGCAAGCTTTTAGTCTCACGAAGAAGAAAAGCATTCATTTGAAAGTATGTATTTGATACATGTGTGTTATCAAACATTGTTTTCTAGTCATCCTTTCAATTCATACAGTTCATATTTCTAGAAGTGAGGCCCCAGGCTTGTCGCTATTTACAAACTGATCAAAACACTCATTTATAACAATATGATTGCTAAAAATAGTGGGTTAAAAAAAGTCATCTAGGTGTTGTAAAGCTTAGTAATTACTAGAGACACTGATAGTTTAATATGACATCTCATCCTGTTCCATTAGCAACTATTGTGTGTGAGAGCAACATTCGTGAAACTGTACTTTAGATAAAATGTCTAAAATGTCTAAAGGTAAAACATGCCTGTGTGCACTGAATGATCTTGGGTTACTGAGCATGCAATCACTTAAATTACTGTGTTTTCTTTGTTTATATTCTACCTGGACTGGCTACTTTCTACAGATGCTTTATAGTAATAGTGGACAAAGGACTTTCTATCAACTACCTAATACGTTTATTCACATGCATGTGAACATATCACAGCTACAGTTTTGCAGGTGTAGATGCTTACTGATTTTTTAATTTTTCTATGATGAATCTATTTTTCTGGAACTGAGAAAAATGTTTTTCTTCAAGCTTTGGTTTATTTCCTTATTTGTTTATTTATTTATTTATTTATTTATTTATTTATTTATTTATGCCATGGCACACAAGTGGAAGTCATAGCATGACTTTCAGAAGTTAATTCTGTCTGTCTACTATGTGGGTTTCTGGGGACCAAATAAATAAAATGACTCAGTTGCCAAGTTTGCAAGTTGGCACGTAACTCCTGAGCTATCTCGCACACTTGAAAATAGCTTTCTTTATCTAAAGAAAAAAAAATTCTAACAGGAATAAAGGAAGTCACACTTGTACAATAAGTGTCCCTTGTGAGTCTGTGTGTTTAGTCACACATAATTACAGTTGCAAACCCAATTTGCATATCCTTTCAATTACAGTGGTAGTTGCACTAATTTTGAAAGCTAATCAATAGACCTTATGCTAGTTAATGAACATTAATGGTACATTCATTTTTAAACTTCATTTTCTTCACCTGAAGAAATATAAGGGGAGGGCTAGGGGTATGTCTCTATTGCAGAACACTGGTCTCAGGCATGAGGTTCTGGGGTATGGCTCCATTGTAGAACACTTGCCTGGCATGCAGAACACTTGCCTGGTGTGGCACATATGAGGCCCAGGGTTTCATCCTAAGCACTTCTTAAAAAAAAAAAAAAGATGGGTTGGAGAGATGACTCAGGGGTTAAGACTCTGCCTCTGCCTCGAAAGCAAAAGGTCCTGAGTTCAGATCCCAGGTACCAGTTAAAAATGCCAGGCAGAAAGGGCAGCAACTTGCGTTTCTGGCCCTGGTGGGCAGAGCCTGGGAAATCCCAGAGTGAAGCAAGAAGTAGGTAGAAAAAAGTTACACTTGATCCTCCACAGAGATGTACAGTGCCCTTTGATGTACACACACATACACACACACACACATACATACATACACTAAATAAATAAATTATATATATGCATATATATATACACATATAATATATATATATATGTTGAGCTTTACTCAGTTAACAGGTGTTTGGTAATCCAGTGAAGATTTAAAACAAAAGAAAAAATGCTCTAAATAAGTATCTACACTCCACAAACATTTTATTATTTTTTAATCTTCCTGTGTTGATGAGTTTATTGGGTGTGTGCATGCAAGTGTGCATGTGGGTAGGAGAATGTAGCTGAGCGGGTGCATAGACATAAACGGTGCACATACTGAAGTCAGACGATGATACCAGGAACCATTCCAGATCATTCTTCATCAAATCACTCTTCCACCATATTCTTTTGAACCTGGGTCTCCAATTAAAACTAGAGTATGCCTATAGGGTACGCCTGACCCTATGCCACTTATGCTATATGCTGCTGATAAATACACAACCAAATGGTTTAAGGGTACAGGGTGTTTTCTTTTGGCTTATGAGAGTCCAGTTACAGTTCCTTGTCTAACTGGGCAGGACAGCCCACACCAACAGCAAGGGCTGAGGGAACCAGCCACATCATATCCACACAACTGCTCACAGAAGGATAATCCTTACTTGCCAGATCAACACGTCTGGCCAAGTATCCCAAAGGATGCCAATTTCATTACCCAGTTCCCTCCATCTTATCCACCTGCTCATACTCACTATGGGCTGGGCCTCCCCAACCTGACAATTTTCTGCAGGCTTACTCAGGGCTTAACTCAACCACTGATTCTTTGCAAATATGCACAAAGCAGGAACCTCAATTGTCAAGTTGACACCTATATTCAACTATAATACCAGCATTTTTATGTGACATATGGGGATGAAAACTTCAGTTCATTTGCTTGGATGGCAAACACTTTAACGTTGAGCCACTGCCGCAGCCTACAACATCTGGGGATTTTTTGGCAGAATCTAATGTATTTATGTTTGATGATGAAAGTATCCACCGGAAAAAGGATAAAAGATAAAGGATGTGTAAACAAAGGCAGAAGCAAAGACCACATTGGCACAAGGTTTGGCTCATTCAGGAGTTCACATGTATATTCTGAGATGCTGAGGAAGAAAGTCAGGGCCTTACACATACTAGGCAATCACTACACTGAACAACATCTCCACCCCAAAATGATGATGATGATAATGGTGGTGATGATGATTTGTAGTGCTGAGGATGGAAGCAAGGACCTGAGACTGGAACTCTCCTATGGTGGACTAAAACCTATATTGCAAACTAGAATAAATGCCATCTTGTCCCAAGTGGCTTTAGTCATGTATTTTGTTGCAACAGATAAAGAAACCTAGGTAAACATTTTACCACTAAGCCATCTAGCCCTAGCCCCAAAGCATTGTGACTTTTATTATCTGCACTGCTAGCAATAGAAGCCAGGCATTTGCACATGGTAAGCAAGCAATCTGCATCGATCTAATCCTCAGTCCAAGAGCATTATTATTATTATTATTATTACTACTACTACTACTACTACTACTACCAGTAGTAGTAATAGTAGTATTTATAGTGCTAGAGATGGATTCCAGGGCTTTGCACAGGCTAGGAAAGTACTCTGACCCTGAGCTATGTGCACCACCCCCATGTACTTTGTTATTGTATTAAGATTTAGATCATAACTCACATATTAACACAGAGAAGGGCTAAAGGTGCAGCCTGCCCTGCATACATGAGGCTCCAACTTCAATCCCACAACAGCCAAAATAAATAAAATGCAAAAGTCCACCAGATGTTGCCGAGATTAGAGATGCAAGTGTGGCTGCAAACCTTCTGATTGACTGTGTGGACGCCCGCCGGGAGACTGGACATCAAGGTTGAAGGAGGCCACCTAAAGCGACATCTCTCAAGCAATTTTAAGCCTGGTGGAACTCCCTGGTGAAGGAACTGAACTGGCCTATTACTACCAGCCAACAGGGGGCAGTGTGGAAACAGCTATGGTGAACACACATCTAGAAAATGGAGAACAAGCTATTGGACCCTGGGTCAGATGCATCTGGAGTTTTTGGGGTTTTTTGTTTTGGTTTGGTTTGGTTTTTTTGGTGGTACTATGTGTGTAATCTTGGAGGACACACTATCACGATCCCGAAAAGTCACTCATTAACTAAGGGCAAACATTCTGTAGCCTTAATTGCTACAGTCATCATAACTGAGTTTCTTGAAGAGGGGAAAAATGAAGTCTCAGAAGTTTTCAGCAGTGTCTGAGAGCAGCAATCAGTAAGTGGGGGAGGCACTGAGATCACAATAATCAATATATAAGGGAGCAGATTGGACTCAGTGTCTGTAAGTAAGATGGCTCACAGTGCAGGCGCCCAGGCAGAAATGGTGGCAGCATGCACTTCTGGCCCTGGAAGGCAGAACCTGGGAAATCCCAGAGCAAAACAATAAGGTAAAGCAATCCAGAGTGATTCCCAATGTCACTCTTGGTCTTCCACAGGCATACATACTCAAGTGCCTTCTAGCGCGCACACACACACGCGCACACACACACACACACACACACACACACACACAAGTGCGCGCGTGCATGCGCGCACACGCATGCACACACACACAAAAGATAATAGATGATAGAGATCAGTTTATAGATAGAAATAGAAGGCAGATGGAGAAATGATAGGTGAAACTTAGATACGCAGAAGATTATGATAGAAGATAGATAAATAAGTAGATAGATGTCAGATAGATAAATAGATAGATCGATTATAAACAAAATGACCTTCTGATTATATGTGTAATGAATATATGAAAGATAAAAGAGCTTGGGGCTTGACTGGTATCTCACCAACAAGGGCACTTACCATGTAATGGAAAATACTCGGGAATATGGGAAGTTCTGAAGTGCAAAACCTTTCTGCCTCTAAATATTCTAGACAGAGGTGCTAAACCTGTGCTGTTCACTAAGAAGCATGCATGTATGAGGGACTTCACTTATGTCACTAAACAGAATGGTGAAGACAAAAATTGCGACAGAGAAGACATGAAAGATTTAGAGATCCTTGTTCTTGATCCTCTTCCTCACTCCCAGAGGAGAGTGCCAGACTAAGACATGGTACTAAAGCCATCACAACTGTTTAGCACAATGGCTGGCTTTGCTCGTAAACTGAAAGGAATATGTGTGCACAAGCTACAGAACTGAGGTCATGCAGGAAGTGAAATGCTCTGACACCATGCAATATAAACATGAACAGTGAGCTCTCTTATAAAGTCATTTACAATTCTAATTATGTTTCAATTAAAAAGATAATAAATTACTAATTAAAAAACTCTAAAATAACAACTAAGAAAACTGTACGATAGACTAAGAGACCATGGACAATCAATAAGCTCCTGATCAATAAGCAATGGAGTTGGATGGGCTCCTGCTCTGGGGCTCAGTCCAGTGACATCTGACATTGGGAGGTGGATGGTATATATTCTCTGTTGGACTTTCTGCCTCTGGACTTCTGATTCTGTTCACGCATTCTTCCCGGACTATACTCATTCTAACCACAGTGGGGTCTGGGTTCCCTCAACCCTGCTATAACCACAGCTTCTCCACCAGCACATTTCAGTAGGTAAAGCACTTGCTATGCAAGAATGAGAATCTGAGTACACTGCCCCACATTCACAGCAAAACGCACAGCAAGCCTTTGCTAGCAATCCCACGGCTGGGGAAAAAGGCAGGAGAATCCTCGGGCTTTCACATCAGCTGCATAGATGAATTCCAGATTCAATCCCGAAGAAGTAAGACAAAGAGTCAGAGAGGAAGACCTCAAAGTGTCCTCTGACCTCTGGGTGTGTTCATAGTCATCTTCTTGTATTAGATATTCGATAAAGTTTATTTAGTCACGTTTATAAAAGCAGGAAGACAAATAATAAGATATACATGATTTATCTGAACTGTAGTTCTTGGTTAGTAATGAGACCATCTTTTATAAGAAAGTGCCCAGAGCACACTATGCTCCTTCTACAAGAACTCACTTTATGGCATAGCTTCCAGGAAAATGCAGTGATTGAGGAATAGGGAAAGGCTAACTTTAACTAATTGCCAGGCAAGCTTTCACTAATTTTTTTAAAGACATGAGCAAGTTCTCTAGATGCTGTACATAACCTCAAACATTGCGTCCACTAAGGACTCAAATGCTTTTACCAAAATGGCCAATATGCACATGCAAACACTCATGAAAAACTCTAACCACGAAAAGACTCAAGGGAGCACAATAACTGTGAGATTCTCAGTAGCCAAATGGCACAATACTTAACACACGAGACATACCTGCTTCGATCAGCTTTTTAAAAGGTGCACAGGGCTTGGAATTAAGAAGGCCTGGGCTGCTGATGTTTGTGTGCAGAGATTATTAGTATTTTAGTTCCAAGGTGATTTGTGTCTGTACAAATGTCAGACTGAGCATAGGCGGGTCAAGACACCAAGTGGGCAGGGCTGGCCAGGAGTAGAGATTTTGGTCTCATATCCCTTTCCAGCAATCATTAACTGATGCAAGCAACTCAGGAAAGAAAGGGGCTTTAGTGCTCAGGAGTTCAGCTGGTATGGCAGGAGCTGAAGCACACAGCACCCAACGTTAAGATCAAGACCTAAACAGGAACTCTCAGGTTATTCTATCCATCTTTATCTACCTGCCCAGAGAATCTACCTGTCCCACCAACTGTAGGCAAGGTTTTCTCACATCAATGATGCAATCAAGACAGTATCCTACAAGTTTGTTCAACAATATGCCTGCCATGACTAGCTAGGTAAGTCTTCATAGATGTGCTCACAGGTTCACCTCCCAAATGCCAAGTTAACAGCTGAGACTAATCTTCACAACAGGTTTTATCTGAGAACTTAACTAATGGATGGGCAGAATATATAGTGTGGATGCCATGGACTCATAATGGTTCTATTAAGTAGGACACCACAGAACTGCAAGAGGGATCACTGCACCACTCGGAATGACAAGCCACTTAAAACCCATGCAGAGATGACTCTGGGAATTTTCCACTTAATATTTCTGGACAATGGGTGACTTTGGGTAACCTAACTACGGAAATGAAATCCATGAACTAGGAAACAGGATAAACTCTTATGGGAGAAAAAGAGGGAAAGAGGCATGAGGCTTGGTCAGTTACAGGTGCTGTGATGGCTCTCTCACAGCTAATCATTATCGACCATCTACCACCTCAGCGTGAAAACCCAGCACCTGGGTGTGGGTTCGAAACAGGACTAATGATGTGCCTGTAATTACATATCAGATGTCTCCTAGCATTCAGAACGCTGCATTGGTCATGAGAAAGCCTGAATTTTCATCCACTTTGTACTAACATACCCAACTCAGGCACGGCACTTCCTACACAACAGATGTTTAATAACTATATGACAAGTGACCAAACAAATAAGTTATTTCAAGACTAAATTACAGAGGAAAATAGAAAAGCAAAAATAAGCAGATTAATCACTTAACAAATGTTGTTAAAGGGCGATTACATTACCTATTGTATATGTAGACTGCAATGGCAATTTGCTTAAAAAACAAATGTGTATTGATCACATCTCAGGCACCAAGTGCTATGCTTCGTTCTTAGATGACAAAGACAAATGCACACAAAAATGGTAATATTTTTAACAGAGGAAACTGAGAGCTTTAACTATTTACAAGGGAGTACAACTTGGGATAGGACAGAGAAAGAAGGAAGCATTGAAGATTTAAACTACAAAGAATTCTGGATCCTCCAAAGAGACTTACGTTTGGTGGGCTCACACTCTGGCAGGCAGGGACAGTACGAGTTAAGTACCCTCAGCATTCACTGCAGTGAAGGAAACCCCAAGTTGTGTTGCTCTTCCGGGATGAACATGGATAAAGTTTTCATCTTGCTGAACCAAACTACTGGCATGGTTCAGACCCAGAAACAATTGCTCTGGCAGTTTCACCTCCATGATTCCAGTTCTATGGACATAGCTTTTCCTGTTGCAGCCAATTTAATGTGGACCACTTGTCTGAATTGTTGCAGGCTGCAGTAACAGTCACACAAAGGGCAGCTTCCAAACGACAGATTTATTTCAGCTGACTTAAATCAGGTCTCTTCTGTATAAGGAGGTAGCCCTCTTCTTATTCTAGTTGTGTCCTTACAAGGTAGATTCCCAGGGCTCATGTATCTATATCACTCAGGAGGGTTCTACTCTCATGAATTAACTATTCCCCCCAAGGTCCCATATGGTTAATTCCATAGGTAGGGTGTCAACACATGAACTGTGTGTATCAAAATATTTAGATCTTAGCACACCACAGTAAGAGCCAGATCAGTGCTTCAAAAACTGAAACATGCATACCAATAAAATGAGAGGGAATGCTGTTAAAACGGAAGTTATCACTCTGGAAGCATGGGATTCTTAGATCAAAAGCTTCCCCAGGAATGCTAGTTTAAGATCCAGACACACAAGAGTTCAAGAACAATACGAAACTGAACTAAGGCCTTTCCAGTATGCCTCTGAAATTTTCATTTGGTTTCCCATCTCTCCACTGAATCTTGCAGTGGGAGAAAAGTGGCTAGGCTACATAGAAATCAGGGTATTTTCGGAGTTGCTGTGAAAGACCATTTGTCTGAATTAAAAACAAAATCTTATTCATATGAAGGATTCTTGTTTGCAGAAGGTGTAGGGGGCATGCTAAACAGAAAAAGGGAAATTCAATGTACAGGCAACTAGAAAATATCCATCCACCTTCTCTAGCTAAGGCAGAATCACCCATCTGTCATATTCTCTTCTGTAGCTTTAATGGGAGCAAATGTGTCCCTATGATAAAGAACTTGGTAGACCTCGTCTTGAAATCAGTATCGGTCACTAGAATTGAAGGGCAGTGAGTACAATAAATCTAGAGGGAGATGTCACGTGTCCTGGTCACAGTGAAACGGTATGTCTACTCTGACCACAGCCAGTAGTGACAGTGCACAGAACAGGTACTGTACGCTGAGTACCCTGAGCCAACATACGATATTGGAATCTGCTGATGAGCCAGGAGGCTCGGAGAGAATACACGTTCTGCACAACGTGCCCGGCCTAAACCCAGAGAAGGTGCGCGTTGCCTCAAAGAAATTAAAACAACAAAAAATTAAGTTTTCAAAAGCTGCGCTTGAGTGAGGTCTCGAACGGGGGGGCCTGAACAGCGGCACCTTCCTGAAGGGCACTAGGGTTAAGAAAGGGCAAAGAAGCGCTTCCGGAGCCAAGGCGGGCGGGCGGGCGCGGAAGCAGCACTTTCGGGGCGCGGCCGCTAAGGGTCAGCCGCGCGTGTGGCTGGCGCCCCGGGGACTGGAGTCCACGTCGCGGTAGCGAGCCGATGTGGCTCGCAGCGGAAGCGTCTGGCATGCCCGCCGAGAGGCCCGGGCCGCCGCCCCCATGTTGCTTCTAGATAGCGCGAGGACGTGGGCGGGGCCTACGAGGGAGGGCGGGCGCTGATCATGACGTCACAATCCCGCGCGGCTTCTCGAACGCCAGGGGCGGGAGCTTGACTTAGCGGCTTTCGGCTGTGATTGGTGAAGCGTCCTTGAGTGACAGTTGGCTTCGCCTTCTAGGGTGTGGGCGGTGTTTGGGGCGGGAAGGCCGAGGGAGGCGGGCGACGACCGAGGATTGGGCCGAAGGGCTGTCAGCAGAGAAATGCCTCTGGCTCGCTTGGGTAGGCCCCTGAGGCGGGCGCGCCTGAAGAGGGGGGGAAGAGGAGGAAGGGGGTGGAGGAAGAGAGGGGGTGGAGGAAGGGAGTGTAAGGAGGAAGAGGGGGGAGAAGGAAAGGGAGGGGGAGGAAGAAGGGAGTGTAAGGAGGAAGAGGGGGGAGAAGGAAAGGGAGGGGGAGGAAGAGCAAGGGGAAGAAAGGGAGGAGGGCGAGGGCGGGCACGAGCCCGGCCCGAGGGTGGGAGCTGCATCAAATGTAGACATAAGCGACTCTGGCTCTCCCCCACAGCCCTCACCCCCCAACCCCCTACTCCACCCCTACCGCACATCCCCCCACTCCTCCCCGCGCGCAGAATTGAGTTCCTGGGCCTCCATGGCGCTTCGCTGAACACCTGCTCAGCCTGCTGCGGCTCAGCCTCCTTGCTACACGTGACCCGGCCAGCGGCGTCCTCAACAAAGACCCTTAGCGAGCGCTGGCTGTGGCCCTGGACGTCGGCCCAGGACCTCTGAATAGGGCCTCCCTCAGGGGGGTCATTAACATAGACTGAGCAAGGCAACTCTGTGGGGCACCCGCTCATTCCTGGGGTCATAAAGTGCTCCCCTTGGGAGGTCTGTGCAGTGTGGTTACATTTAGACTTAGGCTGGTGGGACCACAGTGTGCCTACAGAGTGACCTGAAGTCTACACAGCATGGTTACATTGCTGTGTGGTTGCCAATGTGTGCAAGGTGATAGATACTAAAGGGGCACGTATGACATCTCAGGAGTCCTTGAGTTTCATCACCACCCCCAGGAGACCTTTTCATTTTTCCCTAGGGCTGTTGAATAATAGCTTATTACATAAGGAGTTAACTGGGTCTATCATTGTTTAAAACAGAGGGACCACTTACAGTGGAAACCAGGAAAGGACGCTGGTACCTGATTTTGACATTTATGATTGATTATACGTAGAGGAAGCAAACACTGTAATGTTTTAGAATTTGATGCAGTCTCTTAATAATTTTCCTGTTCTTTAACAGCACCCCGCACCTTGCCAATTGGAATATATGCATCCATTTCCTGCCAAGTAATTATTTAGAATGCATAATCCGTATATTGAACAATTATGAAATACAGTGGGTTTTTTTTGGGGGGGGGTTAGTTAATAGTCCCATATTGGGTCCAGATGAGTAGATTTAAAAAAGAAAAAGACTCATTGAATGAATCCTGAATCTACTTAGAATGTATTGAAATGACTATGCTTTGGACAATACTGTGTTAAAAGGAGTCTGTGGAATGCTTTGTATAACATCACAAAGTATGTGGAATAACTTATGCATTTACAGCTTTTTGTCCATCTATTTTTAGCACTGTCAGTTCGGCAGCTACCATGAAGCACATCAACCTGTCCTTCGCGGCCTGTGGGTTTCTGGGCATTTACCACCTGGGGGCAGCATACGCATTTTGCAGACATGGCCAGCGGCTCTTGAAGGATGTCAAGGCCTTCGCAGGGGCGTCTGCTGGATCCTTGGTTGCTACTGTTCTGCTAACAGCACCAGAAAAGATAGAGGTAATCTCGGAGGCTGTGTTCCTCCTCAAAACATTGAAATGGGTTGGTAAACCGAGTGGCAACTAAGCAGATAAATCATGCTGTGCCTGGGAAAGCAGAAGGTTAACTGGTGTTTTCTTTCACAATTCACTGAGGATCTGTGCTGTGGGTTTGGAAAAGATTATTTGGGGTGACACTCAGGGAAGGATATAAAATGCCTATTTTACTCCTGAGTTTTTATGTAGCCTTAAGATTCTGCATATCTTTCATGCAGACAATGTTTCTTCCTTCCGTGGCCACAAAGCTCAGAAACTGCCTTCAAGGCCTTCAGATTGCACCTGGACATCCCAGTTCAGTGCCCTTATCACGCACAGAGAAATGAAACAGACTGTAGGCACACAGTTTCAATGAAGTAATTCAAGAACTTAATTTGTTTTTAATTCTTTCAGTAAAGAACTCCAAATCCACAGTTTAACCAGAAGCAATTAAAAAAAAAAGCAGTATTCATTGGATAATTTCTTTAATGCAGTCTGTGTTTTAAAAGTCTGGTTTCTGCTATCCCTACTGTGATCAAATGCTCACTGACTGTGAGAGGCGGTTTGTGTGGATGGAGAAAATATTTGTAAATTACTTACACAGGTTAGTGGCTCAGAACAATGGTAAAATAACCAGTGAGCACATTCTCTGTTTGCAAGCAAGCTTTCTGAGAACAAGATTTTCAAGCAGAAAAGTCCTCCTTATCAGAGCAGTCTGTGAGACTCTCATGGGTGGAGAACTGGAATTGAGACCGGTTTTTCAGAAATCAATTTATCTTTTCATCTTTAGATGGTTAATTTACAGGGAATTAGAAAAGTGATTAAAAACTGTGGAGACTGTGTTGGATGAGTGCCTCACTGAGGGGGGGTGGTGTAAATAAGGCATGAACGGGCTCTTGCAAACTGGCAGGATCCTGGGCTTCCAGTTGCAAGCTACTTCTCTCCCACAACTGTGTTTTAAAGCAGCAGCTGCTGGAAAGACAGATGAGTCACTGCTATTTTTTTTTTTTTTTCTAAGTAGTCTTTCCTTGGGCCAAGCACTGAGCTGTATAGTTAGAACTTTAATTTCCAATCCCCTGCTATATAGAAATAAGACTGTGTGCACGTGAGTGTATGTGTGCTGGTGTGTATCCATGTGTGGAGGCCAGTGGTCAAATTGGGTATCTTCCTCTATTATTAACCATCTTATTTTTTTTTGACAGTTCCTCTCATTGAACCATGTCCTCATGGGTTGACTAGAGAAGCTGGCTCATGAGCTATAGGGATCTGGACTTTCAGTTTGGAGTTTATAGGTGTGCATAGCCATGCTATTTTGTGTGTGTGTGTGTGTCTGGGTATCTAAACGTATCATGTTTAGATTTACCTGCTGAGCCACTTGTCCAACTCCTGTGCCTTGCTATGTAAGAGTGACTTAACTAAGTCTGTCTAACTGTAGTATTTCATAAAGTACCTAAACGTAAAGCTTAATATCATCCTGTTTTCAAGTCAAATTGCCTAGTTTTCTTTATTTATGTACTTGGAGACTCCATTCTATTGCCTGGTGGGTTTGGTATATGTATATGGGTACTGACATTGAAAGGTTAAAAAAATTTTGGTTCTTTATTGAGCTAGGACACCCACTTTTCTCCTATCTTCAAAAGAATTTTCTTCAGTCAAAATAACCTTTTGCTGCTCGGTTATTTGATTTCATTTCTTTGAAGCATTTGTACTAACCCATCTGTAGGATTTCTTTAGGGGAAATTTTGGTTCACTCTCTATACGCTGCCCAAAGGCCTGTTGGTTCAGTCCTCTGTGATGGTGTTAAGTTCCCCATGCTTTGTGCTGTTGTGACAAATATGTGAGTAATTCATCTAGTTCAGAGCTCACACATGTATAATGAAGAGGAGCACCTGATGCTGGGTGTATTTTAGGAGGTAGGCAAATTTAGATGTTGATGTGTAAAAGCTCAGGGCTTTAAAGCAGTTCCCAGCTCTCATAGTTTGCAAGAAGACCATGGAACTCAGAGATGAGAAAGCCCACTCCGTGGAAAGTTTGCAGTGTGATCCAGGAATATTGGGCAAATGAAATTGTTACAAGAATACAGGCTAAGTGGAGAGTCCAAGTTAGTACAACAAAGCATTTCTCACCCACATGTCTCCTAAGGATAAGGATGGACCCTATAGGCCCACTTCAGATCAGTAAGACTAATGTTACCCAAAGGTAAATCTGGGCTGTTTCATTCCCCCCTGGAGACTTAGCATTTGGTCCAGACTTCCACACACATCTCAAAAGGTCCTTTGTAGTGTAGCTCTTCTGGGTCTTGACATGAGAAATGACCACAGTCAGCTCTCAGTGCTTTTCCAGTGTCTTGGCTTTCACATTGCTCTGTCTCCCCAGTCCAGCTCCTGCTGATATTGAAAGTATCTACCCCAAGGTCCAGGTGGAGACGAGCCTCTGGCTCCCCTTGAGAGTGGGACTGGCAGCCATCATACATGTTTCCTGTTGTTCCTGGAACAGATGGCCATCACTGCGTACCTGACAATGGTAGATTCTCTTGCCTCATTTGATCAGAGGTGATACATCCCACAGTGCCTATGGGGACATGTTCAGACTTTCCCGAGGTGATGCTGGCTGTTTCCAGTTTCACAGGGCTCTGTTTCCTTCCTGCATCTCTGCAGCCATAAGTGGAACCCGCCTCTGCTCATCTCCTTAGCTCTGCCCCTCCTGCCTCCCTTTGATCCACACACGTCTCAGCTCCACACCACTGTGGCATTCACCCGAGACACTTGAGGCAATTCCCTTGCACAGCTGAAGCATTTGTGTGGGAGGCTTGGGCTCAAGACTGAGTGGAACCATTCTTTGGCCTCTGTTGGGAATACCAGGCAGCAATGGCAGGAAGCATGGGATGAGCCACACTGCCCACCTCAAGAGCAGGAAGCAGAACAGAGGGAAAGGGGGAAGGGGGAAAGGGGTAGTTCCCACAATCCTTCTCAGAGGCATACCCCCAGTGATCTAGGGCCTTCCGCTAGACCCCAACTCTTAATGGAGCATAGTGCCTATCAGTAGCCCCTAACGCACCGCACCATAGGATACAGTGGTGAATTTAATAGAAGCTTGTGCATATCCCTGTGACAACATCCCTCCCACTGTGCTGCAGGGCAGGCTCCCTGTGGCTAGGTTGTTAAGTCAGCTCCACCTGCAAAGTCCTTGTGTGAAGGAAAAAAACAGGCCCAAGGTCCAGGGAGCAGAACACGGGTATCTTTGCAAGCTAGGAGGGGATTCGCTTTTGTGTGCAGTCCCCTCACAGGTGCCTCAGAGCACTCTATGTGTGACCCTTGGAAGAGGAATCTTATGTGGAGGGGCCTCTTTGTAGCTTGTTTCTTATTGACTTTTAGGAACTTGGCATATGCCACCTACCTACCACAACTGTCACTTCAAAAAGTGTATGTAAGATGCTTAGTTAAATAAACTGCATTGAAAAAGATAATTTCACTAAACATCAATATCTAGCACAACACTAAATTAAACGATTAACGAACCAAAGAGTCAGCATAAAATGTAACAATCCAGCTTCAGGCAACTAACAAAATAGCTTTCACTGAATCGTATATGAGAGGCCATGGCTCAAGACCATGAACTCAAACTGCCTGATATCATGTTCTTCCATGCAAGTGTTAATGTGAACTTTTATAGCCATAGGATGAAGAAAATCAATGTATTACATCACCCCTCGGCGTTTTGACTAAGATCAAGTGTGGCATAAACCAATACATTAGACAGGTGGCCCGAAGCAAAGCAGGGGCTCGTCTTTCCTAAAGGTTTCCCTAGTAATAACATTCTTGGCTTTAGCTGCCAGTGTAGGCGGGATGTCTGCTAAGCTTAGACATGCATTCTGAGAAGCTTCGTAATCATGAGAATGTTAGGCCTGGTACAGAAATCAAGGTAAAGGGTTACTAAAAGGCCAAGATAATATACTGAGAGGCCAGAAGAATTTGCAGCTTCAACATGAGGATGCCTAGTCAGCTGGGTAAAACAGTGTGCGGGATATTTACTATGGGATATTTACTACAGGAGCCACGGCTTCATTTCCATGAAAGGCAGAGCTGTATGTGCATGGATGCCCTCCGCTATGCATACCAATGCACCAGATAGTCCTCAGAGACTCTCGTCCTAGCCATCCACTCTCTGCCACTCACTGTGTCGTGAGCCATTTGTGCTCTCACGGGGACTCTGGTGGAAATGCCCCTGAGGCCACAGAGGGGGCAGACAGGAGGTAATCGATAGTGTGGTCTCCAGTAGAGGAGTGTGCTAAGTTAGAACTGGAATCAGATCTTTTAGGAGTTCCAATGTGTGGACCGAGGCCATTTGAAGAGAGAAACAGAGAGGGAAGTAGAGAGGGAGGGTAGAAGGAGAAGGAAGGAGGGAGGGAGGGAGGGAAAAGGAAGGAAGGAAGAAAAGAAAGAAGGAAGAAAGTAGGGAGAGAGAGAGGGAGGGAGGGATGGAGGACAGGTTTCTTTGACACATAAATCACAAATCTCACTTCAGAGTAATAAAAATTAGTTTATTCTAGAGCATATATAGGAATGTATATAAGAACATAGATTGAGGTTGCTCCAAGTAACATGTTCCAATATAGTAACAGGTTCATGGAATTCTGACAGTAATACAACAAAGTGATAATTTAAAGGTACCTTAAAATACATTGGCAGCAGTATCAAGGGGAGGGCGGTGCTATAGTCCTAAGATGCTCTCTGGTGGCCCTCATAGCACCCAGCTCTCCACACTCACAGAAATGCTCATCTAGTAATAAGTCCCGTGGGATTTTCAGCATAGATGTGGCTTTTTTCTGGATACTTCATTGCACAGAGACAGGGAGGGAAGGAGGAAGAGAGTAAAAGACTGGAATCATGAGAACATGGCTTTACCTTGTCAATAAGAAAAGTAAAGCAAAAGGCAAGTCCCGTCCTGTGCTGCAGGGCAGTGGTGGTTTGTGCTCCTCCCATAGTCGGGTTTTATATTTCGTTGCTCTGCAGATCTGGGCATGGAATGTGGGACCTCACTGGTGCTAGGCAAGTGCTTTATCACTTCCTCTTGATCTTGACACACCATCTCACTTAGCTTGCCTGTACCTCTCTGTCTGGAGCCCAAGCAGGTTTTGAGGTTGTGATCTGCTTCCCTTGACCTCCCGGGAAGGCGAGCCCTGCATCTGAGGCCAGCAGCGCACAGCTTTTGAGCTGGAATGAACTTGGTTTGAGCACACACAGTTGTTATCAATTGTCTTTTCCAGGAATGTAACCAGTTCACCTACAAGTTTGCTGAAGAGACAAGAAGACAGTCTCTGGGGGCAGTGACACCCGGCTATGACTTCATGGCCCGCTTGAGGTAGATGCTTATGGAGTGCCTCTCCCAGTCCTCGGTAGATGCTTATGAAGTGACTCTCTCTGCGAAGCAGATGGAGATAGAGTGTTGAGGATCTCGGCACACACTGTGGCCAGCTCAGCACTCAGGCTCTTGAAATATTTACCTGGCGTTCAATAATTTAAGGCGAATAATGCCCGCTCTGCACTCTTGTCCCTAGGAGCGGAATGGAGTTAATTCTTCCTTCCAACGCGCACGAGCTGGCGCAGAACCGACTGCACATCTCCATCACCAACACCACCACCAGACAGAATTTCTTAGTCTCAAAGTTCTCCTCCAGGGAAGACCTCATTAAGGTAACATAGCAGCAGGGTCCAGTGGACAGGAGTCAGCTCCCAGTGAGCACCACCTTGGTGGTTAGGTCTCGTGTCTCCGATCCAGTCCTTCAGGTTGTGCTTCACATGCTGCCTCTCCTGCCCCCCCAACATGGCAGTCCACATGTCTCTGCTGCTTCAATATTTGCCTCCCTCTGCTGCTTCAATATTTGCCTCCCCACACTCAGGACAATTGATTCTGGGAAGCAAATTGTAAGTTGAGTAACAGTTGTAATACAGCCTTAAATTTCTACAGGTAAGACTTGATTCTTCGCAGGAGCTCCCATGCATATTCCTATTCATCCTTCAGATGCCCTTTGCTTCTGTCAGGTTTGACACCTTTTCTTTCAGCCCCCCCTTCCCTTCTTTTTCTCTTTAACAAAGAAGACACATGGAAAGACTTGATGGAATGTACCCACGGTTTTCCTGAATTCCAGGGGCTCCAAGTTCTAGTAGCCAGATCCTAACATTTTCAAATGTCATGGTCTCTCTTGTTTTTGCCATTTTGTTTGCATGCCTCTCCATCCCTGTGAAAGATGACCAGTTGAACATTCATTGTCTCTGGGAGATACTTGGGCTGATGGGTGACTTCTGAAATAATGGTGTACTTCCTAAGGTGATATGTGCACTTTGTATAGCTTTGGCAGAATGTATTTTCATTAGAAAATCTAGTCATTTGTTTTTTCTTCTAAGCAAATTAATGCAAGCATCAGTTAATACAGAGGGTGCATCTTTCCAAGTAGCACAAGGCTGGAGAGGAGTGATAAAAATAAAACTCCTCCTGAATTACAGGACAAATGCGCTGATTTTCAGTATCACCTAGAATAATATCAAATTTGAAAATTAAATTTGACTTAATGGATCAGAACACGTATATTTATAAATTTATAAGTTCATAGTTCTATCTTAGAAAAGACATTCTTCCGTCATCTTCTCATGTATATTATTACATTGCAGTTAGCCTGCATTGTTGCTGATAAATTCACTACCAAAGGGCTTAGGGGACTGTTGCAGTCTGCCTGCATGGTTGCTGATAAATGACCATCAAATGGCTTAAGGGAACAAGGGGTTTATTCTCTCACAATTTTCCAGTTACAGTTCTCAGTCTAGCTTGATGGGAGAACATGCACCAACACCAGGACCAAGGGAACTGGCCACACCATCACCGCATAATAGCTGAGAGATGGACAATCCTTAATTGCCAGACCATCATGTCATGTCTGGCCAAGTGTACAGAAGGATGCCAACTCTCTCAACCAGCTCTCTGTGATTTATTCCAAGGCCTAATCCCATCCACCATAGGCTGGGCCTTCCCCATCAGCTACACAATCTCCTGCAGGTCTGCTCTGGGCCTAATTCAAACACTAATTCTCTACAAATGTGCCCAGAGCTCAAACCCTCAACCGTCAAGTTGACACCTGTGCCTGACTATGACAGGGAGTAAGGAGTTTTATTTTCTTTTATGATAGTCTGGTTATGTTTCCTTGTCCAGTTTGGCAGGAGAGCTCACAAGAACACCAGGGGTTGAGAGAAGTGGCTACACCATATACACACAACTGCTGAGAGAGGGGCAATCCTTATTTGCCAGACCAGCATGTCTGGCAAGGTACACAGAAGGATGCCAACTTCCCTAGTCAGCTCCCTCCATCTTACTGCCCAAGAACTAGTCCTGCCCACCATGGGCTGAGTCTTCCCCATCAATTAGACAATTTCCTTCTGGCTTGCTCTGGGCATAACTCAACCACTAATTCTTTTTTTTTTCCCCAATCATACAAGCTCAAAAGGTATCCCATCCTCTGCCTCCCTCCACCCCTCCCTAGTCCTCCCTTACACTCTCCCCCCCCTTTACCTCTCCCTTCCAACCTCTCCCTCCCCTTCTCCCAGTGCCTCTCCCTTCCCCCCTCCCATCCCCTGGAGCATCCTTTAGTGTATATGCCAAACTTCCCTCTGAGTCCTCCACTCTAGTGTAAAGACTCAGTGGCATTGCCCAGAGCCCTTTCTTGAGTTCCTTGTTAATATGGGAACACTACCATGACTATTAATCCCTTGTTTCTAAGGATCCTACTGTTTGTGATCCATGCTAGACTTTGGTCGTTGACATGTCAGCCATTGTGCAGGTCCTTCAAAGTCCAATTATGGCTACTGCAGCCCTAACTTGTGTGGAGTATCTTGCATAACATTGGTCCTTTTCATCTTTAGGCTCTTACAATCTTGCTGCCCCCCTCTTCTCCAAGGTTCCCTGAGCTTTAGGATGGGGAAAGATTTGGCTGGTCTGGTTCCACTTGATTAATGTAGGGTCTTTGGTATTCTGATTTTGGTTTGTTGTTGATTTCAGTTTTGCTTTTCCTGCACTGCCCTTGACTCCATCCTGATTGGTATTGAAGGTCACCTGCTGAGGAGCAGAGAGTCCACCCTGGTCCAGGCACAGGGCAGAAAAGAATCACTAATTCTTTATGATACAGATGTGCCTACAAGCTCAACCCTTCAAAACCTGTATCTAACTATGACATCATTGTATATAATTTTCTGTTCACTTAGACAACGTAAAAGGGAGAGGTAGTTGACCCATGCTTAAACTCTCACAGAGTGTTGATGTCTAGTCTAGTCATCAAAGGATCTTCTGGCTTGTCCATGAACAGCTTTTCACCTTTTCATTTTTAAATGACCATTTTTAGTATGTGAGAAGCTGAGGCAGGAGGATGGCTGTGACTTTGAAGGCAGCCTGAGCTATGATGTAATAGACAGGACTATATATTGGCAAGACCCAGCACCAAGGGGAAAAATACACATAATATTATCAGTATATGATTATAATGTAATGTTTTGATATTTTTACATAGCATGTAATCCAAAACATGATTTCTTCTTGACCTGGAGTACTCAAAAGCCTTTCTTTGGCCTTTGTTTAAAGCATGCCATAAACAATTACCCTTCAGACCATATTATCATCAATTCCTCTTGTTGGAAGCACTTAGATTGTTGCCAACTTGTTATAACAGCAGTAGCCGACTATTTGCTGTGAGTAAACATGGCTGTTCCATTTCCATTGTCCTGGATAATAGATACTCAGAGAATTGGTGCCATTGTTTGAGTTCATCGAACTGAAGAGAAATGGCTGACACCGAGGTATAGAACCTTGCAAGGAGAAAATCGAATAATTAACATTTATCCTAGGTTACACAAGAAGCAAGCTCCACACTCAGGACATTTTAGCCCTTTTCCGGAACTGAAGTGAGGGTGGTTGGCTCGTTCCCTGAGAGCAGATGGCGGCTATAAGATGCAGGAAGTGGCCTCCGGGATGCAGCATTTCCTGCAGAGGAGGAAGGAAGGGCAGAGATTGGGAAAGAGAGAAAAACAAGCCAGCATGAAGGAGAAATAAAATGCAGCCCCGTGGGTGGGCAACTTGGTCAAGGCTGAATGTTCTGGTAGAAGCAGAAGCCAATGGAAGAGTGCAGTCTGACTCTGTGTCAGCAGACCTCGGCATACACTGCATGGTGTGAGCTTCGCCAAGCACAAGCTCATCCACAAGATAGCCAGCCACGCATGAGAACCTCAGTCCAGTGCGCCAGCGCGCCCCTCTGAGCTCAGGACTTAGCACACACAGCAGCAGGGCAGTGTAAGAAGCGGGAAAGTTCATGAGGAGTCTGCCTGGCATCACCACTCACCGTGGGATTCCTGGACAGACATGGCAGCATCAGCATGATCCCAGTGTGGAGCTGTTGCACTTCTGATGTGAGAAGGTCACTCCTCAGACACATGACCAAGCCTAAGTGAAGGGTTAGTGGTCTGGACATCATAGCGTTCAAGGCCCTGAAAAATAACCTACACAACCAATGTCATAACCTACTCAACAGCAAAGCTGGTGGGAGACCACAAAGGGCTGAGCTGCGTGACCTCCAATAACGTGCTTTCAAATGCAACTTTAACCAGATACCTGCCAGCTGGCATGGGGCTCAAAGTCACAGGAATGCAAAGGACTAAGATTTGGGGCTACCTGTGTGTACAGATCCGTGATTATCAAAGCCAGGCTTCTATCGTTGCACAGAGTCTTGGAGACTGAGAGCTCGGTCCTGCACGGCCTGGAGGTCCCTGAGAAATGTTTTTGAGCCACAGAGCTCCATGTTCACATTTACAAAGTCTTCTACTCAGTGCCCAGCAGATGGTTGGGAACTTTAGAACCACGCTGCCGCTTCAGTCGGACCACATGAAGATCGTTTTTCTCATCTTTCCATGAGGAGAGACAGGAGATGCTGATTGCTGGAAGCTAAGGGTTAGAGCATCTTAGTGATGCTCTAGTCCAAGTCTCCCAGGAGCTCTGTGTTCTGGGTCTGAATTTGCAACTCTGGGGCCATTTTATAATCTGTAACACAAGAAGGTGGGGCACAAAGATGCAGACACAGACCCAAGGTAGGATAAAAACACAACAAGTGACTAAATAGTGGTAATTCTAGCAAATCTTGTTCCTTGTTGCAATTTATGTTTCTTTAAATGTGAGCTCGTTTATTCTGCTGCATACTAGTTGGATTTCTTAAAGATATCTGACCAGCTCATTGCCTTTGTGCATTACAGGCAGGGTACCTCGGTACCTGTAAATTACTTAACCGACCTAGACTTTGAAGTGTGTCCATTTGTCAACTGTGTGCAGACCTGGTTCTTTTTAATGCTATGTGGAATTTTTATTTGTGTTCTCCTGGTGATTACATCTAGGTCAATTATCTTCTGTGTGTGCGTGTGTGTGTGTGTGTGTGTGTGTGTGTGTTTACACAGGCGTGAATGTATATGGAGGTCACAGGACAATTTCAGGTATTCCTCTGGTACTATTGAGTATTCTGGTGTATATTGTCTTTATATTTTTATTAATTAGGGAGAGGGAGAGAAATATATGCATATGTGTCATGCATATGGGTGGAGGTCAGGACAGCTTCAGATATTTCTCTGGTACTATTGAAATTCTGGTATATATCGTCTTTATTATTTTTATTAATTAGAAGGAGAGAGATGTATGCATATGTGTCATGCATATAGGTGGAGGTCAGAGGACAACTTTCCGAAGTCTCTTCTTTCCTGGTATCATGACTGCTTCCACGGATATAACTCACCAGAAGTCTTATCCATTGAGCCATCTTGCTAGACCTCCACATTTTTTTTTAAATAGGTGGTCTTCCTAGTCTAGATTTCACTGATTAAGACTAGGCCAGCTGGCCAGAAAGCCTCAGAGATGTGACTCTCAAAGCAAAGATGACTAGTTTGTGCCTCCATGTTGAGTTTATGTGGGTACTAGAACTGAACCTAGGTCTCATCATGCTTGCATATCACTTTACCAGCTGGATCATTTTACCTGCTCTATGATTCTTTTTTAATGACAACATCCTTTTTAGATAACAGCTATACCCTATATAATGACGTTCCTTTCAACAATGGACCACATGCATAACGGTGACCCTATTATGTTGCCTAATATAAACTTTGTGTAAATAAGAATACCAGGATATTCACACAGGACTGTATTTCCCATCATGAATGCCATGGTTAGCGACAGCGTGCACTCTATGATTTTCAGTCTCAATGGTCTTCATCTGTGGATGGAGTAAATTAGCGTGGTTTTGGTTGCCATGGAGTACACAGACATTGAATAGTCTGTGAAAGTACCTTTTGATTTCTTTATTCCAACAGGGTCTCTTGTGGCCCAGGTTGACCTCAAACTCACCATGTAGTAGAGGATCACCTTGAACCCCCTTCATCATCCAGCCTGTGCCTCCCGAGTGCAGGGATTAGGAACCACCACACCTGCCTTACATGGCGTGGGATTGCAGCCCACTACCACCCTGCCTTACATGGCGTGGGATTGCAGCCCACTACCACCCTGCCTTACATGGCGTGGGGTCGCAGCCCACTAGGGCTAGGCAGGCAGGCTGCCGAGTCATAGCCCGGTGTTTAGTGCACACTAGGCAGACAGTCTGCCGATCAAGGCATGTTTTGAACAGCAAAGCCCTGTATGAATGAGAGGTAGCCCTCAGTAACAATTAGGATAAGGTGCAGCCTTTTGTTTGCTGCTGACACTCTGTTCTGCAGCCTCAGGACTCATTCTTCACCATCAGGTTGATTCCTTAACCCCGTATGGACCATCTTCATCCTCCGTGACCATTCTTACCCGTCTGCATGGCTGCTGACAGTAAGCCTCATCTGTGTAGGTCGTTTTGCTTGTCTTGCCTGTAGCCCACCTTTTGTTTCTGATGTGGCTTCATGTTTCTGATATTTCCTTTGCATTTGTTAACAAGAAAGCAAGCATTCTTTCATTTCAAGCTGTCAAGAATCGTGATTGTTTTGTGAAAAGCCCCGTTCACCAGTCATATGGCCCAAAGGGTGGTTTTGGTAGTATTCTGAGCTCTGTGCTGAGTTTGCTTGTGTTTTTCCACTTCATGAGCAAGAAAAGAAGACACACCCAGGGTCTCCAAGCATTCTGGGGTCCAGAATTTACTTGTGCCAAGCATTCCTTTCCTCCCTGTTTAGAAGCATGCTAACATAGGAGAAGCCAAATGGGACCACTACTATTCAGTTACCGTTAATGGATGACAAGGGCAACTCAGTGTTTCCTAATACAGATGATAATTTGGAAACTGAGTAAATGATAGAAAGATGCCTGACTCCCAAGTCTCATTCGGGTGTCCATGGCCAGTCACTAGGTCCCCATGCCTTCGGCTTTCTGTCTGTAAGATGGCACCTACACTGCGCAGTTATCTCACACTGCCTTAAAAGTCCAGTAAAGCAGGGTGCACATGGGAGGCTTCATGGCTCCCTTCCCTTCAGCATGATTCTATGGGGAATCGCCAAGGCCTACATGTGGCCATTTTTCATTTCAGCTCCTTATTTTTAGGGTTCAGTTTTCATTCAGGGCTGTTTTCCTTCAGAAGCTAACATGCCTTTTAATGTTAGCTGTCAGCATAATTAGGGAGCAGCCCTATGCCTCATGCCAGGGTTCAGAGACAAGCTACTGCTTCCTGGAGTTTATTCAAGCCGTGCATTTCTGTGGATTTAATCTGATGCTTAATTAAGATTTGGGCAAGGGGAAGTTGATCGTTTTGGGATCGATTTCCAGATTAATGTGAGTGAGTGTGTACGTGTGTATATGTGCTTTGCTCTCTGTGTATTGTGTGTGTGTGTGTGTGTGTGTGTGTGTGTGTGTAGGGAGGTGTGTTGCTGAGGATGAGACTCAGCCCTTCTTACAGGCTACCCAAGTGCTTTGTGCCTTCCCACTGAGTTGCTCTCCAGCCCTGCTCAAGTGTTCTGAAAAGCTCTTTTGACATGCAGGGACTCTCTTGCATACAGATTCCCAGGAAAGTTTTCCTTTGTTATCTTGTGCCTGCCTCTTTCTGGAGGAGCCACCAGGTCCTGGTGGCTACAGCCAGAGAGGATGCTCTATAGCAAGGTCTGCTCACTTTCACCCTGGCAAAGGTGAAGTAAGCACTGAATTAAGATTGGCCATTATCTTGGAAGGGCTAGAGGAAGACAAATTTCAATCTGTCTTTGAATTTCAAAGACCAGCAAGTTCACTATATGCAGCCAGATTCTCATTACGCTGCACAGTAAACTTCGGGCATAAATGAAACTTGTGGGGAATTTATTCTCTAAGGAAGCGAGGCCACATAATTTTCTAAACACCCCTTTTCTATAAAACGCAAAATGAAAAGAGCTGGTCAGAACGTGTGTTGAATGCAGGCTCAGCGATGCTTTATGTGACTGCCGCAGGAACTTGCGAACTTCGGTTTTTATAGTTGTATATTTAGTAAGAGTAAAGGAAAATCAAGTGAATGGTTTCATGCATGTATAATACTTACGACAGCCATAAAAAAGGACAGCATGAAAGGCAGGTCCTGACTTTCCTCCTCAGGGTTTAGTCACAATGCTGCGCTCCTGGTACTCCTTGGTAACCCCAGCTCATGTTGCCCACATAACCTTGTGCTATCACTGAAATATTTATGATCATAAGTGTCACGAGTGACGTCACACCCACCTGTTTGTTTCTATAATGTGCTCTGAAGACCAAACAGAAGACCTCAAGGCTGCATAGCTAGCACTTTACATGGCTTTAAGCTCCTGATCCTCTGCCTTCATCTCCCAAGTGCTGGCATACACTACCACTCTCACACTCTGCTAATGGTGGAACCTAGGCTTCCGTGCATACCCCGCACCTACCCTTCCCCTGCACCATTCTTTATCCTGTCCACTAGATGCCAGTAGCACACACAACCCCTCCCTGCAGCTGTGGAACATTCTCCAACTCTCCTTCCAGCAGTCAAAGACCACTGTTCCTATATATGGAGATATACTGATTAGGTCAGTTTCTCCAAAAATGCTATGAATCAGATTCACTAGAAGCACATCTGGGAACAATGTCTTATTAAATGCCCTGAGAAATCTATATCTCCTTCCTCAATTCTATTTTCCCTCAACCAGACCACAGATGATTACAATCGCTACCCCTTCCTTAACTGTCTGAAGCTAATTTCCCTGCTAAATTTGGTTGCATAAACAGGTCATCCGTCCAAACAAAGAGAGAGCAAGCTATGACAAAAACACATTGATTTGGGGGAGTGGCAGGTGTTTTCCAGTCCCCTGCATCTTCATGTTATTCAGGAGGCATCTTAACATTATTATACATGGGAAAATAATTGGATAGCTTTTTAAAAAATCCAAATAACTCAAAACCATGTGAAGCATGATCCATTATCCTTTGACATGGTGGAGGGTGGCCTAAGCCTTTTTTTTTAAAGGGTAATGATATCCGGGGCACATTTTTTTTACATAATAAAATATAACTTAGGTCTTTTAAAGACTGGGAGGTTTTAAAGAACTGTAATAATGTCAGGGTGCTGTAGTGTAATGATATGTGTGCCGTCCACAAATTGTTGGAATTAGCATTCAAAACAGTGTTGCATTCCCCAGATACCTTTATTAAGTAGCCACCCTGTGCTGGCAAAAATTACCCAGGGTCCATAATTGCCTGTTTTTATGGGGTAACCAATTTTCAGTTAGGCTAGATGCAATTACCGTAACTGTAAACAAACTTTCCCTGAGAAAACAAACTTCTGGTATCTTTGCTGCGAGGGTTGGAATGGCAGCTTCTACTGTCCTCCCACTGCAGACATTAGGACATTTGGTGCTTTTTAAGCAACCACATAGGCTGTCTTACCTGATCTACCTCTTCCTGGAGTGGGTGTGGTTGATATGACTGGATTCTGTCATGAGGCAGCATCTCTCCTGCCTGGGAGCAGAGGTTCTTTCTGTAGTATCTCCTGCCTGGGAGCAGAGGTTCTTTGGGAGGGGAGCTCCTGGGGAAGAGACATGTCTGTGTTGACTCTCTGTGGAAGACTGTGGGTCTGTTGCTTGCAGTGCACAGGCCTGTAATCCCAGCACTTAGAGGATCACAAGCTGGAGACTATCCTGGCCTATGTATGGAGACCCTATCTCAAGTAATAATAAAATCTCATGTGAGGCGCCTCAAAGCAAAGCACAGTTCTCATTGTAAAGGAAAGAATGAGGTTATTCTGAGCCATCATGGTTTGAATGTGAGCTGCACCCCACAAGGTCATGTGTTTGCACCCTTAGCTGGTGCTGATGTTTGGGAAGGTTGTGGCCCTTTAAGAGGTAGAGGCTTGCTGAAAGAAGGCAGGTCACAAGGGGCAGGCCTTGAGGTTAGGTAGCCTGGTCCTGCTTCCTCTTTCTTGCTGTCTGGGCTTGTTGGCTGCTGTGATCTGAACCAGTCTCTTGCTTCTACCTTCGGCCAAGCCTCCTGCTATGTGATTTCTGCTACGATGGACTGTGTCCCTCGTAACCATAAGACAAACACATTTATCCCATAAGTTGCTTGAATCTCAGTATTGCCTCACAGCAAAAGGATTAGCGTAACAGCAGTATTGCCTCACAGCAAAAGGATTAGCGTAACAGAAGCTGTGCACATATGGCTGACCATGGACTGGAAGCATGAACTTTGGCTGCCTTGCCTGACATGTTCCACTGTAGAAACATTTACAGACACTTTGGATGGTCACAGACAAAAAGACACTCATAAATTGGCGTTTACCAAATCCATGGGTGAGAACATCTGGTAGGGTTAGAGCAGAAATTTTCTGGATCCCAGATGCTAGCTGATGACATTCTTAGCTTTTGGTTTGCTCAACATAGGTGTCCGCTAAGATTAAATTTAAAAGTTGTAAAGTTTACAACTTGCACCTATCCAGCTTGTAGATCTTGGGCTGCATTTAGTCCCCAATTGTGGATGCAGCTCAATATAAGATCATAAATTTATACCACCATGCATGCTGTGTGTGTGTGTATGTGTGTGTGTAACTTACATAGTTCTGGAGTGTGAACTTTGCAGGTCACAACACTGTGTCACTGTGTAAAAGGTTAAAAGGACGCTCCTGGAAGGACTCATGATATCTAAAAAATGTGAGGTCAGACACAGAGGAGGGCATGGGTAGCTGATAAGGAGATAATTTGGGTAATTTACCTCTTCCTCTGCAGTATTCCACTCCTGGACACTGTGAGGTTCTAGTCAGTTAATCTGCCTGCAGAAGTTTCAGCAGAGCTGTGGCTTTTTCAGAGAACCTCCGTTCATCACCTGTTATTGTATCTCGCCATAGATACATGCACTGATTCATAAAGAAATGAAATAAGGACAGAGAGCCTTGCATTTGCGTAGAATCCTGCTATCACCACTTTCTGAGCTGGGGCCCTGCCTTTCCCCTCTTCACCATGCCCACCCGTGCCCAGCCCTGCTCATGTGGCTACTTCCTTTCCTGCCACAGTCCCTACATTATGGGGCTACCATGGACATGCCACAGAAATCTGAGGGTCATGTGTCAAGAACAACTCCTGTAGGACCTCTTAAAACCACAGGTCTGCCCACCCCACAGTACAGTGTGTACTAGCAGCTGGGCCACCTGTGGTTATCCCACTGCTGAGTGACAGCAAGTGTGGAGAAGGACTTTGAATCTCGGCATGTATGTGTCTCCACTCTGACCATAAAGGTTTAGCTGCCCTAAGGATGAAGCCTGACATCTTTGCAATGGCTGGAAGCTGGCTAGGTTGGTAGAGAATGTGCCATGCAAGCCTAAGGACCAGAGTTTGAGCCTCATAATACTACAAAGCTGGGCACAATGATGCATGCTTACAATATCCCTGTTGGGTTGTTGGAGACAAGTGCACTTCTAGGGTGCGATCAGCCAGCCTAGCTCAGTCAGTGAGTCCCTTACCAGCAAGATACCTTGTCTTTAAAAAAATAATGTAAACAGCATCCCCTTGTACACACACACACACACACACACACACACACACACACACACACACACAAAGTGTCTCATTTTGGTTGTAAGGAGTCAGGAAGCAAGTTGAAATAGGAATTGCCCTATAGGAAATCCCACACCCAGTTCCAGTGTGTAAACAGTGTCCCCTTGTACAGACACACATACTCACATACTCACACACAGTCTCATTTTGGTCATACGGGTCAGGAAGCAAGTTGAAATAGGAGCTGCCCTATAAGAAATGCCTCGTGTTCTAGTGGGCACAGTGGAGAAGAAATAACCCAGGCAGGAATGGCTTCCTGCCATGTCAGGGTGCAGCACTGAGAGGATTTTCCCATAGAAACCTGCTGTCCTGCTGGCTGAAATGCAGCCTAGCAGCAGTTCAGAAATAAGTGGGTTTTTGAGATGCAACTTGAAAAAAAATCACACATATGATAGTTCCTTGAGGAAAATAACTTCTGAGATCGAAATAATTGTAAACATAGGATTTATAAGTCAGTGTTTGGGTCATAATCTATTTCAGAATTATGTATATTAAAGAAAGAACTTCATAAAATTGTTGACAATAAACAGAGAGTCTTCTAGTTATCACTTGAAAGATGACAGCTTAAATATTCAGCATCTAATGCAGCGTGGTTTCAAATAGAATACTCACTAGAGATTTGGAAGCCTTGCTTCGAAATCTCACATTTACATTTCAGAATAGCCGTCAGAGAGAGGCTTGTTCTGTTGCAAGGATGGAAATAGCCTACGTGATCGTTTCCAATGTCTTAAATGAGAGACAAAGTGCAAATGATTAAACCTCCTTTCCACACTGTACTTATATATGCTGAGCCCGTTGCACAAACATGGAATGTGTGTGACCCCCATCCACAGTCCCGATACCAGACATCAGGACATTGCTGAGCTCTGGGGCTCACCTGCCTTGTACCAACCAGAGGGGTGTGTTCCCCTGGGAAGAATTCAACGGGAATGTGTCTTGACAATGCATCATGTGATAGAACTTTATGAATAATTTATTTGCAACCACAACCCGAGTACTCTCAGGAATGCACACTTCCATGAAATCTAATTGGATTATGACTTGGTTGTCTACAATGAAAATGCTCATTTTATTCATAGATAAGTTGAGGAAATTTGGGGAGCAGTGTTTTTTACCTTCCTTTTTAAGGAATTTTCAGATATTAAAAAATTGTTATCTTTTACAGTTCAACTGAACCAGTTGTACACTTGAAATATGAGGAATTTAATCATGGCTTAAGGTTTTTATAGTGAACAATATGTCATATTTATTGTCTGAAAGTTAAGGCTTCCACTTACAAGCTGGTCCTCTGTGTCATCCATGCAGGTTCTCTTGGCGAGCAGTTTCATACCCATCTACGCGGGACTCAGACCAGTGGAGTACAAAGGGCAGGTAAAACTGGGATAGCTGGGAATGACTGGGACCTCCACATCAATCATTTCCTTTCAGACATTCCGTTCCATAATTATGGTGAAGCAAATCCATTTACATGTATTTATGTAGGAATAAATGTTTTTTTTCTTAAGAGAGAGAGAGAAACCAACCACAAGAACAGGGTAGATGTTATCTTATCATGGAGATGTTGTGAATGGGCACGATTGACAAGGATGCTGGTTCTTTCATTTTAAAAAATTATTTCATCGATAACACTTATTTTTTTTAGAACAGCAAAAGATTTCTCATCTTACATAGTGAATATATACTTGTAGTCACAGTCCTTCCTATAAATGCCAGTAGTATGATTCTGTGATAGGGTGGGCAAGAGAAATAGCTTAGTTGTCAAAAGTCTTTGCCTTATAAGCAAAAGGACCAGAGTTCAGATCCCCAGAGCCTATGTAAAAACGCTGGCAGAAATGGCTGCAGCCTGCACTTCTAGCCCTGGAAGACAGAGCCTGGAAAACCCCAGAGCAATGCAATAAGGAGGTAGAGTGATCCAAGATGATTCCTGGTGTCACTCTTGGGTCTCCAAAGGCGCACACATTGAAGTGCACTCTGGTACAAATATGCATGTGTGCACACACACACACACACACACACACACACACACACACAGAATTGTTCAGTAGGAAAGTGCTTCAGGCCTCTGAATGCCTGTCCCTCTCAGAGCCTTCCCACCAACAATGCTGCACTACTTCTCTCCATCCTGCAGCCAGCAGTGCCCTCTCCTCCATATTCCCCTTTAACCAAAGTGCCTCAGTGCATCTTAACTGCACAAGTGCTGTTGTCCTTGGGGCTGTCACTCAAGGCAAGGTGCTTTAGAGCTTTATCTGAAGTCAGTCCATGGAGCTGCCTAGAAATCTCTGACCGGCTCACCCTGCGTTCCTTGCTATTTGCTGTGCTTGGTCCTCTTCTTGGCCCCATCAACTCCTACAGGGCACAGGCTCACAGTGTGTTTCATAGTGCAGTACTACCTGTACCCATCATGTACCAAGGGCATGCATTTCATAGCCACAGTGGCTACTTAGTACATAGCAGAAAAACAGATATGTTTAACATATGTGTAATTGAGTACAATGGCTACTCAAATCTGTCACTTGCATTTTGTTGTCAAGTACAGTATCCCTTTAGCTATAAAGATAAGCATTCTGTTGTAGTCAAGTACATTATCTGTTCAATTTATGCAGAAGACACCACCATCAATGTGGTCTCTAGAACATAAGAGACATAGCATTTACACAGCAAGTACCTTGTTTACATACCACGGTTAATTATTATGTAGTCAAACAAATGATCTGTTTAACATGGACCAGGGATATATGTTTGTAACCAAATACACTATTTAGCACCAGAAATACATGATTTAGAGTTTGCGCTAGTATCCTCTTCCAATTTCTGAACAAATACAGAACCCAAACAGCTTATGAAAGCAAGGGCTTTTATTCTTGTGATTCTTGCTTACGTTTCTTCAGCATGGCAGGAACGCTCACACCAACAACAGAAGCTGAAGAACTTCCACACCATATCCCCAGCATTGCTGAGAGAAGAGCATAGTCTCTTGCTTACCAGCTTGCCTATATCCTAAAGTGTGCCAAAACACTGAATCAGCTCTCTCAATTTCATCCACATGCCCAGAAAAAAGTCACCCACCATGAACTGTATCTTCCCATGTTAATTAGATAATCTCCCACAGGATTGTCATATTAGTGATTAAGTCTTCACAGATGTACTCAAAGCTTTAGTCTTCAGCTCTACTTGACTGACATGCAGTTGAAAACATCTATTTAACATATAGCAGAGATATTCATTTAATACTCAAATAAAATATTTAAGATCTTTAATAGGGCAAATAAATATACTATTTAACATTCTGCTGTCAAACATGTATTCAATATATGGTATAGAGTAGTGCCTGATAGATAACGCATTTTACATTAAGATATGTCTATTTAATGCATGAGTAGATAATTTTAAATCCAACACAGTTCCTACTTAACACATTTATACTCAAATATGGCATCTACTTAACACATACAGAGATAAAGATTAAACAGCTATGGTATCTATTTAACACATACTACAGATACATATTTTATCATCAAACTATTTATTTAGTATATATCAGAGATAGGCACTTTATAACCCAGTACATTATCGAAGATATTGCAAAGATATGTATTTTTCAATGAAATACACTATTTAGCATGTACTAAAAGTATTTTATTATCAGATATCTATTTTTGATCAAATATCCTGTCATATGATATGTATTTTTATAATCAAATATATCAACACAGACTTATGATCAAATGCAGAATCCATTTAGCATATAGCAAAATAGTACATTTTAGCATATCTTAGAGTAAATCTGACATGATAAAATGCTTTGTCTGTCTAACATATGCCAAGATGTACTTTTCATAATCAGAGTGTCTGCTTAGCACATAGCAGACATATGTACTTTATCATAAATATGATACCTGTAATAAAGTATAGGGATAGAAATTTTATAACTAGTATCTATTTTATATATAATTATAATCAAATATGGTAACAACTTAGCAGCCACTAGAAGATAAAGTTTAGTCCAATATGTTATCCACCTGGAGATATATATTTTATAATCCAGGTATCTAGTTATTGAATATGAAAGATGGAACTGAATGTAATACCTACTTCTTAGAAAGCAGACATAATTTTTGTATAACAAGTACATTTATTTAACACACCAGACATTACCCATGCCTTTATAAATGAATAAATTCAAGTTGTGCTGTATGCACATGATATGTGTTCATGTATTCATAGTGAGCACAAGCAAAGTATTCAGATGCTGCTTTTTGACTCATTCTCTCACTTCCTGTGAGGAGCCAGTTCAGTGCTGGCTCTTGAATTCATGGCATTACTGCAAAGGAACTGGACTTTACAAATTCCCTGCATGATACAATTGAGGAAGCGTCTGCATTCCCATATGGGGTCTGGAGGTTTTCTTGCCTGTGGCTTCTCTGGTTTCTGGATTATTCCCAGAGCTTTCTTCATACTTCTTGGTGCTTGGCAGTCTTCCCTGGGGCAGGGCGCACACTGTAAGCCAAGGCACAGAGAATCCCGTCTTCAGATGACAGCAGCACAAATCTGAGGGGCGTTGAGATCTAGGTCGTGCTTCTCCTTAGCTGTGTGCACAGAGTGTGTTGTCTCTGGAGCTGTGCTTGCATGTCACAGTCTAAACTCTCCTTGGTCTCATTATGAGCAGTGCATCCACGCCTCTGCTTGGTAAAGTGCCACAGATAAATAACTTGTGGCAAGTAAAGCTGTCTTCTTCTCTCCTCTTTTTGATTCTGTCTCTCAGGATGAGTGGACATTTACCATCTTCAAGGAGAGTATGGCATAGTCAATCAGTTAAAATTCATCTGTGATATATCACGCTTTAACCACACAAGGTATCATTTGCCCTCTTGCTATATGAGTAAAAGCCACAATACATATACATTTTGAATATGGTATTGCTATCAACCAACGGTTGTGAAATTTCATATTATAGTGATCTGAAATTTAAAACTAAGATTTTTTAATAATATACTCCAGATTGAAAAATGAAAAAAGAATGCTCAAATTTCTAAGGCATTTCGTGAGAATGTTAGTCACTGTGAAAGGATTATGTTATTCTGTTTTCTATTGCTGTACCACATTACCCATGGCTAGATAATGTTATAAATAAATGTATTCTTTATAGCCTGTAGTATTGAAGAGCAACAATCTAAGACAAGGGAGGTCCCATCTGCTTAAGCTCCAGTGAGGGCCTCCTAGCTGCACCCTAACATGCCAGATGGCATCTTGGTGAGAGCATGTGTGAGGGGAGGATATCTCCTAGTGAGTCAGGAAACCAGATAAATTCAGAGGCCAGGGTACAGCTTTGAAATTACTTTTCCAGAAGTACTAGAGGTGCAGTAAGAAGTATTTTCAAGAGCCGTGGCCCAAAGTTCTGACTTGCTTCTGCTTCCTGCCTCCTCATCCCAGCAGCACCGGCCTTCGACCAAAGCTCTGGCCCATGAGCTTCTCAGGGGACCCAAGCCCTGGCCCATGAGCTTCTCAGGGGCCACCCTGGAGCTCTGTCTGAATAGTGTCATCCCAGGTCATCCAAAGCAGAGACATGGCCCACAGGTTATAAATTAGAGGCTCACCAAGACGACATGCTCTAGATACAATGTTTACATTATAGTCAGGATCTAGAACTGTGGGATGGGAGAGAGGTTAGAACAGAGCTAAGTCCCATGATATAGTATGACCTAATTCTACAAGAAGCATGCTATTTTGAAGAAAGAACCAAGAACAATATTATGAAGGAAGGAGAGCAAATCCAAGCTCTCTTCCTATACATGCTTTCATCTTTCTCAGTGATAGAGCACCATTTCATTTTCTGAACTTTATTGTGTAGCCAAAAGGATGTTCCTCTCTGTTTCTCACAGGCCAGTTTGGCCATTCACTTATCACTGGTCAGGATATAAACCAGTTCTTCTGCTCTTGCAGGAAGGGAGGGTGCATTCCTTTCTCCTCTTTCTCATCTCCCTTGTTTCTTGGAACTCGGATGTGACAACTGACCCTTCAGCACTCACTGGGACTCATGCATGCAAAGATTGCACCCTGGATAGGCCTGTAGAATGTGCCACAGAGATGTAGGTCCGTTGTCACTTGGGGACTCCTGTGGTTGCAATTCATTGCCCTAGTCTCATTACCAGAAAAAGGAAGGAAACTGTGTATTATTGTATGTACCAGAATGCAGCACCATGTGGTGCAGGCGTGATCATGTTCAACGTGATAGCGAGACAGGAGCCCGTCTGCTCCAGCGACATTGCTTGGCTAGAAAAACAGAAGCGTCCTTAACACCTCTCTCGGGTACTTCTCCCTCCCTTCCCACTCCTCACTCATTTCTAACAGAGGACGGCCTTGGTTTTCTTTCTGCATTTATAGGGGGTGTCACAGGGAGATTAGGATAGTTGGCAGGGTCACCTCACCAGAAGACATGAAAGATTCCCAAAGGACTTTTCCACTGGATGATTGAATATTTTGGGAAACATTGCTTGTTCTGGTTTGTTTTTCACAACTTTGTGGGAAGTGAGGATGGGCGGTGGCCAGGCAAGCTTTATTAGCCTTGAGGGCCCTATACATAATCATAGACCAGTGGTTGGGAATGGGCAGGCCTGGAGTTGTGGAAAGGTGGAAGGCACCCCACTTTTTGTCTCCTGAAAACATCCAGCCTTCCTCTATTTGCTCCATGCAGTCTGCAGATTAAGCTCCCCTTCACACACATGATGACTGGCAGACACTACAGAGAGTATGTGCCACTCATGCCAGAAAATCTCCATTTGCAGGTGTCCTTCTAGTACCATGTGGTACTGACTTCCTCTGAGCCTGCTCTCCCTCAGGTTGGCAAGATTACTCTGCCAAGTCATTTTGCAAACTCATTCCCCAGTGAAGGCTGCTGCGCACACATCTTTTACTAGATACACACTTGTTATGTGACCTAAATTACAGGAAGATTACAGGTGTGTCAAAAGTGACTTTCCTTCCATAGCTTGCAGTGTGCTTCTGCAGCTGGCCTTTGTGTGCGGCCTCTGGCTGTGGTTATTTCTGACAAGATGGTGGGGAGGTGGAGGAAGAGGGAGAAGACGCTGAGGCTACTTGTATTTTGTGGCAGGGAGGGTGGGCTGTGGCTGAGGATGGCCGAGTCCACACAGTGTCTCCTGAGAGAAGCATACATCATGCTTCCACATGTAGTGATCATATACACTGCACATACCAAGTTTAAGATACATGCGTCACCCAGGCAAGGTTAACATAATCCACAGAAATGACAAGCAGTGTGAAGAATCTTTTTTAAACAGTATCGCTGGCTAAAAGTGGAGGGATGTGGAGATGGGAATATAGGTCAGTGGTAGAGCATTTGCCCAGCATGTACAGGGCCTCACTTTTCTCCTCCGAATGACAGTCCATTACATGAGAGCTTTGGAAACCACTTTTCTCCTACTTTTGACAACTTTTGTCTTTTTCTGTGGCTTCATCACGTAAGATTCTTTTCACTCATAGTAGATACTCATCAATAGCTGAATGACTAAATGAGAATAAATTCAAGTTACACCTTTCCTTTTCAGTAGTGAATTTTGCTCAGTACCTGTGAAATCTTTTCAGGGGTGGAACAAGGCACAGGACAACACACACGAGTCTGCAATGTACGGGCAGACGTTTTTTCCTTCACGTAGTGCTGGGGGTGATGGAACATTCTATTGAGAGACCAGGCAAGCACGCGCCCCTGAAGTCCATCCCCAGCCCACATCCATACACTCTTGTTACCAGCATGGAGCAAGAGGCAAGATTTCCAGCCCATGATACTGCAAGAGCAAGAGCGTGTACTGAGAGTTGTGTCCTCCCTGCACAGAGGTTTTCCTTTGTGGATTACTAATCCTTTGGCTTCTGACCCATGTGTCAGAGAGCACTATGCACTGGGTGCATTTAGGTGCATTTTACTCTAGTCCCTTCCTTCCCCTGCTTCACAATACGGACATTTCTCAGCAGCTGCTGTGGCAGCTGCCTGATGACCACAGATTTGCCCAAGTGCAAATCAGAGTCTCGGCCAGTTGCTTGGCAACAGAAGCCCTTAACCTTCAGCTGCCTGTCAAAGATTTTTACGTCACTTGCTTGGGTTTTTAAACAACATGTTTATCTTCAAGTCTATATTTTCAGAGAATATATAGATTATCTGCTAAATAACTCTTGTCTTTTGGAGTCTGCATTTATGGTCAATGTACAGAAGTTCAAAAAGGCAGCAGCACATTATCTAAATCAGTATGACATGCCTTTTTAGCTTCTTTTTCTTTCCATGTATGTGCATCTGAATAGTGTCTATGTGTTGTTGTATGCAGAGGCCAAATGATGACAGTGGGTATCTTCTTCCATTGCTTTCCACCTTACCTTGTGAGACAGGTTGTCCCACTGAAGGCAGAGCTCAAGAATTGGCTCTGCTGACTGACCCGTGAGTGCAGTGAGTTCTGGGGATCAATCTTTCTGTGTCCCCTAGGGCAACAGATACAGCTGACTGTCTGACTCTTGTATGTGCATGCTGAGAATTTGAGCTCAATATTTCATGCTTCTGGCATCAATTACTCCTCCAACTGAACCCTCTTCCTGGCTCCTCAACTTCTGTGTGTGTGTGTGTGTGTGTGTTGTGTCTGTGTCTGTGTGTCTGTGCATGTGTATATGTGTTTCAGTGTGTTTGTGTGTCTGTGCATTTATCTGTCTGTGTGTCTCTGTATGTCTTTGTGTCTGTCTATATACTTGTCTGTGTTTGTCTATGCATGTGTGTGTGCATGTGTGTCTACCTGTATGTGTGTCTTTCTATCTGTGACGGTGTGTGTCTGTGTGTCTCTGTGTGTCTATGCATGTGTAGGTGCCTAGTTATCAACTTCTTTAAGTATGATCTTTACCTTACTCCTCTTGGTTAAAAAAGATCTTGCTTGTGTTGTTTTCTCTCTTTAAGAGCCAGAGCAGGAGGCTCTAAAGCAACATTTTGTCTCTGTCTTTTGGTCTCTCTCTCTCCCCCCCCCTCTTGCTTTATCCTCCCCATATATTCCCACCCCTACCCATTCCCAGTCTCTCTATTTTGAGAATCACTAATGAACACCATTCTGCTAGGGATAACAATTTGCAGCCCATATTCTGAAATCAAAGAATATAGAATTGCAAATATAATTTATTATTTTTCAAGCCACGTGTACTTCTCCACATCTCCGTCAACCCTCACAAAGCAATGCTGATCTCCCCACCCCTGTTGAGGAGCACTATGTTTTTCTACTGTGCAAAAAGGTAGATTAAGGTAAAAATACTGTCTACCTACTCCTTTTTTTGCAAGTATATATTTTGATTTCTGCACTCTTTCTATTTTTAGTACCCCATAAAAATACAATATGATGGGACATCATCTCTGTGCACATATGTACAAAACACACACACATATACACACACACACACTTTTCCACTTTGTAATTGTCAGTGGGAAAGAAATCTTATGCCATGGTCTTGAACCAATAAAACTTTATTCACAGAACAGATGGCATACTAGCTTCCCAGCTTTTTGCCTGGAGCAAGCAAATCTCCAGGCTTCAGTTTCCTTACACAATGAGGGAGCTTAATATATAGTTTCACATTTACGCAAGGGAGGATGTCCAGTGGATGCCTGAGAACAAAGACAGCAGCAAGCCCTCCTCTTACTGTGGTTGTCCTCTTTCTCCTGCAGCATGGACCACAGTGCCTTTGCCTTTCCCTGCTTCGTTCTCTGGTGCCTCTTACTGTGGTGGTCCTTTTCTCCTGCAGCATGGACCTCGGTGCCTTTGCCCTTCCCTGCTTTGTGCCTTGGTGCCAACTTTGTTTTACCACACTTGTGAAAATGAGGGATCATTGAAACAAGCACTGAGACAGCTGACAAAAGATGCAGCACAAATGATGAACACTTTAAAACCTGCGAGCTACCTGGAAGTTTCCATTCACACTCATACCACGGACAGCGCATACAATTATGCAGTTGTAAAAATGTGCACAGGCAGGCCACTCTTCTCTCATGACCACCCCCCAACTTTGTAGGGCTCTTTTAAACATCAGGTTAAATGCCATGTGAGAAGTCCCTGCATTCAAATGTCTCAGTTATTCTTCCAAGAATGTATTTTTGTATCTCTTGGCCACATTGGCTAGTGTTCAGCTCACTGGGAGAACAGGATAGGGGAGAAAGGTTTTGTTTGGCTTCAGTTTGACAGGGGTCAGCCTCTGGCACATTGGCATATGAAGGAAGAGAGAAGCTGTACTGGCAGGAAATCCATCCTATTTAGTTCATCCTCACCCCTTCAGAAGAGGGTTTCCATAAGCTTTGAGAACCATTGCAGTGGACATCTGGTATACAATTAGACATTGCTCCCTTCTGCCAATGACCCCTATGCACTGGCATTTCTCTAGACCCTGGCAGCTGGCCTCATGTGAACACACTTAGAGCCCAGCAAGAGGACTGCAGAGTGATGAGGGACACCCGTGGGGGGCAGCTATGGGCCGGCGTTGTGTTTAATAGGAAACACTTTTTGTCCTGAAACTTTATGCGCTTGGCTTCCCTTCTCCTTGGTGAAGGAAGCTCTTGTGCTGCGAGATCAAACCCATACACATTGTTTCCCATGAACTCGGGGGTTGCAGAAACTCCTGGCTGCAGCTTCCAGCATGTGGAATGCTGCCCCAAGGCAGGCAATGCCAGGCAGAGCTCACCTTCAGAATATTTAGCATGCAGACTGTCAGTAGAAATTTAGTTTGGCTATAGGGGCATATTCATGGCCGTGGTCGCTGTTTGTGAAATGGTGCTAGAATCAATGCTCCGGAATGAACAGTTGATCAAGCAGCTCCTGAGAGCAGAGCAGAGTGAGAGGTCCAGTGCTCGGTGCCTGCTGGCAGGGCTACGACAAAACGGCTTAGGCGAGAGCTGGAATCACTGCAAATTTAATCAAGGTGTTTGATAAAGCTATATGTTTTCCCTGGTCATTTATCCAATCAGACTGAGCTAACAAGAGTGAACAGAATTTGGAAAAAGGATTTGCAATCCCCTGAACCAGCAGTGATTAACCCAGTAGTAAATTATATGACTTTTCAATTTAATGAGCCGATTGCTTGTCTTTTCATTAAGTTGAGCACGTCGCATGAGCTCTTGTTGAAGCTCTGTAACACACATTCAGTTTTCTTTGATGAAACTCATGGGGATTTCTGTATCCCAGGGCACATTATGCGGAGAACATGCACTGACCTCACTTGGGGCAAAACTTCGGCAAAACTAAGCAATCAACAGCAGGCTCTGAGATGGGATACAGGGGCCTGCTCTTTAGGAAATGCCCCTTTAGATATCCTTCGAAAATATACATATCTAACACATGCACATCTATATGTATCTATAAATACATATACACACGCACATATATACATATATATAAATACACATATCAAGAAGCATATATATACATGCAACCACATTTACATTTACACGTGCTACTTTGACTGTAAGGAACATATATAATCACTCTAATCTTGTGTATCCTCTAAAAAATAATGACAGTAGGCAAATTATCTAGAGCAATTCCATTTTAATCCACTTTACCTATGATGTCTTTTGTAGCAAAATTCAATTTTGGCCTATTTTTATTTTTTAATTTGCTTTCAGTCCCTTCAGAAGAGTTGGTGTCTGGCCAAGTCCTTTGTAAATAGTATACCAGCCATTTCCACACCAGCTCATAAAGAGGGAAGGAGGGAAAGAGAGGGAAAGGGAGAGAGAGAGGGAGAGAAGGGAGAAGGGAGAGGGAGAGAGAGAATTCTTAGAAGGAATAAACTTACTGTACTAAGTGAGATGTGGACACTTGTCTGTGTTCCTCACTCCCTGTTCTGCTTTTGTGCTGATCAGCAAAGCTCTGTTTATATACATTGCATTTTGCATAAGAAAGTGAAACCCAGTGTGCCAGCTTCTCAGAGGGAGGCACAACGGGAATGATTCTTAAGCATGTTTACATCCCCAGAGGGTCATTCTTTTGTTCATGGTGGTGGTTTTCAGCTTCTGAGTCAATGAGTCTTGTTAGGATATGTTTGGGCATCTGTTGGCTGGTCCATCTGAGTCAGTTAAGTCCACTGACCGATTTGCTACAAATGTTTGTTCATTTATAGCCCTGTTATATTTTATGTTGTACTTTTCTTTTGGTGGCTGGTGTGCATATACACTGTGTGTCGTCTTCTATTGCCTCTCCCTTATTTTGACGAAGTCGCTCACAGAAGCTGGAACTTGCCAATCCAGTAGATTTTTATTTTTTAATTTGCTTTCAGTCCCTTCGGAAGAGTTGGTGTCTGGCCAAGTCCTTTGTACATAGTATACCAGCCATTTCTACACCAGCTCATAAAGAAGGAAAGAGGGAGAGGGAAAGGGAGAGAAGGAGCCTGGAGGTCCTCTCAACTCCTCTTCCCCAGCTCTGGGATCACAAGCGCCCTACTATTTCTGTAGGAGTAGAGGGTCTGAACTCAGGTTCTCATGCAAGGCAAACTCTTTACGACTAAATCATCTCCCCAGCCCCCTTGGTATTGCATTTTGTTCTACTTTTTTTTTGACACAGGGTATGTATAACTGCCTGGGTCTCCTGAGAAGCTGGGTTTATGGATGAATGCCACCGTGTCTGGCTGTATCAGTGTAACATGTATCAATGTAACTTGGGAAATTCATAAGGTTGATATACAGATCTGATGATAAAAAGAGCTAGCACAAAGGGGAGACTTCAGAAATAGGAGTCTTATTGGATCCAAGGGCCCTTTGGCCAGGGGAACCCCAGTTTAGCCTTAAGGTGGGAAAGCACTGGAACAGAAGAGATAGCTTAATATTAGAGAGGACAGAGAGAAAGCTTCATGAGAGCATGGCAGGGGAAATCTGCAGAGCTCACAAGACAAAGGGGTGTCTACCACTTGTAGCTTTCAAACGTTGCTGGGGTCATGAAGAAAGTGGGATGTGGGGGAGTGAAACGTCAGGCAGATGGCAGTCATCTCATAAGGTTGACCAGTTGACCACTGTTAGTGTCACAGTGTTGGGAGGGCAGGAATCTGGGAAGGTAAGTTACTTTAGCTTCAGGAATGGCTCCTGGCAACCCATATGATCTGTTTAGGTTCTGCCACCTTCCAGTCAAGATGGAAGAATTTTATAGCATGGCCTGGCTTTGGCTAACCAATTTGGGCTTTATTCCTATGCATGCGTTCACTGTCTGCAATGGATTTCATAAAGGCAGAGGTCTTGGAACGCACAATTGCATACAGGGTTGCTGTGAGCTTTCCAGTCTGACGTCACTTCTTAGCATGCAGTTCTGTAGACACGTGTCCAGATTACATTTGCCTTGAACATCCATCTTCCCTCTGTCTCACCCTACACCTGTTGAATCTTTCTTCCCTGCTTTCCTGGTCCGTCTATCACCTTGCTTTGGGTTGGAGAGAGTTGTTGAAAACACTGAATTCTTTCTGAGTAATGTTTGCTTTTGATCTGACTCTCTCAAGTCTTCATGCCCTTAGAACTTATCCTTGCTTCTTGTACTTTGTAGACAGAAAACTTTCTAGCTGTTGTATACATTTTTAAATTTGTTGCTGAAAATGACAATTCCCAGTTACTATCATAAAAATCAGACCTCCACCTTCGGTGGATCTTTTGTTCAAAGTCAGCCATAAGTGACTTTCCATTTGGGTTGCATGTATTAGCCTCTAACTAATAATACATGTTTCTCGGTTCATGTGTAGCCATGTGGTAGGTAATCAATGCGATTCTAAGCATGTGTGATCAAAATAAGCTTTTACACTTTCTGAAAGCTCTCCTGGTTCTGCACAGAGTTCCTGTGTTGGTGAGTGATGTGTGAACAGAGATGTGTGTTGCTCCCCACACCAATCTCCAGTGGGCAAAGATCTCAGTAGTAAGTGGAGAAAGTATCCAAGGGATGGGACTTCTCACCAAGGAGGAAGGCGCTTGTGAGAAAGCCACGCTCCTTCTTTCCTCTGTATGGGAGTCCTGCCCTTCTCTTGACACATGGCTTTGTGGGGGGCTCTTTCTTTCCATAGAAGTGGGCGGATGGCGGCCTCACCAACAGCCTCCCCATTCTACCTATGGGCCGTACTGTGACCATCTCCCCCTTCTGTGGACGACTGGACGTCTCCCCAAAAGACCAGGGGCAACTGGACCTGTACATTAACATCTCCAATCAGGACATCATGGTAAGTCAGGGTGATCAGCGACATTTGAAGATTGTGACTCTGTTGCACACTCCCCGCGGAGGAGAACTCAGCCTGCTGGCTGCACATGGGTTTCCCCTTGATAAATCTTCTCATGCATTACCCTTCTCCATCACATGCTAAACCTGTGATACTTTGCAAGTCCAGTCATGTGTGCAAGGCTGGAGTTTTTGAGAACTGCTGGCAAACCGTGTATTGCCACCAGCTGTGGTACATTAGTTCTTTATCCTTCCTTTGCACATGAGTAAACTTGCTAGGCGGGCTGGGAAGATGGCCCAGGGGCTAAAGGGCTTGCCGCTCAAGCAGAAGGTCAGAGTCCTGGGCCCACAGATGCCTCGGTGGGTAAAGATGACTGCACACAAACCTGGTGGCTGAGCTCCATCTTCCCTCCGCAGAGCCCATGTGCCGGAAAGGAGAGAACGGACTTTTGGGAGTTGTCCTCTGACCTCCACCACCACACAATGGCATATGCATACCCCCTCTTTTCCTCACATTCTCACTCTCTCATCTCAAACTAATTAAGTCAATACTTTTTAAAAAGATGACAAGAGTTTGGATTCCCCAGATCCTGCATAAGATGCCAGGTGGTTGTGGCAGTCCATTTGTCACTCAGGACTGGAAAAGTGGGGACTGACTAGGTCAACTAGTCCTGTGAGTTCTGAGTTTGATTAGAGGCTGGAATTCAAAAAGAATAAGGTGAAAAAATGATGGAGGATGAGTCCCAACATCTACCCTGGATCTCTACACGCACATGCATCTGCATCTAACACGTGAACATGCATATACACACTCAACACATACACATGAAAATGGAAAAAAATCAGCTTGATAGCAATTACAAATTAGGTCATTTAAAAAGATGGAAGTTCTAGGGGCTGGAGAAGTGGCTCAGGGGTTAAGCCTCTGCCTTGCAGGCGGAAGGTCCTGAGTTCGGATCCTAGACCCCACATATAGATGCTGGGCAGAAGCAGGGCCAGCCTGCGTTTCTGGTCCTGGTAAGGCGGAGCCTGTGAATCCCTGGACAAAGTAAACAAGGAGGAGGTGGAAGTGGTCCATGGTGGTTCCCGAATTCGTCCGTGGTTCTACACATACACACACATACATACACACATGCATACACACACAGTTGAATAAATAATAAATTTTAAAAAATTTTAAAAAAAGATGGAAGTTCTGAAAAGTATGAAAGTTTTGGGGAGAAATGAGAGGGCCCAAATGAGCAGGTAACATACAAATGTTGATATCCTTGATGTAATTTAATGCTTTTCAACACCAGGCAACATTGCACCAGGAAAGATTTGGAAATGTTGGCAGAGACTCTCAGAGTCTGTGAGTGGACTTAGTTTCTTAGGCTTCACTTTTCCTACTCAGAAGGAAACAGCAGGCTGTAAAGCAGCTTGTGTGCTTGAACATGTCCCACCTTGGAGCTTAATGTCTATGTGTTTCTCTACCAGCTCTCTCTAGCGAACCTGGTACGGCTCAACCAAGCCCTCTTCCCACCAAGCAAGAGGAAAATGGAGTTCCTATACCAGTGCGGCTTCAATGACGCTGTCAGGTTTCTACACAGTGAAAACTGGTTCGAATAAGCCCTGATGACTGCACCATGTAATAAGTTTCACGTCATTCTGCCCCTTCCTTGAGTCAGCGTTCTTCTGCATAGCCCACACTGGCCTCCCACTCTCTGTGTGGAGCCTAGATTGGCCTCCAGCACGTGACTCTCTTTGCTCAGCATCCCAAGTGCTGGACTCCTAGGCATATGCCACCCCCCCAAGCCAAATGGTCATATGTGTAGCCTTCACATTAAATCTGTAAGCAAAAGAATCAGGACTCTATGAGTATGCTTATATTATTTCTACCTATTTTTACCACATAAATTTTTATTTGGTTCAGCGAAACACGTGTTTCATTCTAATATGTCAACAATAACATATAATATGCGATGGTCAGTAGGAATGTTTTCAGAGAATACTACATCCTCTGAAATATTTAGAGGGCTGTCCCGTTGGGTGGATATATGGAGAATCTAAAATATTTAGGGGATAGTTCCTTTGTATAGGCATGAGAAGTATCTACATATCTGGGGAGTGGGCAGGCCTGTCGGGTAGATATGAAGAGACTCTGAAATATCTAGGGAGCAGGTCCTTTGAGCAGACATGGATAAACTTTGAAATATCTAGGGGCCAGGCTCTTTGGGTAGCTATGGGGAGAGTCTGAAATGTCTGGGGGAGGGAACATATGGAAAACAATAGTGTCACCATTTAGGGGCTGTGGGATTTCAGGGCTATGATTTGGACCAAAAGCAATGGGGACTTCTCAGGCTTAGCCCCATCCTCACATCTGAAATGAAGGGAACAGAGTCTCAGGTTGAGCTGGGACAGGAAACGTTGAAAAGCAGACAGCATTGTGAGAGGCCCAGGGCAGGGAACGGCTGCACACAGGTGTGCTCTGCACAGAGGCCTGGGGTTGCTCCTGTTGTAACTGGGCATGTTGACCAATGAGCCCCCACACCTTGAGATAGGCACTACCAGTTGTTGAGGCTTGCCCTTGTAGTCTTCATCTACACAAACTCACCCACCAGCTGAGAAAACTGACTTCTGCATTAAAGTGTGTGTTGTGTGTGTGTGTATGTACAAGGTCATGAAAACCAACTGTTGTATTAAAGTGTGTGTGTGTGTACAAGGTCATGAAAACTGACTTCAGTATTAAAGTGTGTGTGTGCGTGTGTGTGCATGTGTGTGTGTACAAGGTCATGAAAACAGATTTCTCTATTAAAGTGTTTGTGTGTGTGTGTGTGTGTGTGTGTGTGTGTGTGTGTGTGTGTGTGTACACAAGGTGATGCCTCTCGAGTGCTTAGCTTTGCTGCATAGACTGCACATGTATTTCTACTCCAGGACTAAATACAGTGCTCCTAACCTCCCATATCCCTATAAGCCTAGCAAGTAGAATTTTTTTAATCAGAGCATAAGACTCTCTACTTTTTGACAAGTTGTTCTCATACTTTGAAGACTTACATTTCTACTAATTCACTTACACTCCCTTGAATCTCACATCTGTTTTTATGGGGGTTTGCCAAGCATGAGCTCTTAATTACTAAGAAACAGTTAGAAACTAACCCATTTAATTGCATGCCTTTAATTGTCCTGATTCACTCTTTTTACCCTTTGAAACCGTTCTTTAAATCAATTTTATGGTTCTCAAAAGCCCCAAATACACACTTTTCAGCACATAAACACCAACTACTGCCTCTTTTCCTAGACATTCTGCAGAGACCAGTCTAGAGTGAAGAGGATTATCCTGTGGGCATGTGCTTTATCTGGCCTAGCAAACACGTACTTAAATCTCGATATGTTGCTTTCCCAAGTGACACAAAGTGGATGTCTCCTTCATTCTACATATAACCTTCCAGTTTCGCCTGAGATGCTTCACCCTGCCTTTTCCTTCACTTGCATATGAATATTCTGTGTATATGATATTCCCATAAATTTTTATGCATGGGATATTTCCATAAACCCTTTCTTGGCAAACCCATTGACAAAAACACATTGTATACTTTTTTACATTTAAAAATATTAGAATTTATTTAATAGTCTTTGAAATTTCATATACAGATAGAATGAAATTATGTATGTTACCTTCCCAACTTCCCAATCTACCCCCACTACCTCCTCTCTGACTCCTCTTCTGTCTCCCACCCCCACCCCTAGTTCTCCATGAAACCATCTCCCTCACTGCCACTTACCCCTCCACTTGTGCTCCACTGGGCCATCTGTGTGGCCTGTACCCTCTGTGACTTGAACAGCCCACTACTGGGCAATGCAAGACCAGTGGACAAGTTCCCCTTCGCTTGTCTGGCAACAGCCCCAACCATTCTCTCTGGATGGTGGTAAGCTCCAAAGATCCTTTGCTATCCATAGAGGAATGTTGGTAGTCCAGCTATTGTGTGGGTTTGGTGAAGGGAGACCTCGCTGCAGTGAGTTCGGGGGTGAAGCAGCCCTTGTGTCTGGGGGAAAGCTATTGGCGATACCCCTCCTCACCCATGAACTCTTCCAATCCTACTGCCCCTCTGCTGCAGGTTCTCTGAACCTTGGGAAGGGAGGGTGATGTTAAGGTCCTGTTTAGGACCGAGCACTCGAGAGTCACATGTGCTCTGTGCTCTAGCCTGTTCTTGCTCTCTGTACCACATATCTTTCACTGCAACAGGATACTTTTTGCTTGAGTACCAAGGGCTTTTCTTATCTAAGGATATGATGAGAAATGTTTAGAATGGTAGTTTATTAGCAAGTATTTATAGCTAACACTAAGATGTCTACTTCCATGCTTATGAACTCTCCTCCTACTGTGTTCAGGCAGGTTTACAGTACCAGTCCTTTAAACTGTGGGAAAGAAGCATAAAAGGGAAAAACTTAAAATCTTAAAAAAGAATTCTTAAGCATGAGAAAAAATCCTGACAGGCAGTAAAAATGCCCACTCCCCTACCATTCTCTGAAATTTCCCTCTGGAATGTCATTTGGCCAGAAAGCCTGTAAGAAACCCGCATTGCCATTTGGTCAGAGGCTCTACAAGAAGTCTACATGCTGATAAGAATGTAAACACTGTCAGCTAAACTACTTTACTGGCACCAAGGAGTCAACTAATGGACCTGCGCCCAAGGAGGGGTGGAGGCTTTATAGCCTCCTTTGTCTCTTGTGTATAAAAACTGTATGAAAACGTAATTCGCTACTACGTACACATCACCCTACTCTTGTGTGTAAGCCCTGGTTCTCTCTCTCTCTCTCTCTCTCTCTCTCTCTCTCTCTCTCTCTCTCTCTCTCTCGCTCTCTCTCTCTCTCTCTCTCTCTCTCTCGCTCTCTCTCTCTGTCTCTCTCGCTCTCTCATAAAGCCTCTCAGTTATTCATTTTAACTTTTGGTCTATGGTGGATCTTTGGATGATCCCCAAATCCATAACAAAAAAACCATTTAGAGAGCTCTCGGTTACCCTAGTACATTACATTCCACTATTTCAGCACTGAACTCTTCTTGCCAGGGTAGTTACTGTAACTTGTAGCATTCATAGCTGGGTGGGGCATTGATTGCTTCTCTTCCCAAGCTACTTGTTTTTTTTTCTCCTCTACCTGCCTCTATACTCTACTCCTCTCTTTTCCTTACCCTTTATTTTTAATTTTAAGGATTAGTTTTATTTTTTAAATAATTTTTCTTTTTTCTCTCCCTTAATCCCCATTCCCATTCCCCCTCCTTTTCCCCTTCCCACCTTTTATCTCCCCTCTCACACTGGCTGCTATTTCCAAGTCTTTTCGCCTGTGTGGCCCACTGTGCTTCTTTAATGTCATGTGCCTGGCATGATTCATGCTCCAGTAAGTGCATGTACCATTGAGGAACACATCTTCCTTTTCTTCCCTGAGTCTCCCAGGGAGGTGTGGAGCTTCTGAGATCTTTCCCTTTTTTTGGTGAGGTGTTGATAGCACGCTTCCTATGCAGTTCTTGTCATGTCCAGGTGATAGTGTCTGGCCCATCATTGTCCCACTTCAGGTTCTTACAATATTACTACCCCCTCTTTTGCTATGTTCCCTGAGCCTTGGGGTGGGAGAGTGGATATGACATAAATGTCCTGATAAGGACCAAACAGTCCATAGTCAATTATTTTCTGCAATTTGACCATCTATGTTTTCATGTTAAGCACCTTCTGTTGCAGAAAGTGCCTTCAAGGTTGAGTGCTTCTCCAATCTATGGGTAGAGTAACAGATGTTTAAAAGACAGTTTGGTGTAGTGTCTTCATAACTAAACTTTCATAGCCTGTTCTTCTCCTAGGACTTTTCTTCCATAATTGTCCTTTTCACCTTCTTACCTGAGTTCTTTTGCATCCAATCTTTTAGGGTCTTCTCCCAACCCCCGGCTTATGTTCCTTTGTAGTTTGTGGTTGTTACACTTGAATACTTTTTGACTGTTACAAAATTTTCTAATTTTTTTTTCTTTTCTGCAGTGTTGAAGGTTGAAATCTTTGCAAGCAAGAGATTTTGATTACATGTCCTTCAGTCGATTGCATGTACCTTTGACCACGTGGGTAGGTGTGGTGCCATCATTCAAAACACCTTAAGTAGGCCAGTGTGAGATGACTCAATAGAAAGACCAGAAGTATGCAAACCTGGTGAACTGAAATTGATTCCCAGAGTCCATATGGTAGCAGAGAATTGCTTTCCGAAAGTTGTCCTCTAGCCTCCACCAATGTACTGTGGATAAAACTGGTACTTATGTAATCCAATGTTCTTACAGTAAAATGGGAGATAGAGACAGGAACATCCTGGAAAACTAGCCAGACAGCTGGTCATAAGAGACACAGTCACAAATAAAGTGAGGCCCTTTATCTGCGGTTGTCCTCTGACTTCCACTTGCCCACATACAGACACAGACAGAAATCATACACAGATACAACAGCAAGAGCACTTTAAGATTGCTGACTGACTAGTCTAGGTAGACTTGATTATACCACATAGAGCAGAACACTGAGTAGAGTCTGTATGCCCCCCCCCCCGGCCTTCCCCAGGGGTGCGGAACTGAGTTCTTAGAGCAGCTGTTTATCTTTGCTGGAGTGTGTCCTTGTGTGTCAATACTAACAGAAAACAGCAACAGCCCCCACTCTGGGGATCAGAATTTCGCAGCATGCTAGAACTGATGCCTATAAGCCTGGGAGAGACTTCCTGACCCAGATACTGAAGTGTTTGCAGGGTAATTACCAGAATAGGCTTCCCAGGGAAGCATCATGTCCCCTGTTGGGACAATTACCTGGTATCTTTGGATCTGTCATTTAAAGTTTCATTCATCTTTCCTTTTCTTCTTTTCAGTAGCACACTTTGTCACCATGGGAACTCGCTGTTTCCATTGACAATTAGAGAAAATAGAATTGCTTTTGAAGTTCAGCGATGCTTTTGCTTTCGAGGAGCAAATGGTGTATTAAACAAAGAAAGAAAAGCCGCCTCCAATGGCTTGTGCTTTCACAGGTTGGGGGTGGCCTCCAGAGTACCCAGAAAGCTCTCCACAAAACAGCCAAGACTCCCAGAGCACTGCTTCATCATTCAGAGAAGACATGAGCCTGACAACACACACTTGTGGATGGCTCTGCATGCACTTCTTTTTCAGGGGAGCAAAACAACATGTACAGGGGTCGGGGTGCTAGGTAGAGTAGCAGTCTCCACAAAAAGCATGTTCATGATTAAAACTGAGACCTGAGAATGTCAATGCAATTGACCAATGATCTTTACAGTTGCAATTAAGGTAGGGCCCTCGCAATGAAGGGACCACCCTGGCCTGCAATGCAATGAACAGGAGTCTGTTGGTCAAGGGCTGCCCTAGCATGCCTGAAGTTCTGGCTTCCATTGCAGCAGCACCTGAGCTGGGTGTGGAGGTGCACACCTGGAATCTCAGTTCTCAGGAGGTGGGTGGAGGTGGAGGATGATGAGAAGAGGCTGTCCTCAGCTACATGAGATCCTCTCCTGAAAATGAACAGAAAAATTGGGTTGCAGCTGATTGTGTGGCATGGGCCTGTAATTCCAACATTCAAGAGGCAGAGGCAGGAGGATCCAATGTTCAGCATCATTCAGTTACACAGCAAGTCTAAGCCTCCTGGGATACATAATAATAATAAATAAATAGCAGTAAACTCAATTAACAAATCTATTGCCGCTCTTGACTGAAACAGTTAAGAGACTTAAATACTCCATAACAAACTGGGAAGGTAGTATTAGCAAATATTACCTGGATATTTTCTTGTTAATTTCTATAGTGGAGAAAATTTCCCATAAAGAGCAGCATGATTATGATAATTGCAGGTTCCACAGTTCTTTCTTCCTAAAGCAGACTTTAATTGAAAAAGAAAATAGAAAGTACCACAGGCCCTAATGTGTTGTTTAAGATTGACAGGCACATTCACCATTTGTGAGTGAGTGCTTGTGAGGAGCTTGGGCCTTCCCTGGAGCTTAGCTGGGTGGCCTTCAAAAGAAAGGGAGGATTAGCTCCAGATGCACAGTTTGTTTTCTGAGATACATGACATGCTTGTATCTCCTATGCATTTTATGATAAAACTGTTCTTGACTTATTATCTTGTCCAATCCCCTCCAAAAGCACCAGGAACTGAGCATGAAGAACTTTTACTTGACAAGATTTGTCTGAAAAACAACCACCTTTCTAACCATCGTGAACACTTCATGCTCAGTAAAAACACTTTCCCTGAATCTCTGCAGCTGCGCAGCCTCGTGTCCCAGCAGCCTCCAATGGAGCTGTGTGTGTATTTTTTGCAAAGATGCTTGGTCATGTGAACACAGTATTGTTATGTCAACCAGAGAATAGACATGCATAGTGTGGAGGCCCCAAGGCACTTTCCTGCTGACATGTCATCATCACACTCTCACCACCGCAAATGGACTTCTGACTAGTCCCGCCCACCACAGGTATTGTTATATTATGAGGTGAGCAGGAGGTGAATTTTCAGCTTTGAGAAGGTGTTTGGGATGCATTATTTCCCAGCTGTGTACGAAGACTCTTTACTCCAACTGTTCACTCTTCTTGTCAAGAACACCGGCTTTTTTCCTTTTCTCCCTTGGGCTTGGGTGGGACAGAGGAGTTCCTGAAGGACACTTTGAAACCACACACTTGTGGCATCAAGGGAAACCTCCACAATCAGCTTCTTGGTAAGTGTAAATAATACCTGACAGCCTAGCAAAATCACATACATTACAGCTCTGTCCATCAGTCTGACCTATGATCCACTGCCATAGTTAGATATGATACAAGTGTCAACTTGATAATACAAGTCCTGGAGCTCTGGTCCTATTTTAAAGGACTGGTAGTTAACCTAAGCCCAAGCAACCCTGTAGGAGATTATCTAATTGATGGGGAGGCCCAGCCCATGGTGGGCAGGGCGGTTCCTGGGCAGGTGAATAAGATCCTAAAATGCATAGGAGATACAAGCATGTCATGTATCTCAGAAGACAAACTGTGCATTTGGAGCTAATCCTCCCTTTTTTTTGAAGGCCACTCAGCTAAGCTCCAGTTGACATCCTTCTGTGGACACTTGGCTAGATATGCTGGTCTGGCAACTGAGGATTGTCCTCTCGGCAGGCCTGTGGATTTGGTGTGGCCAGTTCACTCAGCCTTGGTGTTGGTTGTTCCCAATAAGACACATACAGTGCCCAGCAGAATGGAGTGAAGGGAATTGCAGGAGCAGCAAAACTGCAAAAGAAAATCAACAAACCACAATCCAGAACTTCAGAGACTCTATATCAATCACATAGAACTAGGCCAGCCTAATCTCTCCCCATCCTGGAGCTCAGGGACATTTGCGGAAGAGGGGGCGGTAAGATTGTAAGAGCAAAAGGATGGGAGGAGCAACGATTTGCAAGATTCTCAACAATAGTTGGGGCCAAAGCAATCATAATGGGACTTTGCATGCCCTGCGCAATGTCCAGCGCACTGTTGCCCTCATAAAGTCTAGCATCTGTTAAGGGCACCGAGACCCCTGGAGGCAAGGGATTGACAGCCATAGTAGTGATCTTATGCTTAAGGGGAACAAGAGAAAGGGCTTATGGAAATGCCACTGGGTCCTTATATGTCATGGGAGAGGAGGACCCAGTGGAGAGTTAGGCGTACACAATAAAGGACTCTCTGGGAATTGGGGGGGAGGCACTGGGGGAAGGGGAGGGGGAGGAGGGGGGAGGGAGGGAACTGGTAAAAAATTTTAAAATGTATAATTAAATTTTTAATAAAAAAAAAAGACCTTTGTTTGTGAGCTTATCAGCAACATGCAGAGTAACTGTGACACCCACTGTGTCACCCAGGCTGGAATTGTACTTGAGATCCTCCTGTTTCACCTCTCTAGTCCTAAAATTACAGGTGTCTGATACCTCACCCAGTTCAGTCACGTCATTTGTGATATAAGGACTTCTGGTCATTGTCCCAATTCCCACTTGGGTGTCATACTCAGGAGAGTACATGCGCTGGAGTGTATTATGCACACACCCATATGGGTATGTGCATGTGTTCATGTGGTTGCATGCAAGCATGTGTGGGATATGTAGGGAGACTAGAGATAGACATCTGGTGTTCTCCTCATTCACTGTCTACCTTATTTTTTTGAAACGGCATCTCACTGAATCTCTAGCTCATCAATTCAGTTAATTGGCTATGCAGCACATATTACACATCTCTCCTCTCTGCTCTCCTATGCTGGCAGACAAGCCTGCATGGTCCTTCCCAGATTTATGCTGGTCCTAAGCTTGCTGGGAGGCACTTTATGGGCTGAGCCATCTCCACAGCATCTCTCACCTCTTCCTTCAGGACAGATCACCTTCTGAGTCTTGTCCTCAAGTGTTTCCTCCTGAGCACCTTCCTTGTGTTCTATCATTATATCATTGAACTTAAAGTCTATCATAAACCCATGATGACCTTCTTGCGAGATTTTTTCACTGTCTGCAAAGACCTATTTCCAAATAAAGTCCCATTCCGAGGTTTCAGACAAGTGTTGGATCAGGGACCTTTTTTTAAATCACTAAAGTGATTTATGGTGTTTCCTTCATGTAGCTTCATCGAAATCATGAGAACGTTGCTACATTGCCCCTCCCCTCTTCCTCCCTTCCACCCTTCGTTCTTTCCTCCCTTTCTCCTGTCTTCCTTCCTAGCTTCTTTCCCGTCTCCCTCCTCCCTTCTTTCCCTCCTCCCCTTCCTTCTTCCTTCCCTCCCTTATTCCCTCCTGTCCTCCTTTCAATGTCTTTAGTGTTTCACAAGGGAGAACCAGGGCCTTGCACATGCTAATCAAAATGCACTTTACCACTGAGCAGCATCTACAGTATTTCCCTTATTGTTTCTCCACCTCATCTGTGAAATCAGCCAGTTTTTCAAGAGCTGGAGATTTAGAAGAAATGTTATTTACATACACAATATATGTAAACACAGGCAATTCATGACCTAAGCAGTTGCTTTTAGTAGGCTATTACAGTCGATACAGCTTGGAGATCTATGTGTGCACACATGGAGGAAACATGAATGGCACTAAGGTTTATCTGTGTACCCACTTACCTGTCACCTACTTTCTGTTTATCCATGCATGTATCTACCTATCATGATCATATGTCAGTCTGTCCATCATCCTGTCTCATGTATGTAATTTATTTGTCTACCTATGTATCTTTCTCATTTGTCCTCTATCTACACACACACATTTCTGCCTGTCTATCATCTGCCTTCAGATCCTTCTGCCTCCAACTCTCAACATATGCTATGGGCATGCTCCACCACAACCAGGTGTCTTCTGCCTTCATCACCTGTCCGTCCCCCTCACCTATCGTCCTTTACCTGTGTACTTATTGATGTACCTATCATTTTCTATTTCTATCATTTGTATGTGTCTGTCAACTGTCCATCCCTGCACCCCTTCATTATACACCATGCAGCATCTATCCTTCCAAGAATCTACCCATTCATCTATTCATACATTCTTCTATTCGTGTGTCAATTCTGTAACTTGATCTTTACAAGCTGTTGTGTAGACAGCTCCCCTTCCCTTTTGCTTGCTTTATCTTTTTTAGAGAACTTTATATTTTTCAGATATTGTTTTAATCTTTCCTGCTGTCTACATCTCAGTGTCATAAAAAAGAGACTGATTTAGTCTTTTCAGACTCTTGTTTTAATAAAAAGTCTTTCAGAAGTTGGTCCTTAAAGCTAATGCATATTTTATGATAAATGATTCTTTTCAAGTGAATGTAGCTAATTTTTTTCAATCTATTTTTTATTAATACATTTTTATTATTATTTCAGCTCATACAAACTTATTAGGTGCACCAGTTCCCTCCCTCCCTCCTCCTCCCCCCGTACCCCCTGCTCCCCTGCCCACCCCACTCCCTCCCCATCCCCCAGTGCCTCCCGCCCCAATTCCCAGAGAGTCCTTTCTTGTGCATGTCTGATTTTCCTCTGGGCCCTCCTCTCCGATGACTTACAAGCACCCAGTGGCCTTTCCCTGAACCCTTTCCCGTGTTCCCCTTAGGTATAGGAACACTGCTGTGGCTGCCAATCCTTTGCCTCCAAGGATCTTGGTGCCTTTAGCAGATGCTAGACTTTGTGAGGTCAACAGTGTGTTGGACAATGCGCAGGGCATGCAAAGTCCAATTATGATTGCTTCAGCCCTAACTAGTATGGAGTATCTTACATATCATTGCTCCTCCCATCCTTTTGCTCTTACACTCTTACTGCCCCCTCTTTTGCAAATTTCCCTGAGCTTCAAGATGGGGAGAGATTAAGCTGGCCTAGTTCTAGGTGGTTGATATAGAGTCTCTGAAGTTCTGGATTGTGGTTTGTTGATTTTCTTTTGCAGTTTTGCTGCTCCTGCAATGCCCTTCACTCCATCCTGGTGGGCATTGTATGTTACCCCCTGGCCAGAGACAAAAAGCTGTTAGAGTCTTGTGATAAAAGCACATTCAAAGGTAGATGTAATAAAAGTGGGAAACCACAGTGAGGGAGGGGTCTATCACCCATTTGCAAAATTGTTACTTTTTATCTGCCAGACTATATGCCCTCCTCTTCTGGTGAGATCACATCCCCTCAGTAGTAAATGATCAAGAACAAAAATCTGTGAACTTAATCGGATGTCTCATTACTTATTTGGGTCCTTGATGGAGGCCTATTTTCCCTGCTGTAACATGGTCCCTTCTCACCTTGTTTCTGGTGTGGCCCTCCTACCCAATCCCTCCTGTACATAGTCCTTGCAATTACTGTCTCTAGGTGGGCTGGGTGGGTTTGGTACTAGGAACCACCTATTAGGGAGTACATACAGCGCTTAATATTCTGGGTCTGGGATACTTCACTTAATATAATTGTTTCTAATGACATCCATTTCCCGGCAAATTCCAGTAATTCATCATTTTTGATGGCTGAGTAGTACTCCATTGTATAGATGTACCACAGTTTCCTTATCCACATGTCAACTGTTGGACATTTGGGCTGATTCCATGACTTTGCTATTGTAAACAGTGCTGCTATGAACATGGTTGTGCTTGTGCTATCGAGGTGAACCTCTTCTGTATGGGGGGTTATTCCCAAAAGTGGGATAGCAGGGTCATATGACATTTCAATCTTTAATTTCTTTAAGAATCTCCATATGGCTCTCCATAGTGGCTGTATGAGCCTGCATTCCCACCAGCAATGTGGGAGAGTTCCCCGCTCTCCACATCCTCTCCAACATTTGTTGTTGCTTGTATTGTGGATTTTTGCCATCCTGACAAAGTTTTGATTTGCATTTCCCTGATGGATAAGGAAGTGGAGCATTTTTTCAGATATTTGTTAGACATTTTAATTTCATCCCTGGTAAAATTTCTTTTAAGTTCCAGGGCCCATTTTGTAATTGGGCCATTGGTTTCCTTGGTGTTTAGTTTTCTAAGTCCTTTGTGCACTCTGGACAGCAAAGTTCTATCAGATGTGTGGTTAGTGAAGATTTTCTCCCATTCTGTGGGTTGCCTTTGAGCTCGTGTTACAATCTTTATCTGAACAGAAGCTCTTTAATTTCACAAGATCCTAACTGTTGAGAGTTGGTAGCAGTGACTGTGCCATTGGATGTCTGTTTAGGAAATGTTGGCCTAGCCCAATCAGCTCGAGGGAGTTCCCTATCCTTTCAACTATGGTTTTTATAGTCTCTGGCCTGATATCAAGGTCCTTGATCCATTTGGAATTAAGTCTTGTACATGGTGACAAGTATGGGTCCAGCTTTAATCTTGTGCATGTGGAGATCCAGTTTTGCCAGCACCATTTGTTGAAGATGCTGTTCTTTTTCCATTGGATTCTTTGGGACCCTTTGTCAAAGACCAAATGGCTGTAATTTTGTGGGTTTATATCTGGGTCTTCAATCCTTATCCATTGATCTGTGTGTCTATTTTCGAGCCAGTACCAGGCTGTCTTTATAACTATGGATTTGTAGTATAGACTAAGGTTTGGTATGGCAATACACTAGCTGTGTTTTTGTTACTCAGGATTGTTTTTGCAATCCTGGGTCTTTTGTGCCTCCATATGAACTTTGAGATTGTTTGGTCAACTTCTTTGAAGAATTGCTTTGGGATTTTGATTGGTATAGCATTGAATCTGTATATTGCCTTTGGTAGGATGTTCATTTTCACGATGTTGATTCTGCCAATCCAGGAACAAGGGAGGTCTTTCCACCTTCTGGTGTCTTCTGCTATTTCTTTCTTTAGGGTTTTAATTTTTCATTGTAAAGGTCTTTTACTCCTTGGTTAGGTTTATACCAAGGTATTTCATTTTTTTAGGTGCTATAGTAAATGGGATTGTTTCTCTCAAGGCTTTTTCACTTCTTTCATTCTGGGCATATAGGAAGGCCTCTGATTTTTGCACATTTATTTTGTATCCTGCCACCCTGCTGAACTTCTCAATTAGTTCCAGGAGCTTCCTGGTGGAGTTTTTGGGATCCCTCAGGTATAAGATCATGTCATCTGCAAATAGGGATAGCTTGACTTCTTCCTTGCCGATTTCAATCCCTCTTATGTCCCTTTCTTGTCTTATGGCTTCAGCTAACACTTCAAGTACAATATTGAATAGAAGTGGTAAGAGTGGACAGCATTGTCTAGTTCCTGATCGAAGTGGGAATGCTTCCAATTGTTCCCCATTGAGCATAATCCTTGCTGTGGGCTTGTTGTATATAGCTTTTATTATATTGATAAAGATTCCTTCCATTCCTACTGTCTCTAGCGTTTTGATCATAAAAGGCTGTTGGATCTTGTCAAAAGCTTTTTCTGCATCTATCGAGAGTATCATGTGGTCTTGGACTTTGGACTGGTTTACATGATGAATTACATTTATTTATTTGTGTATGTTGAACCAACCTTGTGTGCCGGGGATGAAGCCTACTTGGTCCCCGTGAATGATCTTTTTAATATGTTTTTGAATCCGATTTGCTAAGACTTTGTTGAGAATCTTTGCGTCTGTGTTCATCAGGGAGATTGGCCTATAGTTTTCTTTTTTAAGTGAATCTTTATTAGGTTTTGGGATTAAAACGATATTAGCTTCATAGAAGGAATTTGGTAGTGTTCCTTCCTTTGGTATTTGATGGAACAGTTTAAGGAGTATTGGTGTTATTAACTCCTTAAATGTCTGGTAGAACTCTGTGCTGAATCCATCTGGTCCAGGACATTTTTTGGTGGGAAGATTCGAGATTACTTCCTCAATTTCCTTATATGTTATAGGAGTATTTAAATAATTCACAACTTCCTGATTCAATTAGGTAAGTTGTGTTTACTTAGAAATTCATCCATCTCTTTTGTGTTGTCAAACTTCACAGAGTATAATTTTTTGAAATATGATGTTATAATTCTCTGGATTTCTTGGGTATCAGTAGTGATAATATCAGTAGTGATAACTTCATGTTCATTTCTAGTTTTGTTAATTTGGGTTTTCTCTCTCTCTTGCTTTTGGTTAATTTAGCTAGGGGTGTATCAATCTTATTGATTTTTTCAAAGAACCAGCTTTTTGACTGGTTGATGTTTTCTATCATTTTCTTAGTCTCGATTTCAGATATTTCTCCCCTTATTTTGCTAATCTCCTCTCTTCTACTACTTTTGGGATCAGATTGCTCTAGTTTCTCTAAAGCTTTAAGCTGCATTGTTAAGTTGTTTATTTCTGATGTTTCCGTTTTTTTGATGTAGGCATTAAGCACTATGAACTTCCCTCTTAGAACAGCTTTCATTGTGTACCAGAGATTTTGGTAAGCTGTATTTTCGTTATCATTCACTTTCAGGAAATCTTGAATTTCCTTTATAATTTCTTCCTGAATGCAGTTCTCATTCAGCATCATATTGTTAATTTTCCAGGAGTTAGTGTATTTTCTCTTGTTTGATGTGTTGTGGATGTCCAGCTTTAGGCCGTGGTGGTCTGATAGGGCACAGGTTAGAATTTCAACTTTCTTGTATATGTGTAGATTCATTTTGTGGCCCAATATGTGATCTATTTTGGAGAAAGTTCCGTGTGCTGCTGAGAAAAATGTGTATTCTTTGGTGCGTGGGTGAAAAGTTCGATAGAGATCTGTAAGGTCCATTTCTTTCAGGGTTTGATTAAGTTCCAAAGTGTCTCTGTTAAGCTTTTGACCTGTTGATCTATCCCGTGTTGAGAGGGCGGTGTTGAAGTCCCCAAGAATTATCGTTTGGGGGTTGATTTCTTGCTTTAGATGCTGTAGGGTTTTCTTAATGAATGTGGAGGGGCCCGTATTGGGTGCATATATGTTCAGTATTGTGAAGTCTTCCTGGTGAATTTTACCTGTGACTCAAATGTAGTATCTATCCGTGTCTCTTATAATTTTCTTTGGTTTGAAGTCCACTTTGTCTGATAGCATAATGGCTACCCCTGCCTGTTTTCTGCTTCCATTTGCTTGTAGAATTGTTGACCAGCCTTTTATTTTTAGAGCGTGCCTATTTTGTGGTGAGATGGGTTTCCTGCAGGCAGCAGATGGATGGATTGTGATTTTTAATCCAAGTTTGTAATCTGTGTCTCTTGATCAGTGAATTAATTCCATTAACATTTAGTGTTATATTGGAGAAACTATTTTTAATTCCATTCATTTATTATGTGTAATAGTTTTTATAAGTATATTGCTTCGCTTTTAATGGTGTTATATTTGCCTTCTGTTCTCCTGGATATGCCTGTTTTTTTCTTCACGCTTGAGTATCATTTCTAGCAGTTTTTGAAGGACTGGTTTGGTGGACATGTATCCCTTCAAGTTGTCTTTGTGTTGGAAGATTTTTCTTTCTCCCTCGATCATGACTGATAGTTTTGCAGGGTAAATCAGCCTGGGTTGACATTTTTGCTCATTCAGTACTTGAAGTATGTCTCTCCAAGCTCTTCTGGATTTTACTGTTTCGACTGAGAAGTCATTTGCTATGTTAATAGGTTTACCTTTAAAAGTGACTTGTTTTTTCTCCCTTGAAGCTCTTAGCACCAGTTCTTTATCTTGAATGTGGAGTGTTTTAACTATTATTTGCCATGGCGAGCTTCTGTTTTGATCGTATCTATTTGGGGTGCGGAATGCCTCTCGTATATGGATGGGCCTCTCTTTTTGTAGATGAGGAAAGTTTTCCTTGATGATCGTTTGAAAAATTTCCTCAGGAGTGGTATTTTCAGATTCTTGCTCTGGTATTCCATGAATACGCCTGTTAGGCTTCTTCAGGGTGTCCCATATCTCTTGGATATTTCTCTCAAGTATCTTTTTGGCTTTAACAACCTCTTCCATTGAGCTGGTTAGTACTCCCACTTTATCTTCAAGATCTGAAATTCTGTTTTCTGCTTCTGTAGTTCTGTTGATAAGACTCTCTGTGGCGTTCTCGGTTGAATATAACTTGTCTTGTAGCTCAGTTTTAAACTCTGCTTGAGTTTGTTTTAACTGCTCTATGCCAGTTTTTGTTTCTTGCACTGTTTTTCTCAACTCTTCCATGTGTCTGTTGTGTTCCTCTTCAAAGCGATTGATTCGATTATGTAATTCCTCCCTGATTTCGTCTTTCATAGTATTGAACATGGTAATGATCATATTCTGAAAGTCGTTATCCTGGGTGAGGCTTTCTTGGCCATTTTCCACGGGTTTGTTCTGGTTGGAGTCTAACATTATGGGATTAATTTCTTCAGTTGGAAAGTTGTTTACTTGAGTGTTGCTTCTCATGGATTTGCACTTTGACTTTTGCATTGTCATTTCACCTCTTAAGATCTTTCAATTTCACTAAACTGAATTATTTGGCCTGGGGTCCTGGTGGGGGGGCGTGGGCGGAGACTTACCTAGGTCTCGGGGTGAGGCCTGGCTGGACCGCCCGTGTCCAGACTGGTGGAGCAGGGTGGGGTAAAGGGAGGATGGGGGCATTGGTGTGGAGCTATTTAACCCGAGGGCAGCTGGGGCGGGGCCCGGGCACAGGGGGAGGTCCTCCTCGGTCCTCCTCGTCCCTCGGCCCCGCGCGCGGCTCTGGCTGGATGGTGGGAGTCGGAGCCGGGTCCCTGTGGGCTGACCTGGGGTTCTGGTGGGCGGTGCGCGGGCGGAGACTTACCTAGGTCGCGGGGTGAGGCCCGGCCGGCAGAGCGGGGTGGGGTGAAAGGGTCTTCAATCTATTTGTAGGACTTGTTTTTTGGTTTTACATGACCTGGTAGATACACTTTCCTTTTTTAAATTTATTTTATTATTTTTGCATGTGCTGTACGTGCATGTGTGTGTGTGTGTGTGTGTGTGTGTGTGTGTGTGTGTGTATTAGAGGACATTGTGTGCATTCTATCTCCCATTTGCTTTGAAGGCAGAGGCCTAATCCCTGAGCCATCTCTCCAGTCCTATTTTCCTTTTTATACATGTGCTTTTCTTATTATTCCACCAATGCAATAGTTTACATGAAAGGTAATATAATTACGTGTGTGTGTGTGTGTGTGTGTGTGTTTCCTCCTTGGTTATGATGTCTGACTCTGTTTGTCCATCTGTTTGTCCATCTTTCACTATCTGAATTCTGATAGTTTGACTATAGGATGTAAATCTGGGTCACTGTGAATGGCCTAAAGGAAAAACAACAAATGTTGTCAGATGCACTAATCTGACAAATTTCCCCATACAAGCCAGAATAATAAGATAGCCATATTCGAGCACAAAAGATGTCGGTAAGTTAGAATTCAAAATTCATCCACAGTCAAATGGCAAGGTTTCTTCTTGGAACAGGACATGAAAAATAACGTCATTGTGTCAACTACCAGTAACGCTAGGATGTTGGACTCTCTGCCCTCGGGCAGGTTGTTCCAGAAGTTTTAGAACATATACCCAAGGAAGGAATGAAAGGCTAAAAACCATAGATAAAGACAAAGAAAAACTCAACAGTTGTCTTATTTGTGTGCTCTCACACATGCATACCCTTAGCATTTGTAAATTGCCTGAAGTGTTCTATGCATGATGGAACATACAATAAGTTCCTAAGAAAGGATCAGTTAATTAACATGGTAAACTGAAATCCTGCTCTGTCTTTCACAATAGCTATAAAGACATCAGACACGTAGAAATTATGCAAGACAAAGAAAAACTCCACATGTTTTCTTATTGGTGTGCTCTCACACATACATGCTTCCCAACAGGAAACATTCATTCCTCAGATTCAACCACAAAGGTTATGAGAGTCCACAGACAATAGTTTTATATTCAAAATAATAAATACTAGTTATAGTTCATGTGGAAAAAATTGCTTAATCAAAGACAAGAAAGGCTAATCGATTTCTTAACTTGATTAATTTCATCGGTGGATTTTTATCTGAGAGCATTTTTCTCTTTGCTCCCTCTGAGCTATTGGTGACTTTCTTATGTAAAGGAACATAATAAAGAGATTTTTTTCTTTGTTATTTTAGGATTTGGGGGGCAGAATGATGTTGTGTAGGCCACACTGACCTCTGTCACATTATCCTCTCATCTCTGATTTAACTACTGGTATGATACCACACAAAGTTAATTATTTTTACCTTTTGAAAATTGATGTATAAGTTTGGGGAGCTGGCTCAGTGGTTAAAGCAGTTGTTCCACAAACTGACCAGAGTTCAGACCATCAGATCTCAAGTAAAATGCTGGGTGCATGGCAGCCCATCTGTAAATACAGACTGGGAATATGAAGAGCTGGCTAACCAGACTATTCCTACAAGCAAGGTCTGAATTTGATTAGGGATCCGTTTCAAGAAGAATAAGGTGGACAAGCAATAGAATATGATTTCCAATGTCACCTTTGAGTCCCATCACCCAACATACGATTGCATCCCCCCCAGTACATGTAAACAAACATGGACATATGCTTGTTTCCCGTACACATACATGTGAAAGAAAAATTCAAAGTACATTATACACATTTATGGATATGGTTTAGATAAGTTGACATATGTATAAACTGTATAGTACTCAAATAAGTCTAATCAGCATTTTTGTCTCTATAATTATTTATGATTTCTTTGCATTGGATTCCTTTATTTTAGCCACTTGAGAAATCTCTGGAAAGGGTCACACACTGCTCAATTTTTCCAACTCATTAATTCTTATGTACACACATATGTGGAAGAATACTTAACATATTGCAAAGATGCTTAGTTTATCATTTCCCAATTATTAAATTGTTTATTTATAAAACATTAAAACAACTATCTAAAATTACCATATTCTTTAAAAAAACACATTTTTAAAGAAAAAATTATCCATATTCAATTTTTTTTCGATCTAGATTGCAGACTCATGTCATTTTGCCTGTTTATTTTTCTCATGAAACATCTATAAACACATCATTTATAGTGGAGCTTATTGGCAAATTTCATTGCATATTAAGGAGCCCCCAATCTAATCACTTTGTGCCAAATAGTAATAAAGGAGAGAAGAAAGAGTAGTGCCTGTGTGTGTCGATATAATCCAGGGCTGCCTGGCACAGTTGGACACAGTAGCTGAAACGAAGCTGCCTTAGTTTCACATTTCTTTGTGTGTGTGTGTGTGTGTACATGTGCATGTAGTGTGTCTGTGTATCAGAGGGTACTATGGAGGCTTAAGGGTGACTCTTATTCATCCTGGATTGCTCTAACTCCTTATTGCTTTGCTCTGGGGTTTTCAAGACTCTACCTAGGGGCAGAAGTTCTGACCACTGCTTTTTCTGCCCATTGTTTTTATGTGGGGTTTTATATGGGACCTGTGATCCAAACAGGTTCTTTTGCTTGTGAAGCAAAGGCTTAACCCCTGAGCCATCTCTCCAGCCCTAGTGTCATGGTTTCAAATGTGTTCCCCACAGGCTCATGTGTTCGGGAAGGTCATGGCACCTTTAAGAGGTGGAGCCTTACCAGAAACAGAGGGGACCAAGTTACAGCAGAGAAAATAGGCTACCATCAAGGACTGCAAGGAAGTAATGAGATATCTGATTAAGTTCACAGACTTTCCTTCCTGATCATTTCCAACTGATGGGGTATGATCTTACTAGAAGGGGAGGGCATATAGGCTGCCAGATAGAAGGTAACCACTTTGCAAATGGGTGAATAACCCTCTCTCAACGCGGTCTCCTACTTCTATTCCATCTACCTTTGAATAGACTCTTTTTTTAACATTTTTTATTATTTCCGCTCATACAAACTTAATAGGTACACCGGTTCCCTCCCTCCCTCCTCCTTCCCCCAAACCCCCTGCTCCCCCTCCGCTCAACCCTCCTTCCCCATCCCACAGTGCCTCCCCGCTCCCATTCCCAGAGAGTCCTTTAATATGCATCCCTGACTCTCCTCTGGGCCCTCCTCTCCGATGACGTACAAGGACCCAGTGGCATTTCCCTGAACCCTTTCCCGTGTTCCCCTTAAACATAGGAACACTACTGTGGCTGCCAATCCCTTGCCTCCAAGGATCTTGGTGCCTTTAGCAGATGCTAGACTTTGTGAGGTCAATAGTGTGTTGGACATTGCGCAGGGCATGCAAAGTCCAATTATGATTGCTTCAGCCCTAACTTGTGTGGAGTATCTTGCAAATCATTGCTCCTCCCATCCTTTTGCTCTTACACTCTTATGGCCCCCTCTTCCGCAAATTTCCCTGAGCTTCAAGATAGGGAGAGATTAGTCTGGCCTAGTTCTAGGTGGTTGATATAGAGTCTCTGAAGTTCTGGATTGTGGTTTGTTGATTTTCTTTTGCAGTTTTGCTGCTCCTGCAATGCCCTTCACTCCATCGTGATGGGCACTGTATGTCACCCCCTGGCCAGAGACAAAAAGCTGTTAAACTGGAGTCTTATTATAAGAGCACATTCAAGGGTAGATGTAATAAAAGTTGGAAACCTCAGTGAGGGAGGAGTCAATCACCCATTTGCAAAATGGTTACTTTTTATCTGCCAGACTATATGCCCTCCCCTTCTGGTGAGATCATACCCCCTTAGTTGTAAATGATCAGGACTGAACGTCTGTGAACTTAACCAGGTGTTACATTACTTACTTGCAGTCCTTGATGGAGGCCTATTTTCTCTACTGTAACATGGTCACTTCTCTCCTTGTTTCTGGTGTGGCCCTCCAACCCCATCCCTCCTGTTCATAATCCTTGGAATTACTGTAGGTAATACATAAATTTTTTTTTATTTTTATCATCTTTTTTTTAAAATTTTTTTTATTATTTATTCAACTGTGTGCATGTGCATGTGTATGTGCCCGCGCGTGTGTGTCTGTGTGTGTGTGTGTCTGTGTATGTGTAGAACCACGGACGAACTCGCGAACCACCATGGACGCCTCCACCTCCTTCTGCCCCGGGATTCACAGGCTCCGCCCTACCAGGACCACAAGCGCAGACTGCCCCCGCTTCCGCCTGGCGTCTATAGGTGGGATCTGGGATCACGAACTCAGGACCTTCCGCCTGGAAGGCAGAGGCTTAACCCCTGAGCCACTTCTCCAGCCCTCATCTTTTTTTTTTATTACATTTTTTATTATTATTTCAGCTCATACAAACTTAATGGGCAACAAGACTCTAATTTAGCAGGTTTTTATCTCTGGCCAGGGGGTGACATCCAATACCCATCAAGATGGAACCAAGGGCATTGCAGGAACAGCAAAACTGAAAAAAAAATACTCAACAAACCATAATTCAGAACATCAGAGAATCTATAACAACCACCTGGAATCAGGCCTGCCTAATCTCTCCCCATCCTGAAGCTCAGAGAAATTTGCGGAAGAGGGGCAGTCAGATTGTAAGAGCACAAGGATGGGAGGAGTCATGATATGCAAGATACTGCACACAAGTTAGGGCCGAAGCAATTATAACAGGACTCTGCATGATCTGCGCAATGACCAACATATCGTTGACCCCTCAAATTCTAGCATGGACTAAAGGCACTAGGATCCTTAGAAGCAAGGGATTAACAGTCACAATAGTGTTCCTATACTTAAGGGGAACACAAGAAAGAGTTCTAGGAAATGCCACTGAGTCCTTACACCTCATCAGAGAGGAGGACCCCGAGGAAAGTTTGATATACTCATTAAAGGATGCTTCAGAGATTGGGGGAGGGGGCAGTGGGAGAAAGGGAGGGAGGGGGGAAAGGAAAGGACAAAGCGGGGAGGGAACAAGGAGGTCTGGGGAGGGGTGGACGGAGGGAGGGGACAGGGGTTCCTATTATGTTTGTATGAGCATAAAAAAATAGAGAAAAAAAAGAGGAAGGCAGTCACAGAGGGTGGGCCTTGAGGTTGATTAGCTCCACCCTGCTTCCAGGTGGTGTCTGCTCTTGCAAATGACAGTTTGCAGCTTTCATCCTTGATGGATGTAACTTAAGCCTCTTCTAGCTTCTGCCAGCCAGACATGCCTTTTCCATCATGAAGGACTATCTCTCCCCACCCACCCATAAGCCCATAAGCTGAATAAATTTCCTTTTCTCTCTCTAAGTTGCTTGACTTTGAGTGGTGTCTCATAGCAACAGAGAAGAGTAACTGCTGTACCTGGTTTCACATTTCTATTGCTGTAAAATAAACCAAATCATTTAGGGGAAGAAGAGGGTTTTATTTTCATGGGTAAGATTTCTTGGGACCAATAAGAACCAAGGTAGCTGGGCACACCACATCCACAGCAGGGGCACAGAAACCAGACATGGACACTGCATACTTGCATTCTAATTTGCCAATTGCTGAAACACCTCTCTCCACATTTATCCATCTGCTCAAGGAATGGTCCAACCCACTATGGAATGTGTCCATCCATATCATTCATGCAATGGAGACAATCCCCTGCAAGTTTGTCTGCACACATAACTCCTCATAGCTGCACCCAGAGGTCTGTCTCCCAGGTGTCAAGTGACAGCTGAATCTAAACATCACAGATGTCATCTGTGTCACCTCTTTAGAAGAGGTCACATATCTTTGGCAGGAAAGGTAGCCCTTCAAGCCAGACTCCTCTTTTTCCTTCTTAGGAGCTACAGGATGTTAGGTTTTTTTCTCTCTCTCTCCATCTCCCTCTTCCTCCCTCTCCCCCCTCCTTCAATATGTGTATAGCATATTACTATTACACATACCCGACTTTACTGTTTGTTTATTCACCATTTTGGTGGATCAAGCTCTGGCCCCCATATTATCACAGTTAGCACTGTGTCGACAGAGACATCCCCCCAGCCCTAGCTGACACAGTCCCATCATTGATCTGACTTTCTCCCCATCTTTATACAACACAGCAAAAAGTCAAGCAGTGACACCTTTTTACGACTTGGCATTTTCCAGAGCAGAACATGAATGTTGCCCAGCAATGCTTTCAGAAGTGACAGCTTTCAGAAAGCAGAGCTGTCCGGCCTCATCAGATGTCCCATCTACTCCCGTGTGGGATTCAGCAGAGCCTGCCACAAAGATGAATCTAGCAGATGTGAACTCACAGATACTGTGCAGGAGAGCTGATTTTGTGGAGGGATGTGTTCAGCAGACCAACAGTGGTGAGAGAGATGAAAATATATAAACAAGCCTTTCCTTTGCAAAGGCAGCTGGTAAAATATCATTCATAAGACTTTGAGGCATGACCCAGTGGGTTCTTGCTTTTCAAATCCTGGTCCACAAACAGATCCTGGTGCATGTCTTAGAAATGCAAGCTAACAGGGAGATTCTGAACGCCACCTGAACATTCCCAAACGATCACTAGCACCTTACATTTTGAGAAGCACTGTTTAGACCATGGTTTCTATAACAGTGGGAATATAAGTTTGGTTCTAAGAAGAGATCCACTGGCAGATAAAACACGCAATGCTGCCATGTTGTATGGACAGATGAAACACGCAATGCTGCCATGTTGTATACACAGATAACTTGCCCCAAGTTCCTTTAGATGTTAAAAGGATGCAGAAAGAATTAGAAACATGGGTGCCATTTTTGATTGAAATAGCAGGGGTGTGAGGACAAAAATAATTTAGTGTATGTCATAGTTTGAATTGTGATTTGTCCCCCACCAGCTCATGTGCTGGAGGAAGGCAGTCAGGGGGTGGGCCTTGAGGTTGGTGAGCCCTACCCTGTTTGAGTGAGTAAGGGAGTCTGCTCTTGACCATGTAGCAACTTTCAGCCTCCAGGAAGGACGTGACTTAGACCTTCTGCAGCTTCTGCTGGCCAGCCATGCCTTTTCTGCCATGATGGACTGTATCTCCCCTCTGGAATCACAAGATGAACAAATTTCCCTTTCTCCCCTTAAGTTAGTTGAATCTTAGTGGTGTCTCACAGCAACAGAGAAGAGTAAGAGGTGCAGTATATTTCATAGCAAATGCAAAGAACCAGTGAATGGGGCTGGGGAGATGGCTCAGTGATTAGAAGTATTTGCAGGCTAAGTGTAAGGGCAAAACTGTGATCCCCTATAAATGATGGCTGGTGTGGTGGGCCTATCTGCAAATCCAGCCTTGGGAGGAGAAAACAAGGATATAAGCCAAAAGTGACAGTAGCTATTCACACTCTCCCTGGGTTTGAGTGAAAGACCCTGCCTCAAGACATAAGGTAGAAGAACAGTTAAAGAGGACTCTTCTGAGCATTGGCCTTGGGCCTAAACACACACACACACACACACACACACACCCTACTGGCCAAAGAAAGAACAATGCAAAGGCAGACAGCTAGCTGAGTCAATCTGCAGCTCAAATGCAAGACTGGAGAAGAGTTCTTAAAAAGGAAGCAAGATCCAAGAGGGAGTGAGCAGTTGCTTCTGCCTGTGGTGTACATGGGGCCCGTTGTCTGTTGAATAAGAAGCAGGTTACTTACATTGGCACAGATTCTTCAAATCTGTGATTCTACAGTAGCTGATGTAAAAAGCTACTTGGATAGTGAAACCCCCTGGTCATAGGTCTGGTAGCACCAGATGAGAGATACAGAACAAATAAAATGTCAAGTCTTGGGGAGAGACTTGGAAAAACAGTACTGTAAAATATTTTCAGACAAGGGTAGTAAAAGTGCTCAGCTGGATGTCCTGTGTTCAATTCCTATTACCCACATGGTGGAAGGAGAAAACTAACTTCCACAAGTTATTTCTGATCTCTCTCTACATATCACAGTACATGCATGAGTGCACACACACACACACACACACACACACACACACAGAGTGAATAAATGAATATAAATAGATAAATGTAAATAAAAGTGTTTCCTTCCAGATTCAGATCTTTACCAAACATTCTGTGTGTATCATTCATGGTGGATCAATGTCAGAGACAAAATTGCATTTCTCTTATGATGTGTAGAATATAAATGTCCCTGTTCAATTACCCATTAAGGGAAAATGTTATTCCTAAATGGTAGGATGCTCAACAGCGACTTTTTTGCATCACTTGTATTAATATCTGTCTTTGCATTTGAAATGCTAGATTCCTCTCGAGTTTACTTAACAGTGTAAGACTTTATATAGATAGCTAACGGATGGATATGTAGCTCAATAATAGACTATCTATCTAGCACTGTGATCAATTTATCTACCAATAAGAAAATTTCTATGCTGTCCTTTACCACATCAAATTTTACAAAAATCTAAGTACTCGAATTCTATTGAATTTCAATAGGATGTAAAAAGAGCCAGGAGCAAATGTCTGCTAGTCAATCTACACTTTGATTTTTACCCATCGAGATAAGTTCTGTTCCTTCACACACACACACACACACACACACACACACACACACACACACACACACACACACACAAACACACACAAAGGAACCAGTGAATGGAAGTACTTAAGTATCACACTAGCCTGATTCTTTTCAGAGTCAGTTATTTCTGCAAACCTTTAATCATGTCATTCTGTTTAAGCGACCCCATGTCCCATCTAGAGGTAGGATTAAGTATACCCAACATGTAGGATTTACTATATATAACTGTCAATTGGATGTTTTAACTTTTGGTTTTCTTTTCACTTATCCCGGCTGAATTACATATTTCTTTTCCAATAGAAAAGTATCCAACAAGAACTAATTGTACTAATACCTTAAAAGCACTTTCACAGAGTGTTCTCTTGAGTTCTTCCTGTTTGATAAAAATAAAGCACTTTAGATAACATAACCCCTGTGTGCACGTGATCTTATTTACCATACCCTAAAGGGCATTGTGACTTGACTTAAATGTCCCTTTTACCACCAGGTATTTCTGGAGTTCAGTGTTTACTAGCTATAGGTATGGAGAAATGCATTTTTTGTATCTTGCCTTTTTGAGATTGACCAGTTCTTCCAAGGCCATCTTTCCTTGGACACCTATATCATTCACATTGTAGTGTCCAGATAACTTGCATAAACAACATAAGTGGAGGTAGAATTTATTCTGGGTTCAGTTTGAAAAGTCTGAGTTCCTGCTTAATTCTGAGTTCCATTAATTATTGGTGAGCTCATGGTGAAAGAGAACATCATGGAGGCAGGAACATAACCTTCAAAAGCATTTCCCTGTCACCCACTTTCTGCATTTAGGCTCTACCTCCTCATGTTTGCAGAACATCCCCAAACAGTACCACCCACTAGAGAGCATGCATTTAACACATCATCCAGGGCATGGGGGAGGAGCCTTTCAGATTCTAGCTGGATGCCAATATTCAATTCATTTATATTTATATAGCATTCTCTAAATATCCATACTTCATTCATATAGTCAACCAGCTTATTAATTTAACAAATTAGATTTCCATAGACATTTAAGCATTGATAATACACTTAATCAATTCCTAATCATTTCATTAAAATCATAGACTGAAATAATCCCAACTCCATGCAAGGCTAATACAATAAAACTGCAAAATGTTATTGTTGAAAACTGGCTGAGATCTGGTGACTCATATTTTTAATCTTAGCACTTGGAAGGCAAAAGGATCACTCCTAATTCAAGGTCAGCCTGGGCTACATTAGAGAGTTTAGCACCAACTTGTGCTAATCTTCTCAACTTTTTATTTCTGAGTCAGGGTTACCTCATTTAATATATTGTCTAGTTCCATCCATTTTTAATCCATTGTATTCTCATTTCTCTTTACTCCGAAATAACATTCCATTATGTTTATGGTTTAATTTATCTGCTATTGCTTTTTGTCTCCATTGGCTGAAAAAATACACAGCTAAAGTAACTTAAAGAAACAGGATTTTTTTTCTTTCTTGCAATTCTGGTTACAGTGTCTCAATTTAGCCCTCTATTGTGAAGTTGACATGTGTATCTAGCTGGCACATTTGCTATAGTAGAACAGCAGCAATGAACATAGATATACAAGTGTCTCTGTGGTGCATTATCAATTTCTTTGGATATATCCAGGAGTGGTATGGCTGGATCTTACGGCACTTGGGCTTTCAGTTTTTTGAGAATCCTCCACATGGACTTCCATAGAGGCTGGCACAACTGATGCCCTCTCCAACAGTGAGGGAGGAGACAACTAACTTGGATTGTTCTGCCCCAAGGATTCAGAGACAGCCCACATATTTTTGGACAAAGCTTAGAATGTGACCTTGCACATTTGCAGGAAGCGACAGGTCTCCTCCAGTGTAGATAACCTGCTGCTTTTTGCTCCAAGGCAAGACCAATATGCTTAAGGCACTTTAGCCCTAGTACATCATCTAAATGAGACAGGATACAAAAGAAAAAGCCCATATTGTATAAACTGAGATCAAATACCTAAACTGGATATGCACCTGCAAACAATCAGAAGAATTACAGATTAATATCCATAAAACTTCAAATGATATATCAATAAAAACCCATCTGCCGCAGACCTCTGGACCATCCCAGCACTTCATAAATGAGGACTATTGACTGCTTGCTCTTGCTTTGTACTAACTCAGCAGGAAGCAGATAGACCAATCATTGCTTCTCATCTCGTGAGATAAAGGGAGGAATGAGAGACAGAAATTTCTATTAGGTAGTTTAGAGTAGGATTTTTAGTTAGAATGGTTTCTATTAGGCAGTTTTAGAACAGGGTAGCCATGCTGGGAAGGTCCTTAAAAGTCTGGGATTATCTTTTTTTTTTTTACATTTTTTATTATTATTTCCGCTCATACAAACTTAATAAGTACACCGGTTCCCTCCCTCCCTCCTCTTCCCCCCAAATCCCCTGCTCCCCCTCCCCTCACCCCTCCCTCCCCATCCCACAGTGCCTCCCGCCCCAATTCCCAGAGAGTCCTTTAATATGCATCCCTGACTCTCCTCTGGGCCCTCCTCTCTGATGACAAGGACCCAGTGGCATTTCCCTGAACCCTTTCCCGTGTTCCCCTTAAGCATAGGAACACTACTGTGGCTGCCAATCCCTTGCTTCCAAGGATCTTGGTGCCTTTAGCAGATGCTAGACTTTGTGAGGTCAATAGTGTGTTAGACATTGCGCAGGGCATGCAAAGTCCAATTATGATTGCTTCGGCCCTAACTTGTGTGGAGAATCTTGCAAATCATTGCTCCTCCCATCCTTTTGTTCTTACACTCTTACCTCCCCCTCTTCCGCAAATGTCCCTGAGCTTCAGGATGGGGAGAGATTAGTCTGGCCTAGTTCTATGTGGTTGATATAGAGTCTCTGAAGTCCTGGATTGTGGTTTGTTGATTTTCTTTTAGGATTATCATGAAGGAATGTACCCTATTAATCTGGGGGAACTGATTCTAATCCTTATAGAGATAGTGTCACCAACTTTTTCCAAACCCTCATTTTATGAAAGGATATGTAGATGAGTTCCTCAAATTCAGAAAAGATAAATGAGCTCCTCTAATTCAGATAGGCTTAGTTCCTAAAGAAATAGCTAGGCCATGAGTTGACCGAGCTGACCTTCAGCATGAACAGACCAATCAGACTCAGAGGAGACTAAAAGTCTCAGTCAGACTTAAACTAAAACTAGCCAACAAGGAAAAGCCACTTTTCCTGGTCCTGCCTAACCCTATAAATACTCCTGACCCTGACAGCCATCCGCAGCTCCCTTGCCTCTCGTGGAGTCCATGTCTGTGAGTTCCTTCCTTTCTTTCCTCTAATAAACTCTGCTTTAATCCTCAAAGAAAAATATCTTCCCCACATTCTCACCAGAATGTTTTGTAATTGTTTTCCTAATGTTAGCCTGGCTGCACTGAGATGGGATCTCACTAGTGAGAATCCACCCTGATTCCTGGGAGGTCTGTTTAGATTCCCAGTTTTATCTTTCAAGTGTGGTTTCTTTTGGTTATGCTCCATCTATACAATCACCAAACATATACCTGGTGCCGGTCACGCAGAAGTACTGTCAACTTGCTCCTGTGACCTTCTCTGAAAGTCTCTGGAAGGTGTCAAAAGAAAATGAAATGATGATGTTATTTCTGAGAACCATGTGCCATGGCTTGACAAATAGTATCTGAACACCCTCTCGCCCACCACCAGCTGTGAGTTTCCAACCAGACTGGTTCTTTGCAAATGAGAGCAGGTGTTTTGCATATCATAAATAGAGTTAGGCAGATGGAATGTTTAGAATAGCAGGGGAGAAAAGACTCCAAAATAAGTTTGCATTATTTTGTTCTTCCTGAGTAATCTTCCACTATCAGTAGAAGGTTATTCATGGCAGAACAGGCAGGAGGAAGCAAAACGTGTATTTGTGGTGTGTAACAAAATGGTGACAACCCATGAACACAGAATAATACAGTAACATATTACATGTTACATTTTACATCACAATTAGTGGGTGCTAACGTTTGGGGCTTCTGATGTCATTTACATAAATGCCAGACTTTTCCCTCAGGGTTGACTTTATTTAAAACTATCAGCAGTCTATAAATTCTGTTTCAATTTATCTTTCTTTTCCCATTCTCCTGTGTGTGTGTGTGTGTGTGTGTGTGTGTGTGTGTCTGTTGCATGCAGCTGGGCTCACATATGATTGTATATATGTTCCTGTGTGTATAGGAGCACAAGGGTGGATATATATATACACTTGAGTGTGCGTGCCTGGGAGGACCGAGGTTGATATTGGAAGTCATCCTCTATCAGCCTTACACCTTACTGTTTTGAGGCTAATTAAACTTAAAACTCGCCTGTGGGGCTTGTCTAGCTAGCCAGCTTGATCTGGAGATTTCCAAACTCTGCCTTCTGTGCTTGGAATTACAAGTGTAATTCCCATTGGACATTTTTTTTGTGTGTGACACCAGAAGACCTGAACTCCAGTATTGCTGCTTATATGGCAAGCATTTACCTGCTGAGCCATCCTCCAGCCCTAAGATTGTGTTTCACAAGGAGTCTGATGGTTGCTTTCATTCATGACACTTGATAATCTGCAAAAGCATTCACAGATGTACTTATCTCTGGTGTTTTAGAACCAGAGATGGCATTTATTTTTATCAGAACTCACTCCCTGCAAAACATTTCAAAACTGTAATTTGAGTTGAAAGCATTTTCTTCTCAAGGTTTATTTTAGGGTGAAGAAACTTTAGATCCTGACACCATCTGATAGGTGAGTTTCAGGAAGTGATACTTTCTTTTTTAGGATATAACCTCAAATCAAATCAATGTGTTTGTGTTTAATGCATATAATGTATAAATGTGTATATATGGATGTATACATATACACATGTATATATAATGTGTACATATATATAGTTACATATACTATATAGACATAATATATGTATATGTATTTGAAGATGTATTTATATACATATATCATGCATATTTTATATATTTCTCCATCTAGACTTACATTGAAATTTCCACTGAGTTATACCTCTTGATACCTTACACATTGCAAATTCCAAGTACTTTTACCAGCTCCCAATGTGGCAACAAATTTTGTTTTCTTTCTTTTTTTTTTAATAATACATTTTTTATTATTATTTCAGCTCATACAAACTTAATAGGTACACCAGTTCCCTCCCTCCCTCCTCCTCCCCCCGAATCCCCTGCTCTCCCTTCCCTCAACCCTCCCGCCCCATCCCCCCCGTGCCTCCCGCCCCGATTCCCAGAGTCCTTTCTTGTGCATGCCTGACTCGCCTCTGGGCCCTCCTCTCCGATGACGTACAAGGACCCAGTGGCATTTCCCTGAACCCTTTCCTGTGTTCCCCTTAAGCATAGGAACACTACTGTGTCTGTCAATCCCTTGCCTCCAAGGATCTTGGTGCCTTTAGCAGATGCTAGACTTTGTGAGGTCAATAGTGTGTTGGACATTGCGCCGGGTGTGCAATGTCCAATTATGATTGCTTTGGCTAACTTGTGTGGAGTATCTTGCAAATCATTGCTCCTCCCATCCTTTTGCCCTTACACTCTTACCGCCCCCTCTTCCGCAAATGTCCCTGAGCTTCACGATGGGTAGAGATTAGTCTGGCCTATTTCTAGGTGGTTGATATAGAGTCTCTGAATTTCTGGATAGTGGTTCGTTGATTTTCTTTTGCAGTTTTGTTGCTCCTGTAATGCCCTTCGCTCCATCGTGATGTGCACTGTATGTCACCCCCTGGCCAAAGACAGAAAGCTGTTAAACTGGAGTCTTATTATAAGAGCACATTCAAGGGTAGATGTAATACTTATACCCAAAAGTGGAATTGCAGGGTCATATGGCATTTGGCAATGGGAGGGGTCAATCATCCATTTGCAAAATGGTTACTTTTTAATCTGCCGGACTATATGCCCTCCCCTTCTGGTGAGATCACATCCCCTCAGTAGTAAATGATCAGGAACAAAAGTCTGTGAACTTAATCAGATGTCTCATTACTTATTTGGGTCCTTGGTGGAGGCCTATTTTCCCTGCTGTAACATGGTCCCTTCTCTCCTTCTTTCTGGTGTGGCCCTCCTACCCCATCCCTCCTGTTCATAATCCTTGGAATTACTGTCTCTAGGTGGGCTGGGTGGGTTTGGTACTAGGAGCCACCTATTAGGGAGTACATACGGCGCTTAATTTTCTGGGTCTGGGATACTTCACTTAATATAATTGTTTCTAATGACATCCATTTCCCGGCAAATTCCAGTAATTCATCATTTTTGATGGCTGAGTAGTACTCCATTGTATACATGTACCACAGTTTCCTTATCCACTCGTCAACTGTTGGACATTTGGGTTGATTCCATGACTTTGCTATTGTAAACAGTGCTGCTATGAACATGGTCGTGCTTGTGCTATCGAGGTGAACCTCTGCTGCATGGGGGGTTATTCCCAAAAGTGGAATAGCAGGATCATATGGCATTTCAAACTTTAATTTCTTTAAGAATCTCCAGATGGCTCGCCAGAGTGGCTCTATGAGCCTGCATTCCCACCAGCAATGTAGGAGAGTTCCCCTCTCTCCACATCCTCTGTAGCATTTGTTGTTGTTTGTATTGTGGATTTTTGCCATCCTGACCAGGGTGAGATGATATCTCAGGGAAGTTTTGATTTGCATTTCCCTGATGGCTAAGGAAGTGGAGCATTTTTTAAGATATTTGTTAGTCATTTTAATTTCATCCCTGGTAAAATTTCTTTTAAGTTCCAGGGCCCATTTTGTAATTGGGCCATTGGTTTCCTTGGTGTTTAGTTTTCTAAGTTCTTTATGCACTCTGGACAGCAGAGTTCTATCAGATGTGTGATTAGTGAAGATTTTCTCCCATTCTGTGGGTTGCCTTTGAGCTCGCGTTACAATCTCTTTATCTGAACAGAAGCTCTTTAATTTCACAAGATCCCAACTGTTGAGAGTTGGTAGCAGTGACTGTGCCATTGGATGTCTGTTTACGAAATGTTGGCCTAGCCCAATCAGCTCGAGGGAGTTCCCTATCCTTTCAACTATGGTTTTTATAGTCTCTGGCCTGATATCAAGGTCCTTGATCCATTTGGAATTAAGTCTTGTACATGGTGACAAGTATGGGTCCAGCTTTAATCTTGTGCATGTGGAGATCCAGTTTTGCCAGCACCATTTGTTGAAGATGCTGTTCTTTTTCCATTGGATTCTTTGGGCCCCTTTGTCAAAGACCAAAGGGCTGTAATTTTGTGGGCTTATATCTGGGTCTTCAATCCTTATCCATTGATCTGTGTGTCTATTTTGGAGCCAGTACCAGGCTGTCTTTATAACTATGGATTTGTAGTATAGACTTAGGCTTGGTATGGTAATACCTCCAGCAGTGTTTTTGTTACTCAGGATTGTTTTTGCTATCCTGGGTCTTTTGTGCCTCCATATGAACTTTGAGATTGTTTGGCCAACTTCTTTAAAGAATTGCTTTGGAATTTTGATTGGTATAGCATTGAATCTGTATATTGCCTTTGGTAGGATGTTCATTTTTACGATGTTGATTCTGCCAATCCAGGAACAAGGGAGGTCTTTCCACCTTCTGATGTCCTCTGCTATTTCTTTCTTTAGGGTTTTAAAGTTTTCATTGTAATGGTCTTTTACCTCCTTGGTTAGGTTTATACCAGGGTATTTAATTTTTTTAGGGGCTATAGTAAATGGTATTGTTTCTCTCAAGGCTTTTCACTTCTTTCATTCTGGGCATATAGGAAGGCCTCTGATTTTTGCACATTTATTTTGTATCCTGCCACCCTACTGAACTTCTCAATTAGTTCCAGAAGCTCCCTGGTGGAGTTTTTGGGATCACTCAGGTATAAGATCATGTCATCTGCAAATAGGGATAACTTGACTTCTTCCTTGCTGATTTGAATCCCTCTTATGTCCCTTTCTTGTCTTATGGCTTCGGCTGAGACTTCAAGTACAATATTGAATAGAAGTGGTAAGAGTGGACAGCGTTGTCTAGTTCCTGATCGAAGTGAGAATGCTTCTAATTGTTCCCCCATTGAGCATAATCCTTGCTGTGGGCTTGTTGTATACAACTTTTATTATGTTGATAAAGGTTCCTTCCATTCCTACTGTCTCTAGCGTTTTGATCATAAAAGGCTGTTGGATCTTGTCAAAAGCTTTTTCTGCATCTATCGAGCGTATCATGTGGTCTTGGACTTTGGACTGGTTTACATGATGAATTACATTTATTGATTTGCGTATGTAGAACCAACCTTGTGTGCCTGGGATGAAGCCTACTTGGTCCCCGTGAATGATCTTTTTAATGTGTTTTTGAATTCGATTGGCTAAGACTTTGTTGAGAATCTTTGTGTCTGTGTTCATCAGAGAGATCGGCCTATAGTTTTCTTTTTTAAGTGAATCTTTATTAGGTTTTGGGATTAAAACCATAATAGCTTCATAGAAGGAATTTGGTAGTCTTCTTTCCTTTGCTATTTGATGGAACAGTTTAAGGAGTATTGGTGTTATTAACTCCTTAAATGTCTGGTAGAACTCTGTGCTGAATCCATCTGGTCCAGGACATGTTTTGGTGGGAAGATTTGAGATTACTTCTTCAATTTCCTTATATGTTATAGGACTATTTAAATAATTCACAACTTCCTGATTCAATTTAGGTAAGTTGTGTTTATTTAGAAATTCATCCATCTCTTTTGTGTTGTCAAACTTCACTGAGTATAATTTTTTGAAATATGATGTTATAATTCTCTGGATTTCTTGGGTATCAGTAGTGATAACTCCATGTTCATTTCTAGTTTTGTTAATTTGGGTTTTCTCTCTCTTGCTTTTGGTTAATTTAGCTAGGGGTGTATTAATCTTATTGATTTTTTCAAAGAACCAGCTTTTTGACTGGTTGATGTTTTCTATCATTTTCTTAATCTCGATTTCAGATATTTCTCCCCTTATTTTGCTAATCTCCTCCCTTCTACTACTTTTGGGATCAGATTGCTCTAGTTTCTCTAAAGCTTTAAGCTGCATTGTTAAGTTGTTTATTTCTGATGTTTCCATTTTTTTTGATGTAGGCATTAAGAGCTATGAACTTACCTCTTAGAACAGCTTTCATTGTGTCCCAGAGATTTTGGTAAGTTGTATTTTCATTATCATTCACTTTCAGGAAATCTTGAATTTCCTTTTTAATTTCTTCCTGAATCCAGTTCTCATTCAGCATCATATTGTTAAGTTTCCAGGAGTTAGTGTATTTTCTCTTGTTTGTTGTGTTGTGGATGTCCAGCTTTAGGCCATGGTGGTCTGACAGGGCACAGGTTAGAATTTCAACTTTTTTGTACATGTGTAGATTTGTTTTGTGGCCCAGTATGTGATCTATTTTGGAGAAAGTTCCGTGTGCTGCTGAGAAAAATGTGTATTCTTTGGTGCGTGGGTGAAAAGTTAGATAGGAATCTGTAAGTTACATTTCTTTAAGGGTTTGATTAAGGTCAGAAGTGTCTCTGTTAAGCTTTTGACCTGTTGACGTATCCCATGTTGAGAGGGTGGTGTTGAAGTCCCCAAGAATTATCATTTGGGGGTTGATTTCTTGCTTTAGACGCTGTAGGGTTTTCTTAATGAATGTGGTCGGGGCCCGTATTAGGTGCATATATGTTCAGTATTAGGTGCATATATGTTCAGTATTGTGAAGTCTTCCTGGTGAATTGTACCTGTGACTCAAATGTAGTATCCATCCGTGTCTCTTATAATTTTCTTTGGTTTGAAGTCCACTTTGCTTGATATCATAATGGCTACCCCTGCCTGTTTTCTGCTTCCATTTGCTTGTAGAATTATTGACCAGCCGTTCATTTTTTGGGCATGCCTATCTTTTGTGGTGAGATGGGTTTCCTGCAGGCAGCAGATTGATGGATTGTGATTTTTAATCCAAGTTTGTAATCTGTGTCTCTTGATCGGTGAGTTAATTCCATTAACATTTATTGTTACAATGGAGAAACTATTTTTGATTCCATTCATTTATTATGTTTAGTAGTTTTTATAAGTATATTGCTTCACTTTTAATGGTGTTATACTTGCCTTCTGTTCTCCTGGATATGCCTGTTTTTTTCTTCAAGCTTGAGTATCATTTCTAGCGTTTTTTGAAGGCCTGGTTTGGTGGACATGTATCCCTTCAAGTTGTCTTTGTTGTGGAAGATTTTTCTTTCTCCCTCGATCATGACTGATAGTTTAGCAGGGTAAATCAGCCTAGGTTGACATTTTTGCTCATTCAATACTTGACGTATGTCTCTCCAAGCTCTTCTTGCTTTTACTGTTGCGACTGAGAAGTCATTTGTTATTTTAATAGGTTTACCTTTCAAAGTGACTTGGTTTTTCTCCTTTGAAGCTCTCAGCACCAGTTCTTTATCTTGAATGTGGAGTGTTTTGACTATTATTTGCCGTGGCGAGCTTCTGTTTTAGTTATATCTGTTTGGGGTGTGGAATGCCTCTTGTATATGGATGGGCCTCTCTTTTTTTATATGAGGAAAGTTTTCCTTGATGATCGTTTGAAAAATTTCCTCAGGGGTGGTATTTTGAGATTCTTGCTCTGGTATTCCATGAATACGCATGTTGGGCTTCTTCAGGGTGTCCCATATATCTTGGATATTTCTCTCAAGTATCTTTTTGGCTTTAACAATCTCTTCCATTGAGCTGGTTAATACTCCCACTTTATCTTCAAGATCTGAAATTCTGTCTTCTGCTTCGTTGTTTCTGCTGATAAGACTCTCTGTGGAGTTCTGGGTTGAAGATAACTTGTCTTTTAGCTCAGTTTTAAACTCTGCTTGAATCTGCTTTAACTGCTCTATGCCATTTTTTGATTCTTGCACTGTTTTTCTCAACTCCTCCATGTGTCTGTTGTGTTCCTCTTCAAAGCGATTGATTCGATTATTTAATTCCTCCCAGATTTCCTCTTTCATAGTAGTGAACATGGTAATGATCATATTTTGAAGGTCGTTATCCTGGGTCAGGCTTTCTTGGCCATTTTCCATGGGTTTGTTCTGGTTGGAGTCTAACATTACGGGATTAATTCCTTCAGTGGGAGATTTGTTTACTTGAGTTTTGTTTCGCATGGATTTGCAGTTTGACTTTGGCATTGTCGTTTTAACTCTTAAGATCTTCTTTTAATTTCTGTGCGTTTTTCACTAAACTGAATTATTTGGCCTGGGGTTTTGGGGGTGGGCGGAGACAGAGCTTACCGAGGTTGAGGTGAGTCGAGGCTGGACTCCGCGCGTCCAGGGCGGCGGAGTCGGGGAAGGAAGGATGGGGCGTCGGCGGGGCGCTATTTAAACCTGGGGAACCTGTGGGTGAGCCCGGGCACAGGGGGGTGCCCTCTCCTCCTCCCAGGTCCTGCGCGCAGCTCTGGCTGGATGGTGGGAGGAGCTGGGTCCCTAGGGCGGCCTGGGGCTCTGGGTGTGGGCGGGGACAGAGCTTACCTGGGTCCCAGTGCGTCCCTGGTGGGGGAGTGGAGGGAAAGGGGGGATGGGGCGTCGGCGGGGTGCTGTGTAAACCTGGGGGACCTGTGGGTGGGGCTGGGCGCAGAGGGGGTGCCCTCTCCTCCTCCCAGGCCCTGCACGTGCGGCTCAGGCTGGATGGTGGGAGCCAAAGTTTGTTTTCAAAATTGTATGCTTTCATGTGAAATGATGATGCACGTTGTAAAATCATATGTATATGGTACAGCAATAAGAAAATAACATCTTCAAATTAGTCTTCATGTGGTAAGAGTATTGATTGTCAACTGTCTGAAGCATCTCATTCACTGTCTCTTTGTGTCCACAAAGAAATGGTTCTTGGACTCATGTAGTATCATTGTTAGATATAGTTGTCAATTTGATGGTTGAGGGTTCAAGCTCTGGGCACAATTGTAGAGAATTAGTGCCTAAGTTGGTCCTGAGCAAGCATGCAGTAGATTGTCTAGCTGATGGAGAAGACCCAGCCATGGTGGGTAGGCAGATGAGTAAGATGGAGAGAGCTGATTAAGGAAGTTGACATCCTTTAGAATACTTGAACAGACATATTGGTCTGACAAGTGAAGACTGTTGCTCTCAGCAATCCTATGAATATGGTGTGGTCAATTCCCTTATCCCTTGATACTGGTGTAGGTTCTCCTGCCAGGCTGGACAAGAAACTGTAACTGGACATTCATAAATCAAGATAAAACCCTTATTCCCTTAAGCATTAGGTCATGAATTTATCAGCAACCACTCAGACTATGACATATAGATTCTCTTTGAGTCCTGTGTCTCCATCTTGATTCATTATCCCTACCTTTGTACCATATACCTTGAAGACAGCATTACTAACTCAAAGGGAAACAAGTCTACAGATGCTTATATAAAATCAGCATTGTATGTGCTTATGACCAATACATGTCCTCTCACACACTTTATTCATTGCTGATTTTTATAGTTGTGTGTCCATCTTGTCTGTGAATGTGTGTGGGGTGCATATGCACATGTGTGTTCAGGCATGTAGACTCTAGGGTAGCATATCATGCAAATCATCTTCTTTTCCTGTTGTTGTGAGTTGCTCTTGTGTTTGAGCGTTCATGTCTTTCCTGAGGTCATATGAATCCTACAGTCTCGGGTCTTCATCATTATTTATTACTACTATCCTTGTGGCACACGTCTCTCAGATAGTGTTGCTGGCACAATAACAACATGAAATTAAACTCCTGAAGGCAACTAAGAAATGGGAAGTTGCCCCAAGAGTCAGTGTCTCAGGATTTTCTAGAACATTTTCTTCCACACTTGCACTAGGCAAAATGTGATAGTCGCCTGATCATTTCCTTATTCTGCCGTCACACTAAGATTAAGATCATAAAGAACAAGCTTTATACAGCCAGGATAAGAGAGTCTGACAAAACTTCCCCACGTTTTTATAAGACCTGGAGATAAATTTTATGGGGATGTTAACTTTCCATGCAAAAGCGATTTCTTACAGGATTGGAAAACCTCAGAGAAGTCTTACTTTGCATTCTCCATATACTACAGTGTGTAGTTCAGAATTAGGGCCATGGCTATATGCCACACTTACACACAAAATGCACTTTATCGATATCCGCTTAAATGTTAAATCAGCATTATCCATTACGTGCTCCTAGTGAGAAAATCATAAAACAGCGAAGTGATGACAAACCCACCTTCTGTGCTCATCAAAGTCTTCAAGTGAACATGAATGTGCAGGGGAAGGTCTAGAGTGGAAGAAACTGACATGAGAAATGCCCATGGGACATCCCAGAAATAACTCCATTTCACTTCCTTTATTCATCCAGTCTACCTTGTTTAAAAGCCAGGAAAGCCGAAGCCCAAATGCAATACCCAAGTAGAATTTTTTTTCCCTGCAATTCTGGGATCAGAGCCAGGTGCTTGTGCATGTTGGGTCAGGAACTGTACCACTGAGCCACACCCTCAGGCCTTAAGTAGAATATATTCTAGTGCATAATTTAAAATCAGACAGAAAAACACAGAGACAAAGGCAATGAGTAAATAGATGAAATCTCTGATAATTACAGATTATTTTTTCATTAAAATAAATCAGCTTGATTCCTTCAGAGTACATCAATGATATTAAATTAAACATTAAGGAAAACTGTTCAGCCAATCAAAACCATCACCACTTACTCAGTGGGTCTCAAGATTTCCCTTCCCTATGAGTTTACATTAATGGTTTCGAAGCTAGTGCTCTGTGTGTTAAGTGAAGCTAATCATGACAGGTATTTTGTATTTTTCCTTGCCCCTTTCAGTGTGTCTTACAATTGTTAAACATTGACTGAGTTTGATCCCAGAAGCAGAGTTCTGTAGATGCTTCACAGTAGACAAATGACCAATTAGAAACTTTATTTAACCACTTTGTCTGAAATCTCACATTATGTTATTATATCTGATACTTCTACTTCTACTACTACTACTACTACTACTACTACTACTACACACACACACACTAGTCCCTGCAATTTGGATCAGGGTTCTCTCACTCCAAAGGCATAAAAAGACAGCTCTAAAACCTGTGTTTTCTCGCCTTTTTCCAAGATTTTCTGGTTTGAAATGTAAAATGTTCCTGACAGCCTCGTGTGCTAGAACATGTCCCTAGCTAGTGGTACTGTGTGAAGTTATGAAATCTAATTTAGGAAGCAAAGCCTCACTGGAGGAATTGGATTTCAGGAGGCAGGCATTGAGCCTTTATATCCTGGATCTACTTGTTTACTCTCTGCTTTTACCTGTGGGAACAAATGAGCATGTGGCCTTCCCAGCCATGATGGACTGCATCCCTTCTCACACTGTAACTAACACTTCCTGCCTTAAGTTACTTCTTGTCAGGCATTTTGTCAGGGCCATGAGAAAAATAACTAACACAAAAGTTTGTGTCTATAAACTCATTTCTCTTTAAGTTTCTTTTTTTTATCTATATCTACCACATTACGATGCTTAAGTGCCTAGTGTCTTTCTTTTTTACCCCCAGTTTATTCCAGTAAGAGTGGTACCTGACTGCACTGAAATTCTCCTCTTGGCTAAAGAACAACTACCACCACCACCCTCAACACACACAGAGAAAAAAACATGCATATGTTTTCCCAAGTTGAGAATGGGAACTGGAGGTGGAGCTCAATAGAAGAATATGAAATTATTGGGGCTGGAGAGGTGGCTCAGGGGTTAAGTTTCTGCCTTGCAGGCAGAAGGTCCTGAGTTCGGATCCTAGACCCCATGTATAGATGCCGGGCGGAAGTGGGGGCGGCCTGCATTTCTGGTCCTGGTAAGGCGGAGCCTGTGAATCCCTGGACAGAGTAAACAAGGAGGAGGTGGAAGCGGTCCATGGTGGTTCCCGAATTCGTCCGTGGTTCTACACATACACACACATACATACATACACACACATACATACATACACACACACATACACACTCACAATTGAATAAATAATAAAATTTTAAAAAATTTAAAAAAGAATATGAAATTATCATACATTTTACCATTGATTAAATCTCCAGCCTTACTTAAAAAAAAAAAACCTAAAATGAAAACCTTAAAGACATATTGCTCGGCAAAAGGCATGGTATGAGCCATAGTTGTGCTTAAAACATGGCATGACACAGGGGGTGACATACAGTGCCCAGCAGGATGGAGTGAAGGGCATTGCAGGAGCAGCAAAACTGCAAAAGAAAATCAACAAACCACAATCCAGAACTTCAGAGACTCTATATCAATCACCTAGAACTAGGCCAGCCTAATCTCTCCCCATCCTGGAGCTCAGGGACATTTGTGGAAGAGGGGGTGGTAAGATTGTAAGAGCAAAAGGATGGGAGGAACAACGATTTGCAAGATTCTCAACAATAGTTGGGGCCAAAGCAATCATAATGGGACTTTGCACGCCCTACGCAATGTCCAGCGCACTGTTGCCCTCATAAAGTCTAGCATCTGTTAAGGGCACCGAGATCCCTGGAGGCAAGGGATTGACAGCCATAGTAGTGCTCCTATGCTTAAGGGGAACAAGAGAAAGGGCTTATGGAAATGCCACTGGGTCCTTATATGTCATCGGAGAGGCGGACCCAGTAGAGGGTCAGGCGTACACAATAAAGGACTCTCTGGGAATTGGGGGGAGGCACTGGGGGATGGGGAGGGAGAGGAGGGGGAGGAAGGGGTTCGGGGGGAGGAGGGGGGAGGGAGGGAACTGGTAAAAAATTTTAAAATGTATAATTACATTTTTAATAATAAAAAGATGGCGAACATAAAAAAACATGGTATGACAGAACTGTCTGTTTTATTATACTTTGTTGTAACGAATTACCTGTCTCAAGCAATTTATGGGGAGAAAGGATTTCATTCCCCTCCCCCCATGCCAGGTTACAGTGCATCATTGTGGGGCGGTTACGGCAGTGGGAACTTGAAGGAGCTGGACACAACATATCCACAGCAAGAACATAGCCCTAGGACCCATGCTGCACATGTGCTTGCTAGCTTGCTTGCCACTGCTACTCTAGCCCTATCCATCTGTATTCACCTGCCCGGGGAATGGGCACACCCACTATGGAAGGGCTGCCCCACATCAATTATGCTGTCTAGACAAAACCTCCCAGGCATGCGGAGAGGCCAGCCTTCAATTAGAGAAAAACTCTCCAGTGCACCAGGAGACCTGCATCCTGGATGTCAGGTTGACAGCACTAATCACCACAGGAACTGAAGATGATGTAGTTCAGCTACTCTTTAGTTGCAGCGATAAAACACTCTGACCCAAGCAGCTTAAGAGAGAAAGGCTTTATTATCTTGGTTTATGGTTCCAGATAAGGCATCCTGGCAGGGAAAAGAGGTGGCTGCTGCTTACACTGAATCCACTCTCAGAGAGAAAGAGAGAGAGAGAGTAGGAAATGGGGCTAGACTCTCAAACCTTTAGGCCACACAGCTCACTCAAGGTGTCTCAAGTCCTGGCAAGCATAACCCCAAGCCAAAGGTTTAAGCACAAATGACATATTAAGAAAGAATTATCCAGAGTAACCATTAAAGTGTGGAGGAAAGTAGAGAAGAAGGAGAAGGAAAGCACAGGATGAGTGGGATCTAGTGTGGAAGAAGCCAAATTAGGAATACAATCAGTGGTACGCATGACATTAGGGAAACCTATTATTAGGAAAATTTCTTCAACTCATGAAATCTTGAAGTGAATGGAATAGAGTGTTCACATTCTCAGATGTCTGTGAGTTGCAAACAATATCATCACCAGTAGAAATTCACCAGTGACCCCTGAAGAGACCCGTGGGACCACACACATGACATGCATGCTGATGTAGCTACAGCTTGCAAACTAATGGTTCCTAGTAACTGCTCCCAAGCCTAGAAAGGACCTACAATCTGGAGAACCTCCACCCCCAAACAGGCTCCATAACTATTCAGCACTAACCCTGCTGAGCAACAACCTCCCCTTTCCACCAAACACACTTAAGAACTCTGCTTTTCCTCTCCCTGCTGGGCAGTTACCAGACCCCTGCCAGGCTTGCTGTGAGCCCTCACTGGATTAATAAATGTCAGTCTGGTCTGTTAAGATCAGCTTTCTGTTCCTTAACTCTCCCTTTTCCCTCCAAGACCCTGATCCGAGAATGGTGTATGGAAGCAGAAGCTTCGAAAAGTGATTAGGATTAGATTGACACTTTACAGGGAAGCGTGCGTGATTGGGTCCTAGTGGTGAGAGAGAGAGAGAGAGAGAGAGAGAGAGAGAGAGAGAGAGAGAGAGAGAGAGAGAGAGAGAGAGAGAGAGATACTCAGATACTATGTCATGACCTGCGGACTTGCTACCTGGGTGCTATCCAGGTTCTGCAGGCAAGGAGCCCCTTAACCATGGGCCAAAATAAACTATCTTCGCCTCCAACACACTTAATCTGCGGTAATGAACTTTTAGCAACCAAAAATAGATACAGCCAGGCTTTTGCATGAAATGTATTGGAGTGAAACTCTGTCTTTCTGGGGGGGGGAGTATTTCTGGAAAGATTTGCTCTCTACAAAGGGACCTGAATGTGTTCATCCAACAGGACTGACAGTAAGTTGCAGGCATACAAAGCTTCCCTAGCAGTTAACATTTTCAGACTCGAAATAATTGTCCCAGAATGCCACTCTTCGGAGCTGTGACTCCTCATGTTTCGTCTGTGCTGGGAACTCCAGGATAGAGTGCAGGAAGTTGGTGTTCTGGGAAAGGACTCCTGGCAGCCACAAGAGAGTTTGGGTCTGCATTTGCAAGTGTAAGGTCTGTGCTTTTAACTTGGGAATATTCTATAGAGCATCTTCTCAGAGCCCACAGGGAGATGGCATATATATATATATGAAGAGGAGAGTGCTTATAGGCAGAACACTGTAGCTCAAAGCTTAGAGCAAATGGCAGGTTTAGAACAAGCTCACCAATAAAGTCTTCAGAAGAAACAGACACATGACTGGACATCCAGGGCACTTAGAATACATTATCACCAGCTCCTTACAGCACTCCCTTTTCACCACACACTCAACCGTCACCTCAGAATGCTGACTGAAGTACTGATATCCATCCTTCCAGGCTGAACTCGTTCCCACTTGAAGTAATTAGAAGCTTCTGGGTACCCATAACTTTCTTTGACTTTATAATCAGTTACTTTCTGTTTTCCTTTCTATCCAAACATTATCTGAAGTGTGTGTGTGTGTGTGTGTGTGTGTTGTCTGTGTGTCTGTGTGTCTGTGTAGTCACGGCATGACTGTAGGTATGTATGTGGCATAGCTCATGCATGAAGGTCACAGGAGGACCTTGAGTGTGGCCCCTGCCTTCCTCCTTGTTTGAAGCAGGGACCTGTTGTTTTTCCACTGTATATGCAAGGTGAATTGACCGAAGATGAATTGACCAAAACTTTCTGGGGTTTCGCTTGTCTCTGTCTCATATCTCCTTTGAGATCACAGACCTGGCATGTATGCTGTGCATTTTGTGGGTTCTGCAGGTCCAAACTCAGGTCCTCACAATAGTACAGGAAGCACTTTAACCCACTGAAGCAGCTCCCCAGTCTCCTCACCTGTCCTAACTACTCTTTCTACTGCTGTGAGCTCACACTCAAACACAATCCAAGGGAGAAAGGGGAGATAGATATATTTGGCTTATGGTTCAAGAGGGGAGATACAATCCACTATGGCAGAAATGACATAGGGGATGGCAGAAGTTGGAGGCAGCTCAGGTCCCTGCAGACATCATGGAGGCCAAAAGAGCAAATAGCACACTGCAAGAGCAGACTGTTACCAGAAAGCAGGGCAAAGTTAACCAACCTTAAGTCCCACCCCCTATGACATGCCTTCCTCTAGCAAAGTTCCACTTCCTAAATGGCCAGGACCTTTTGAAACATTAACATTAGCTTAGGATGCAAACACATGAGTGAGTGGGAGACAACCCACTCAAACTAAGACACCATCCAAAGCTCATAACACATTGTATTTTCAGTACAGTTGGGAAATGGGAGATGTGTCCACATCTTGCCTCAAATAAACTTGTTCTTATAGAATCTTTGCTTCCAAAAGGTTTGAGCACAGCATTTCAGCATTTGGGATATTTCCCTGAAAAGTCATCAGTTGGGCTGGCAAGATGGCTCAGCTGTTAAAGCGATTGCTGTGCAAACAAGTAGAGTGGAATTTGAATCCCCAGGTCTCAGGTAATGTTCTGGGTGGGCATGTCAGCACACCTATAATTCCAGCCTGGGATTTCAGAGACTCGGGATTGCCAGAGCTAGTTGGCTAGCCAGACTAGTCATATTGGTGAGCTCAGCCTTTGATTAGATACCCCCATCCCCAAACAAATAAAGCAAGGAAGGCCTGGAAAATGGGTCAGTATTTCAGTAGTTGACTGTGCACCAAATTGGCCACCTGAGTTTGATTTCTTAGAACCCTCATGATGCAAAGAGGAAACAGACTTCTAAAAATTGTCCTCTGACTTTCACATGCACTCTGCAGCATTTTGTGCTGCAGCACACCCACACATACATATACACGAGCTTGGAAAAAGGAAAACAAAAACAGCCATGAGTGCCAAATAGTGAAATTCTGTAGTTTTTTTTCCCCTTTACCATGGATAAGACATATTGTCATTATGTATACTTTCTCTCAGCTAATCAAGCTCAAAGTGGTCTTGTTATTAAACAATCTTCATATTTATTTCCAGCCCTGCTTGCAGTGGCCATTAGTTGAGTCTCTAACCCAATAAAGAGAGAAGATGCTATTTGATGCTATTTGTACAATCCACTTATCCCAAGTCAATAAAATTCCATTTAATACACAGTCGAGGAAGAATTCATAGAGATTTAAACGCACCATTAATCTAATCACATCTTCTTTAATCCACTCAAATACAGCTGGAGCAGATTTATTTTGATTATATTTCTGTTTGCTTATTTCAGAAGTATTTATTAGGTTTGCTAGGGTCTGAGCTTGGTAAATTAGGTGAACAAGCTGGGAGAGGAGGGCGGTAAGATTCAGAATGAAAAAAAATGTACACATAAAAAAGGGGAGAAATGGGAAGTTAGAGTTACTCTGTTTGTAGCCAGTAAATTCAGGACCAAACTGCTTAAGGGAACAAGGGGTTTTATTCTCTCTTATGATTGTCCAGTTACAGGATGTGCACACCAATAGCAAGAGACGAGGGAACTGGCCACAGCATATGCACAAGACTACTGAGAGAGAGGCGATCCTCACTTGTTAGAACAGCATGTCTGCCCAACTATACAAAAGGATGCTGACTTCCTCAACTAGTTACCTCCATCTTCACCTCCCCAGGGGGCTAGTCCCACCCCCCTTTCCTGAGATAGAGCTGGGTATTCCATATTAATTAGACAATCTCCTGCAGGCTTGCTTGGACTTAACTAATAATTCTTTACAAATGTGCCCAGAGCTGGAACCCTGAGCCATCAAGCTGATACCTGGGCCCAAGTTGTTACATGGGGGCTGGGGAGATAGCTGGGTCAGGTAAGCACTGGTCATACAAGCCCAGTGGGCCCATGACAAGGAGGTGGAATCAGGAGGATCTGGGCAGCTTGCTGGCCAGTTGGTCTAGCAGAACTGCCAAGCTCCAGAGTCAATGAGAGACCCAGGCTCAAAACAAAAGAATACACCAACAAGCCAATATTGAATATATAAATAGAAGGGAGGGGGTTGCCAGGGGTGAAAGGTTGAAATGCATGTAGAAGGAGGGGGGATGGGGAAAAGTGGGAGTGGGAAGAGGTCATATGACATTAAAAAAAAAGAAAATTGTTCTGAAATAATTCCTGCTCTGAAAGGCAGAGCATGGGAAACAGCAGAGCAAGCTAGCTAGCCAGACTGTTACTAATGGCGTGCTCTGGGTTTATTTAGAGAGCCAGGGTCATAACAGTACAGTGGAAGAGCGATCAAGGTGGAGAGCAGTTGAAGGAGACACTTGATATACACACACCCAACACATAAACACATAAAGAAAAAAGGAGGAAATAAAATCAGTTGACTGCACAGTTACAGAAGTGTCCCACACTCTGTGCCTTTATTTTCTTCAGTTGAAGTTTAATTGATCAAGAAGGATCAGGGAAGTGCAATAAGTTATTTGAAGCGAAAAAGAGAGAAAGAGAGAGAGAGAGAGAAAGAGAAAGAGACTACCCAAAACTTTTATTTTAGCATATTGTTATAACTGTTCTATGTTATTACCACTAATGGTAAGCTCTCACTGTGCCTAATTTTTAAACTAAACTTTACCATGTGTGATGGTGTATGTTAACAAGAAAACAGGTCTTCAGGCATACCTGTGAGGGATCATGTAGATTAAGGTTAGATTCTGAGAATGTCTTTTTCAGGATTGTATTGATTATGTTCCTTGCTGGGGGAAATATAGCTTAAAAGAGGCAGCACCATTCTGTGGGTAAAGGGGGGAGGGAGGGCTCCAGGACTGACTGAATAAAAAGAAGGAAGTGAGTTGAGGGGTGTATCCATGAATTCATTGCTGTGTGCATGTAACTGTGGGGATGACAGGAATGGCCACTCAGACTCCTTTTGCTGTGAATTCTCCACCATGACAGACTATCACACCACATGGAATTGTGAGTCAACTAAACCTTCCTTCTTTAAGTTACACACCAACAGGAAAAGAAACTAAGATGTTTTAGGGACAAAACAAGGTTATTCATATGGCTAAGTAAGTACCACCTATAATTTCTGATTCCTGCTGCCAGGATCGTGCATACCTCCTAAAGATCAACAGGGATTACCAGATGATAAAAGTCTTTCTGAACAGCTCTTTTCAATGTTATCTCCTGGGGAAGAGTCGCCAATACAGGGCCTGCAATGAACAGTAGAGCAGGAAGTGGGGAGAGGACAGTTGGTTGTAGTAATTTCCCACCACCATTCTGGCTGGCTGTCAGGATCCTAAAGATAAAAAATTCCCGAAGAAGTCACACTGAGATGAGAGATGGACCCACATCAGCCAGAAGATGGGGCTTTGTCTTCCCAGAGATATTTCACACTGTGCTGACCAATAGACTACTAGGTGAAACTGCACTTGACACAAACCTGCATAGTTCTTCCCCCTTGTAAAACCCAGCTCCCACATCAAAATCCTCAAGAGAGATGGACTTGATTATTACAACCCTCTCCCAAATATGGTCAAACTGAATAAATTTACTTTTTCTGCTTTGTGCTGTTGTATCAGCCTACATTATTGCCAATAAATTCATGACCCTAAGGCTTAATTGGCTTACAATTGTTTGGTCACAGTTCCTTGTCCAGTGTGGCAGGAGATTCCACACTAACATCAAGGGCTGAGGGAACTGGCCACACAATATCCATAGGTCGGCTGAGAGGGGGGACAATCCCCAGCATGTCTGACCAAGTGTACCAAAGGTTGCCAGCTTCCTCAACCAGCTACCTTCATCTTACTCACCTGCTCAGGGACTAGCCTCCACACTGTAGGCTGGGCCTTCCCCATCAACTAGACAATCTCCTTCAGATTTGGTCAGAGCGTAACTCAGCTTCCTGAGCTCAGAGCCTTCAGTTGCCAAGTTGACACCAGTATCTAACTGTGACAGTCATCAATTTTAATTCTTATTAATTAAATGCTAACCCTCAAGGATCCAACTGAATAGCCTATGATACACAGGCAGCCTGTACCACACAGAAGTGTCCACAGTAAAATTTCAGTAGGTCCTGAGTTTGAGTGCTCTGTTCTCCAGCTAGAGGTATAATATATCCATATATGAAGTCTCTTTTCATACAAATGTTCCCCCACTAGCATGCACATAATACATAGTATCACTGCTTTGTAATACACACAGTTCAGTTTGAATTTACTGAAAGTCATGAAAACGAAAACAGGCTCTACTGAAAAGCATTGCCTTTATTTTAGGTGCTAGCTACTTCCATTGTAGATAATATCTGTACATTCAACTTAAAAGCTTAAAGAAAACCACATTGTAGAATTCATGAATTTGGAACTTCAGTTGGAAATTCAAATCTAATTGGGTTTTTTAAGATCAAAAATTGAAGTTTTTGTGTTCAAAAGGATCATGAGTATGCATTTAACTTTTCCAAATGGTGATCCTGGCTTCCTCTCACAAAATGTCTTCTCTAAAATAAATTTGAGTCCAGCTGGGAAGATGGTTCAGGGGTTAAAGCCTTTGACTTGCGAGCAAAAGGACCTGAGTTCAGATCTCCAGATCCCATTGAAAATGCTGGAAGATATGGCAATGGTCTGTAATTCCAGTCCTAGAAGGAAGAGCCTGGAAAACCCCAGAGCAAAGCAAGAAAGAGGTAGAGCAATCCAGGATGCTTCTCAATGTTACCCTTGGGCTTCCACAGGCACACACAGTCAAGTACCCTCTTGTATACACACACACACACACACACACACACACATACACACACGCATGCACATGCACACACACACGCACATGCACATGCAAAATAACTAAATAAATAAGTTTCAAAGCTGCCTGGAGTTGGCCACCACCCAGCCGCATCTTACAGAAACCAGGCCTCACCCACCTGGGGCTTCTAGCAACCTGTCTCCATCCTCCCCCACTGCCCAGGGCCAGTATGTAACCCCACAATAACCCCACACTTGTATCTATGTCCCATGATGTGAAACTTCCTGCCGTAATAAACTGACTAATAAAGGTTAGATCTCCTTTGTCTCGTGGACTTTCTGCATAGATCTTCCCAACCCTGCCCCTCACCCACACACACTGCTACCTATGGACATGGTTTTAACTCTTCCTACTTTATCATTGCCATTTGAATGCCATCCCCTGTGGGAACCGGTTCCCACTCACCCACTCATTCGCTCACTCACACACACAGCTGCTGGCTGTGATGAAAGCAGGTTCCAGTCATCCCCACCTCCACCTCTACCTCCAGAGACTCAGCACGGGACAGGGAGATTGTCAGAAGCAGATCTCTCTTTATTGGGGGGGAGAAAAGGAACTTTTATAGACAAAGGCCACCAAGGCGCGAAACGGGAATCCAATTGTGTCACAAGGTCAAGACATCCTACAGGTGCTAATGGTCAAGTTCAATGCCGCTCAGCACAGGGGGCAGGTAGATACCGGAAAGCCAATTAGGGCTCTCTGTGAAGTGATCAGGTTACGCCCAAGACCCTTGCCCTCAGCGCCATCTTTAGTCCCATGTGCTCGGCCATGCCCTGGGGCAAATCCTGGGTGGGCCAACAATCCCCCTGTAATCCAAACCATGCCCCACATGTTAGGAACTCTCTGTTCCTACAAAGACTCCTGTTATCATGGACCTCTGCCTTCTTCTCTTCTTACGACTGCTTTCACATTCCAAGTGCTGCCATGACAGTCATGTGTCATCAAACCTTACTCACTTATGCTGGGGATGAACACCTGTGCTTCTGCATGCTAGGCATGCAGACTCTACCAAGGGGTGACTCCTAGCTTTGTCTTGGTAACTGTTGACCATGGGACTGGCATGTAGGGCTCAACAGCTGTTCTGGGCAGAACCTTCAATCTGGTATTTCTCTCCACTTGCAGTCTCCTTTCTGTAGCCAAATGTTCACCTCTTCCAGGCAGATGACTCAAGACAAGTATGGCTGTTGCAGTTGCTGCACATGTTGCCAACAAATGCAGGACAAGACGGCTTCTGGGAATGAGGGGGTTTATTTGACTTGTAATTATCCAGTTATGGTCTTTGTCCAGTTTGGCAGAAGAGCTCATATCAACATCAGGGTTGAGGGAACTGGCCCACATAATATTGACAGGACTGCTGGATAATGCCAAATTACTGAAGCAGCTCCCTCTCTTTTATCCAGCTGTCTCTTAGGGGATAGTGCCAAATGCCTGGGTCTTACTCATCAACCAGATAATCTCCAGTAGGTTTGTTCAGGCCTTAACTCAACTGTTAATTTTTTACAGATGTGCCCTGAGCTTGAACCTCTGACTGTCAAACTGACACCTGTATCTACCACAGTAGCTCTTTCTAGCCTGCTGCCAAGCAGAAGCTACAAACTCATTATTCTCTATAACATGGAATTAAAATAGGCTTTATCTTGAATGAGAGGCCATGTTGCAGTTATTCTGTATGTTGTTGATAAATTCATGACCAAAGGACTTAAGAGATCAGGGGGTTTATGTTGGTTTATGATTGATTGTTTACTTAAAATTTCTTATACAGCTTGACAGGGGAACCCACACCAACAACGAGGGCTGGGGGGGGGGGAACTAGTCACATCATGTCCACAGCACTGCTGAGAGAGGGACAGTGTTCACTTGCCAGACCAACATATCTGGCCAAGTATACCAAAGGATGCCAATTACCTCAACCACCTCCCTCTATCTTATTTACCTGCCCAGGGACTAGTCCTACTCATCACAATCTGGATCTTCCTCCATCTAGACAATCTGCAGGGGTTTTTTTTTTGTTTTTTTTGTTTTTTTTTTTGTGGCCTAACTCAACCACTGATTCTTTACCAATGTGCCCAGGTTGTGAACCATCAACCATCAAGTTGACACCTGTGAAATTGCCAATGAAGGTATGGAATGTCTGTGGTACTCAAGCAAAAGTTTGTCATTGGGGAATGTTCTTTAAGCCCCCTTCGCATACTTTTTTGTCCCTCATGGGCCACCATCAGCAAATGACTGCATGTAGGTCATTTTTGCCCTCCTAAGCAGCCTCTTTTTTTGCCTTTTATTTTTAATGGACAAAAAGAGTCTTCAAGTGGCACTAATCTCAAAAAAGCAACTCATTATCACACTGTATATTCATAAAGTTTTTTTTAACATGTGAAGCAGTCCTTTTTATATCTTTAATTACATTTAAGCGTTTCAGGAACCCATTATATACCGTAATCAAACATCATCTCGCGTGGTGCTTGGATTCCTCTTTCACATCGAGATTTCTAAAGCCAGGGCAGTATTTTTATTGCAATAACTCCTTCCTCTCCAGTGGTCTTGGATTACATGGGTGAAGGGACATGCACCGAGGGTTTGCCCATAAATTCTTACAAGCACAACAGGATACAACTTCCCATGTTCGATGTACCTGCTTTTTCAGAGAAAAATTAAGGAAGACAGTTGTGACAAGACACAACTTCTATTTCTCTCTACACTTCCACGTGTTCCCAGCCCTCCAAGGAGCACAAGATTTTTACTTCGCAGTCTATGTATTTTGCAGGTTTCAAGAACTGTGGTGACCCAAAAAATGTCTATTTCTTGTTCATTAGAAATAATGAATGCAAGGTTCTTCTTTAAAGCAGGCATTCCAAGTAGGACAGACCTGATTTTCATAGTTCTCAAATGGATAGCTTTGCTTCTGTGGGCTTTCAGTAAGAATACTTGTGTGTGTGGGGGGGGGGATCAATTAGTTTATGTACATCTTCAGGTCTTTCTGACATAACCTTTGAAATGCAAAAAATTTTAAGAGTTTTTAAGTAGAAGATGATCTATAAAAGCTTTTTGTAAGCTGGCAAAAAAAAAACACACTGAGGCCTTTGCTTAAATATAAAAGAGCTTACAAGTAAGCAGATGTATACGTAGATATTCATGCATACACAAAGAGGTGAGGGGTATTTGTCACAGATAGAATGCATACCTGGATTCTTGTAAAAACAAGATGCAACTTCACATGTTAATTTATTATGGAAATGGAATGCCCTGCTAGGAACTCACTCGGCATGATTATTACATAAGGGTCATTTTCAGAACTGAGAAAATAGGGAATGGATGAGGTGGGGGGGGGCCAGCTCTACTTGGCTGGAAAACACAGTTGATCCTCCCCTAAAAATGTTCTCATGTTTTGTGAGTGGGTAATGTGTTACTAGCTTGAGATTTGTCTTTGGCTCACCAGCCCTCCGGTAGCTCAAGCCATGTGAGAACTTGCTCCTCAGCCACGTCTTGCAGACAAAATGAAAGGATTTCTATATACTGACAACAAGGTTTCTGCTTCTTTTTAATTAAACAATTTTTGGTTCGTTGACACTTTCACATGTAAGTACAATGAATTTATGTGTTTTCATCCCTTACTACCCCATCCCATACCCCCTCTGTCCCACTTCATTTTCTTCTCCTTTCCAGCCAATCTTCATCATCCTTTCAGGTCTTTTTGCCTATGTGACCCACTAGGTTTCATCTGGGGTGTCTGTACTGGCAGGTGCCTGAGTACTTCCTGGGGCAGGGATGATTTATCAGTTCATCATTGAATAGAGAAGCTCCCTTCTCCTCTCTGGTATTAGCTTTCAACAGTCTCTCAGGGAGGTGTAGTGTCTCTTGAGATCTTCCTTCATCCATGGTGATGTGTGGATAGGCCAGCTACCGTGCAGGTCTTGTGGAAGTGGGCATCGCTGCAGTGAGTTCTTGGGTGTAGCCCTATGCTGACTGGAGGATACTGTCTGGCAGTGCCCCTCTTTCCCTCTACCCCTCCCAGGGAGCTCTTATGTTCTTACCTCTCCCTTTTCTGGAAGGATCCCTGAGACTTGAGATGGGGCTAGAGGGTATCTGTGTTGAACTGAGCAGTATTTCTGCTCACAAGGGAAAAAAATGAATCAATAAATTTGCTGTGGTAATTCGTCCAGCCTTCAGATATAAATGATAATATTCCAGACCATCGTGCAAGTAGTAGGCCGATGGGAAATAAACAAGCAGATTTACAATATTTAAAAACAACTGGATGCTTTGAAAGGAACTAATGTTTCCAAACAAGCAGCCTGGCTGTGTATCCATGTATACACAAACAGAGAGAGGAGAGCGCTTCAAAGTGCACCGCCTAAAATAATGAAATTATTGATTAAATGAGAAAAGTCAGTAATGCTTACAGGGAATCATTACCCAAAACTGTATGTCAGTTTTACACACGTGCTTCCTTCCATGACTACTAGCAAAAAAGAAAATCACCAAATAAACAGCAGAATAATTAAGTGCTTATGTTTTAATTTCCATCTCATTGTGGTGTGGATGGAAGCCAGAAAAGTTAAGAAGCGACAAGCAGGACACAAACGTTTCCAATTCCTCTAAAACTTTGACCTTGAAAATTAGAATAGTAAGTCACTGTGGGAAAAAAAAGTGAGCTCTCTGTGGAGGGTTCCAAAGAAGTTCTTATGAAAGTACTCAGTATAAATGGAGACTTTTCCCCCAGCATACTCCCATCTAGGTGGCTGTGTGGACCAATGCTTTCCAGATGTTGACATCAGGAGGAAGGCTTCTGGCTTGCACAAGAGTATTTGGATGCAAGGTAGAAAATTCTGTAAGCAAACTAAGCCACAGCACATTATAGTTCTGGAGCTCAGAAACGTAAATGGGTTTCATTAAGCAAAGAGTTGGGAGGGCTCAAGTGAGAAGCAGGTACCTTGTCTCCTGGGGAGGCTGGAGGTTGTTGGCATTCTGGGCTTATAAACCAACCCTTCCCTCTTCAAAGCCAGCCATCTTCCTTCTTTGTATTATTCTGCTCTGACAGACATGCTTCCTTCTTGGTTATAACAGACCTTTGTGAGAGCTGGGGGTGTGGCCTAGGTAGAACACTTACCTGCCATGAACAAAACCCTGGGTCCCAGCCTAGCCCTGAAAATCTGAGCAATAATTTGTAATACTGAGATAATAATTTGTGCTCATTGTGAGATGGTATTAATTGCAATCTGTTTGGCTTTTGCACAAACGTTCTCGATGTCAAGGCATCAAGATCTTGCTTCTAAACCTCTAAGAACTTAGCTATTTACACTTGCAAACTTGTCAGAGATATGCACAAATGGATTCAGCAAGAAAGTAGGACTTTGAGATGGGGTGTAGCAGTTACTTTTCTCTGCTGTTGTGAGACAGCACTCAAAGTCAAGCAATTTAATGGGAGAAAGGGAGATTTATTCAACTTTCAGTTCCAGAAGGGAGATACAATCCTTCATAGTGGAAAAGTATGATTGGCTGGCAGAAGCTGCAGGTGGCCTAAGTCATATCCATCATGGAGGCTGACAGCTGCAAACTAAATGAAGCTGGGTGTGCTAACCGGCCTCAAAGCCCACCCCCTGTAACCCTGTGACTTACCTTCCTCCAGCAAGACTCTACTTCATTAAGGTCACCTGCTATGACCTTCCCAAAGAACTGAAGAATCAAGCACATGAGCCTGTGGGGAGCAATTTGCATTTCAAACGATGACACAAGAATTCCACTGGACCCCACCCCTTTTCACCCTCCACACTTAAATTAATCAAGTGGATCAATTACCTTGGTAGGATTCACCAACTCACAGGAGACGTGAATCCACGAGGGGCAAGAGAGCCCTGGAGAACTCATGGACTCCAGGCATGGGATCCATGAGGACAAAGGAAATGAAAAGCACTCACAGACTCCAGATATGGATTCCCATGAAGGGTAAGGGAGTCAAAGATGGCTGCCTAGGCAGAACCAGGAAAAATGGCTTTTCCTTATTGGTTAGCTCCAGTTTCTGCAAACCTGATTGGAGCTTTTATCCTCCACATCTCATTGGTCTGTTCATATTGGGGTCCAACCCAGTTAATCTTGTATCCAACCTTATGGAAATGCTTATCTTTAATGGAGAACTCATCTCCATATCCTTTCATGAACAAAGGGATGAGGGAATTTTAGGGTGTGTGTTCCTTCAGGGTATCAGAGCCCTGGGGATGACCTTTAAAGACCTCCAGAGACCGTCCCAGCATGGCTGCTCTAAAAACTGCCTAAATTTTGAAGTGTGTTCTTGTACTCTATCCTACTTTCCTGACAATCCCTTAGCAACATGTGGAAGCTACAAAAGCTAAAACACCCCTTGGTCTGTTGGGCTCTGCAGACCCAGGAACCCCCATCTCTCCACCATGCTGTCTGTGGTGACTATGTATTTATTCTCTCCAACCATAAGCTCTCTCTTCTGTTCTAATGCTCTCCTACCTTAAAGTAGAGCTATGGCCTCAACTTTCTTAAGGATTTCCTGTACGTTAGCTCCTTTTACTCAATGGCCTTCCACATCAGCCTTACAGAGGCCAATCAAAAAGCTGTTAGAGATCTGTCTTCTCTGCTCCCAGAACTCATCCAGCAGTTTCTGTCTCTCTTTTCTTGGTGTCACCAAGACAGTGCAGAAACAGAGTGAACCTTCCAAGATGTAATTCTGTATGCAACATGCTCTTAAGTCTTTTAAGCAACAACATACTTCTCTGTGTGTCTCTCTCTTTCTTTTTTTCTCTCTCTCTCTCTCTTCAGTACTCTTGTCTAAAAGTCTCAAACTTAAGCATGCTGTCCCTGTTATTCAAGGCATTTCACCGTTACCCAAAGGACTCTACCTTCTGACTTTACCCCATGGCCACTTCCTTTTATTCTTGGGATTCCCAGCTGCCTGGATTCCAGTGTCAAGTTCTATTGTTTTCATAAACGTTTTCAACTCTTTTCCAACTTAACTATTTTTAATTAATTAATTAATTAATTAATTAATTAATTTATGTGTGTGTGTGTGTGTGTGTATCAGAGGACATTGTGTATCCCTGTGGAAGCTGAAGAGTGACTGCAGGATCATTCTCGATTGCTTCTACTTCCTTTCTGCTTTGCTCTGGAATTTCCCAGGCTCCATCTTCCAGAGCCATAAGTGCAGGCCACTGCCACTTCTGCCTGTTTTCTTTTTTCTTTTTCTTTTTAAACATAGGATCCAGGATCCAAACCTTTTGCTTGTAGGGCAGCGCCTTAACCCCTAAATCATCTCTCCAGCCCACCTACTTAATAATTCTTTACTTCACAAAGAAAATGAGCTCACCTCCCCCACCTCTGGTGTTACCACTGTGGTAGGACTTCTAGAGATTAAGTACATCAGGCAGTGACAAGGAATATGTGACCTGATGAAATACTAAACACAGTTGAGGAAAAGTTTCATGTCAGCAACCAAGGAATGTTCATTATGATGTATTTGACTATTTACTTCTCTGGCTCTTTTTAATATAGGCTGGACCGTGCTATTACAAGCATTTCAAAACTAATGAAAAACTGTCTTTAATATTGGGTTACTGTTGAATTGTTGAAGTCATTGTAAGAAAGGTTATTGCAAAGTCTTCTTATTTTATAAAAACAAATCTGAGACTTGAAGTAGTTCTGTTTAGCTTTAAGTCTATAAAATGATCTCTATCAGGAATGAATGTCTTGGTTCTTTACTCAATTCACATAAAGCATAAGAAAATACATTGAGAAACTTCCAGGACAGAACAAAATTTGATTCGTGAAAAGATTTAACACTCAAATATGTCAAGGACAGGATATGAAAGCACTCATCAATTAAGGCAAAATGTCAATGGGGTATTACCCTCATGAATATTTATGAGATGAATGACAAAGCATGCGAACGCAAAATGCACTTGTTCTCACACAGCTACTAACTAAATTGACTGGGAGAAACTCTTCTGGAGTAAGTTAACAGAAGTAAACCAGTAAAAACTTGCAGAATTGGGAACGTGACCAGTCATCTTGGTTCTTAGAGGCAATTTAAATGGTTGAATTGTAAGTACAGAAAATATTCTGTCCTTGCAAGTACTTTGACCAAAATCTTCCAAGTATTTGGGGCCAAAAGTATTTTAGGTACTCATTTTGGGGTTGAAATTTTGGAATACTTACACATAAATAGTGACATATATCTTGTGGATGGCACTGAAGTCAAAACAAAGCTTGATTTATGATTCATATACATCTCTAAGGTAAGTCTACACATCTTTAATAATTATCCTGTGGGACAAAACTTCATGGTGTCAAGTTTTCCTGGTGCTTGAAAAGGTTTAGATTTTGGAGCAATTCAGGTTCAGGATTTGGGAATGACAGATGTGGAAAATGTGCTACGTGTTGGTTCATCAAATGGATGGCACTAGATGATAAATAATTTATGATTGATTCAAAAGTTCTGAAGATATTTTTACCTGAAACACCTACACATGCACAAAATTTAAAATTTAGTATATGTATACATCAGCAAAGATATTCCTCTCCACTAAACAGTAGCAGCAAGCCATGGAAAAATAGATTATTATATTCTCCCAAGCAAGAGTAAGTTTGGAAGGCTGAGGCAGGAGAGTCGCCACAATTGTGAAGTCAGCTTGGGATATGTAGTGAGTAAGGGAGCTGAGAATATAGAATAAGGGCTTATCTCAAAGGAAAAAAAAAGGAAGGAAGGTGAGAGGAATGGAGGGAGGGAGAGTGGAGTAGTGAGAAAAAAGGGAGGAAGGGGAAGGAAGGAGGGAAGAAAGGGTGGCGGGAAGGAGTAATGGAGGATAAGTCTCAGGAAAGAAGGAAAAAGAGAGGGAGGGAGAGAAAGAAGGGAGGAAGAAAGAAGGAAGGAAAGGATAAAAATAAACAAGGGTGGAAGGAGAGAAGGAAAGTAAGAGAAAGAAAAGGGAGAAAAGAAGAAAGTAAGAAAGATGAAAGAAAGAAAATAGAAAGAAGGAAAGAAGACAGAAAAGGGAAAAAAGAGAGAGAGAGAGAGAAAGAAAAGAAAAAAGCAAGAAGGAAAAATTAAGGCCAAGAGGGAGTCAACAGCCTCTGAATAAGCTTGCATGGCCCATCCAAGGGTCCCCTCTACCTTCTCTCTAACATCTGAAGCTTAGGCATGTCCTTCAAAACATTTTTATGCTTGCTTTTTCTTTCTCTTTAATACACTTTTCCAGATCTTTTTATTCATTCAACTTACTCTTTGACAATTTCATATATGTACATAAAGTAACCTATCACTCTGACCCCTTAACCTCTCCCTTCTCCCTCCCACCCATTTATTCCTCTCTTCCCTATAAATCTCTTTCTCAGATTTATGTTTGGTTTGTGATCCTCTGAGTTTAGCTGTGGCCCCTGGCATGGAATTTATCTCTGGGTCCACAGCTGACATCAACTACTGATCCTCTCTGAATCTATCAGGAGGCACTAGTTCAACTGAAAAGTTAGGTCCCCATGCATCTTCCCCATCCATGTCTGATGGCTGACTGAGTCATTCTTGTGTGGGTCCAGTGCAGTGATCATAGCTAGTGTGTGTTTGTGTTCATAGCAAAACCAAGCCAATTCCAGGAGAGACTTGCTCTGTACCTTGCGATGTAGCACAGTCTTGGGTTACTCTGATCCATCAGTAGCACCCAACGTCCTTACTTCATGGTCATGCACTCTCTGGTTGCAACAAATAAACAATCACATGCATCACCATTTGAGAGTCTTATCCAGTAGTATGACTGCTTTGAAAATATGCTGCATGCTGCGCATTTAATCCTAGCTCACTGCTCACTCCTGGAAACCAGTGGTGTTTACACTATGTTCCTAGCTGGGACTTCAGAACTGTTCTGTCTTGTTCACAGTCAGTGTCTTTACATGGACACCTGTCATCTGATGTACACTTGACATACCTGCCTGTGTTTCTGTGGCTTCATAAGTCGTGAGTCTTTATTACACACTCATGCTCCACTTTATCAATATATCCATTCACCTTCCTAAAGACACCTTTGGCTGTTTGTATATTTTAGAAATTATGAATAAAAGTATTGTAAATATCAATGTACACATTTTTAATGTGGAAAAGGCATTAGTGATGGTGTTGTTGATTTGATGGGATGTTACGTCACCTATGAGCCAAGTCTCTGGCAATATCTGTGAGAGACTATTTAGATTAGGTTAGTCTCTGGATATGCCTCTGTGAGATTATTTTAAGTAGATTAGTTGTGTGCTGGGAAGGCCTTTCCTAAAGAATAGCTCTCTTCCCTGGGCGTGGGTATTAACTGCATGATAAAATGCTAGCTGAATATAATTATTCAACATTCAAACATTCATGCTTCCTCTCTGTAGATCCTGTGCCATGATAGACTGAGTCCCCAAAGTGTGAGCCACTGTAAAGCTTTCCTGCCTAAGGTTGCCTTGTGAAGTATATTTAGTCACATCATCAGGAAAGAGTAACTGAGACAATGTTCACCTCCTTTGGGTAAATGCCAAAGAGTGTGATTGCTGGATCTTGATGGTAGAATACATACCATATTGCAAAATGATACATTAAAAAATGGTAAACTACCTTCCACTGTGGCTGTAATATCTTATGTCATTTTCTGAGGATGATTTGAAGGAATGAAAGTAATAACCATAAAATGATATCAATAACACAACAATAATAAATATGTCATAAAACCAAGTCCCAGGGATCTGTCTGTCTCTTCTTCCCCAGAATTATAACTGTCATCATTTTTTAAAATATAGAATTTGTGGATCTGCTGCAGTTTAATAAATTTATAACCAAATAAATTAAGGAAACAAATAATTTTATTCTTGCATGATTCTGGTTATAATTCATGGTCCTGCTTAATAGGAAAACTCATCCAAATACCAGGAGCCAAAGGGACTGGCCATACCATATACACAGGAATTGCTGAAAGAGGGTCGAACTTTCTCTTTACAAATGACCTATCTGTTAACATGCTAAAGTGTGCCAGACTATTGAACCAGCTCCCTCCATCTCACCCACCTGCCCAGGAAATGGTCCCACCCACAATGGACTCTGTTTTCTCTCATCAATTAGACAGTCTCTCATAGATTTGCTCACGGTTTGCCTTAACTACTAATTCTTCACAAACGTAGGCAAAGGTTCAGCCTTCAATTGTCAAGTCAATATCCACATCTAACTGGCTCAGGATCAAATTCAGATCCTCAACTCCTGTCACATTCCAAGACATGAGCTACATTCCTCTCTTCTTTCAAGTACATTCCTTTTGGAAGCTTGCTTTTCACCCACTTTTAAGCTTTCTGAAATGTTGGTTACCTTATCCTCTTCACCAAACATTTCACAAAAGTTTACATTTTTTTATTAAGAAATCTGAAAGTATAGCATTAGGTTTCTACTATCAACCTGAAACTTGGGAGGTGAATTTATGGGCACACCTTGAAGAATTGTTTAGCTCAAGGCAGGCCCCACACGAGCCTATGGGAGATTGTCTAATCACATCATGGATGTGGGAAGACCTAGCCTATAGTGAGTGGGACCATTCTTGGGGCAGAGTTGGGTAAGAGAGAACAAGAGTTAGTTGGCTACAGGAAATGGGAATTGTAGAAAGCCTCACTGGTCTTTGCCCCTGGATCCTTGCTCTGGATGTGGCTCAGCAAGTTCCCAAATAGACTGTAGCCTGAAGATATAAACCCAGATATCCCCCTTGGTTTCCTGAACTGTTTGATTCAGGCAGGACTTAAATCAATGGATTATGAAAATAAGACCAAAAAACTATCTAGGACTATAGTTCAGTGATTAAATTGGCCACCAAGAATGCACAAGACCTCAAGCTCAATCCTTGGCACTATGAAAATAAATACAATAAATCAATTAATCAAAGAAATGAATACATATACAAAGAAATCTGAAAGTGTTCCTAAGAATGCCAAGCACCTTTTTTAATAAAGGGGGAGGCATGAATTTTGCTAAATATTAAGGTATAATATTTTAGCATCACAGACTTTACAATGCATCCCAAGTACCAGGAAATCTTGTCAAATACCCATTTAGACTAGGTAAACCTGCAGGATGGACCTACAGCACTTTTGTGTTTTTCACATGCCCCCAACTGGTGCCCATGGTGGGGTTGTTCTATGACATGCAATTTGAACAGAGGGTGCTTGGCGATTTTTTTTAGCATTTAAAAAGATGAAGAATATTGAACAGTAACAACAGAAAAGAAAAAAAAGAGAAGTGATCCTGTGATTGTCCTCTCTATCTATAATTTATCACCAACTAATTTGTATTGGTCGGTTTGGACTGCTATAACAAATTACTGCAGACAGGGTGACTTAAACAAGAAGCATTTATTTCTTACGACTCTGGAAACTGGGAAATCCAAGCTCAGGATGTGAACAAAGTTAACTATTTTGGGGGAACAGACGTTGAAGTTTTCAGTTGACCATTTTCTCTGTGTATTCTCAAATGCTGGAGAGGGGAGCAAGCAATCTTTCTTTTGCCTCTTTTCATAAGGCAAGTGCTATGGCTTAAATTGCTAATGTTCTCACAAAGTTTCCTGTAAGAACTTGGTCCTCAAGTGCAGTGATATCAAGAGGTGGGAACTTTGGGAGTTTATTAGATCATAAGAGCTCTGACCTCATCAATGGATCTGTCAATGGATGGGCTTATATAGCTTTATTGGATATTTACCAACTGGGCTTGGTTAAAAGAAGTGAGTCCTTAGAAAAGTACTGCAGTGATGTCTCTTTTCTTGCCCGGTATCCATTGTCTTTCTCTCTCTCTCTCCAGCACTCATTGTCTTTCTCTCTCTCTCTCTCCAGCATCCATTGTCTTTCTCTCTTTCTCTCTCCAGAATCCATTGTCTTTCTCTCTCTCTCTCCAGCATCCATTATCTTTCTCTCTCTCTCTCCAGCATCCATTGTCTTTCTCTCTCTCCAGCATCCATTGTCTTTCTCTTTCTCTCTCCAGCATCCATTGTCTTTCTCTCTCTCTTTCTCCATATATACATATACATATCACTAACCTTATTATAGGGATGGTGCACTCAATACCTATTTATACCGTTAAAGCTCTATGTTTTCATTCCTTTGCGTGCACACATATATGTGCATATGTGTGTGCTTGTGTGTGTGTGTGTGTGTGTGTGTGTGTGTGTGTGTGTGTGTTTACAAGAGGGCACTTGATGTGTGTTCCTGTGGAGGTCCAAGGATGACATTTGGAATCATCCTGCATTGCTCTACTTATTATTGCTTTGTTCTGGAGTTTCCCAGACTCTCCTTTCCAAGGCTGGAATTGTAGATTGCTGCCATTTCTGCCTGCCATTTTTCTGTGAGATCTGGAGATCCAAACTCAGGGCCTTCCTCTTGCAAGGCAAAGACTTTAACCCCTGAAGTACTTCCCTAGCCCACATCTCTTCAAACAAGTTGTCTAGAAGTTAAGATTTTGACATTATGTATTTTGAAGTGACACAAATAAACAGCCCATGATAATGAATGCTATGTTGGGGTGTTTGTGATTGCTTGACCTGTCTCTCTGTCTTATGCTCTGGTGCCTTGACTCATTACCAAAGAGTATCAAGTATGTATCATGCAACACAGAAGTCACAGATTGGAGGCTGGTTTGTGACTTTTTCCTTCAGAGATGGGAGCAAATATCTGTTCATGCCAGACAGGACACTGCTGACAGATCAAAGGAACTATTTCATTCCACTCTAGCATAGCAAACGAATGAGCTCACTGGGGTGCATAGTGAGGGGTTACCCACAGGAGCATGTGTGACTCAAAGACATCATTGAAACATCCCAGCTTGGTAAGGTGCATCCTGGGATCAACCTCAGGCTGTACACACAAAGAGAGTCCTCTCCCAACAATTGTTATGTTTCTATGTTGTATAACCTTATGGTGGGGCATTGTGAATCTTGTAAATTTCAGGAAGTTCCTGAGTCTTGTACATTTCGTTTACTTCCTGAGCCATATGAGTCTATGTCTTCCTTCCAGGAGGAAATGTTTCCATTTAGAAGAAATAATTCCTAGAAGATAAATGGAGAGACAGCCTTTCTCTCCAACTTCGTAGAGATATGAATGAAAGAGCATAAAAGCCATTCTTGCCTGCTAATGCAGATAAACCAAACTCCTGATGTAGTTAGATACAAGTGTCGATTTGATGGTTGCCGGTTCAAATTCTTGGCTATTTGTAGAGAATTGGTAGTTAAGCTCAGAACAAACCTGCAGGAGATTGTCTAATTGATGGAGAAGGTTGAACCCTTGGTGGACAAGACTAGTCCTGGGCAAGTGATTAAAATGGAGGTAACTAGTTGAGAAAGTTGATGTCCTTCTGTATAGTTGACCAGACATGCTAGTCTGTCAAGTGATGATTGTCCTTCTCTTAGCAATTCTGTGGATATGGTGTAGCCAGTTCTCTCACCCTCAGGTGTTTGTGTGGGCCCTTCTGCCAAGTTGGACAAGGAACTGTAAACAGACTATTAAAAGAGAGAGTAAACCCCTCTTTCCTTAAGTTGTTTTGCCATGTTTATCAGCAACTGTGCAGGAGAACTGCTACACCTGGTAAGTCGTGCTTGGAAGCACCGCATTTCAACACTCCCTCATGAACAAATGTAACTTGTCCCAAACAGCATAGTGCACACTGTCTCCATGACATTCAGAAATTATTTCTGTTTGCAACGTTCCAGCTGTGTAATGTGTGATCATGGTTTTACTTGAAGGCACATAAAGCAGAAGGCACAAATGACACCTTCAGAGAAGCTTGTCAGAAAGTTGCATCTGCATGAACGAACACACATCTTGTGGTGTTGGTTTGATTTCCAGCATGGTGACAAGCTCACTCCTCTGATAGACATGATTACTTCAACTGTGACAGTTGTCTCATTAATGTGGTATTATACTTCTGTCTGAAATTGCATACTTTGAAAATTGATAAGCATCTGTGGTACATACTAATAGTTTTGAACCACAGGCTTGTTTGAATGGTCATAGGCTTATTTCTAACACATTCTCTTAGGGATCCATGGATGGCATTATAGGTACATTTTGCAAGAAAATAAATGCTGACTGATGTATGGGTACACTTTCCCACAGTTGGTCACTCACCCATGAAGCTATATGAACAATACATCCATCCATTATCCTTCTGCTCAACACCTGCTACTGTACTAGAGTTGGGAAAAGATAAAGAAGAATATACAAGCTCTGACCTTGAGAATCTCAGTTCAGAAGGCAAAACATGCAGAGAGATCAGTGTACAGAGTTCTGGCATGGCCACTTCCATATTGTTGGTCTTTCTTGATGAAACATACATATTGCCCTTCCCCTTCCCATCAGTGTTTTTTCTGAGACTTTGCGTATCTGAACATGTTTGTATTTTTATGCCTATACTTGACTGGAAATTATCTTGATGTTGGATTTTTGGGGCAGAAGAAACTTTAGGTGAGTTTTGAAAAGCCTTCTCCTATGGATTTTCAACTTTATACATTTCTTTGTGTGTGTGTGTATATGTGTGTGTGTTTAAGTCAGAGCATACCGAGTGTGCTCTGAGGGTGACTTTGGGCATCATCTTGGATTATTCTACCCCCTTATTGCTTTGCTCTTGGATTTCCCACTCTGCCTTTCAGGGCTGACAGTGCCAGCAGTCACCATTTCCACCCGGCATTTTCACATGGATCTAGTATCTGAACTCAGGTCCTTTGACTTGAGAGAGGCAAAGACTTAACCCCTGAGACATCTCTCCAGTTCAACTTTACACAATTATGTTATAAATTTCAATATACATGATTATTTTGGGTCAAGGTGGAGCTACTTGATATGAAAAAATCGTGTACTAGATGCAACATCAGTCTGACCTTTCCCCTCGAGTGTCCACATCCACAGCTTCTCCCTCAAGAAACAGAGGAAAAAACAGTCTGGCCAGTGGGGAGGTGGTCACCACTGCAGTATATTATATTGTTTCAGGTGTCATGGAGAGATGACAGCTGCCATACACATTCCAATGTTGTACAGAACAGAACAAACAGAGAAGACACAAGGAAAGGAACTTTTGAAATTGGATCGTTTCTGTGTCAGTTTTGAGCCAGGTCCCCCAAAACTCAAATGACACTTCTATGTGAACATAGAACATTGCTGTAAAACATTAAAATGTGAAATACATGTGTTTATGGATAAAGGCAAGGGACATCTACTGTTATAGTTGCTGATAAATTTGCAACCAAAAGGTTTCTGGGACCAAGGGTTTTATTCTCTCTTATGATAGTCTTGTTAGAGTTCTTAATCCAACTTAGTAGGAGGGTACACACCAACACCAGGGGCCAAGGGAACTAGTCAGTCCATATGCATACATCCCTAGGACTGCTGAGAGAGGGACAATCCTCACTTGCCAGACTAGCATATCTAGCCAGGTATACAGAAGGATGTCAACATCCTCAACCAATTCCCTCCATCTTGTTCACCTGCCCAGGGACTACCCCACCCACCATGGTCTGGGTCTTCCCCATCAATCAGACAATCTTCTGTAGGCTTGCTGAGGGCTCAACTCAACCACTAATTTCTTATGACTCTGTGCAGAGCTCAGAGTCTTCAGTTGCCAAGTTGACACCAATATCTAACTATGGAAAATACCAAAATAAGATTGAACTCTACCATTAGATTCCCTCTGTATTCTGGCCTGGCATGGAACTCTGCTATTAATCTGACAGAGATGAAGCATGGTCCTTGGCCATCCCCTAATGCTTTCTTATTCCAGAAGGACATCAAGATCCTACATGTGAAGTCTCCAAAGGACACTGTGGTGACATGTCTGCTGCCAAAGTAAACTAGTACATGACACGTCCCCTTCACTCAGAGAGTTCCTTAGATTCTGTAACATTTTTCAGGGACATGGGTTGTTACATATATAAACAAGGCTAGTCACATCAGTAAAGTCTGCGAATAGTAGCTCATAAACATTGCTCAGAATTTCTTCTACTAAGAAATTCCATTATTATTTTCGCCAGGAGGGCTGGCATTTTCAAGTTTATAGATGGAACTATTGAGGTCGCTTTTCTATTATTTTCTCTGTCTTCAGTAAAAGGGAGAAGAAAAAAAAAAAACACTTGCTGGATTTCAAATAGGCCTTCTTTTCCAAAGCTGTTAGTATTTTGCCAGTAAGATATTTTTCCTAAACTATTAGACTTAACAGTCTTTTTCCCATTTTCTTAAAAAAATCTATTTAAGAGAAAGAGATAGGTAGGTGAAGAGAGACAGAGACAGAGAGAGAGAGAGAGAGAGAGAGAGAGAGAGAGAGAGAGAGAGGAGAAACATGGGTGGAAGTAGATCAGAGGACATCAGAGGACAGCTTTCCATTGTGTGGAACCTCCAGATCGAATTCAGGTCTTTTGACTTTGCACACAGGCACCTTCATCCACTGAGCTATCTCTCTAGTCCTTCAATGTTCTTGTTTACAAAACCAACTGATGTAAGGTATGAGTAGAGATTCCCACTACTCTCTAACTAACTATAGCAAATTAATTTTAAGGTAGCAAACATAAGTTCTGGTGGTTGAATAACATGCATTTCACAAGACCTAGAAGCAATGATTTTAACTGTTCTTGTGGATCATTTTTTCTGTGACTTTTTTTAATCTTGTCAAGGTAAAGTAGATGATTCATTGCCACTTTACAAACTCAATCCTTTTTCCTTCTTTCTTTTAATCAAATTGTTTTAGTTTTGGACATGTTACACAACATAATGTGCTACTTTCTTATGCTATGTGTAATGATCAAACATTTCTTTATTCTGGAACCTTCTCATGCTGCTGGCTCTTTAAAAAACTTGGAACTCATTGCCAGCCTTTCATTTAGATGCAACGACTTATTCCTTTTATCAAGCTTTACTTAAGGTGACATGCTCACCAGTGCTGGTGGTTTGATCTTGAGACTATGTATCAGAACACGACACCATATCACATAACTACATGTGGTTATCATGTGTGTCAGTCAAAGGTTTTTTTTTTAAATGTTCAATTACTGGACCAGAAAGATGGCTCAGGGGTTAAGACTCTGCCTCATAAGTAGAAGGACCTAAGTTCAGATCCCAGATCCCACATAAAAATGCCAGGCAAAAACAAAGGCGACCTGCACTTCTGGAAGTAGTGGGAGGAGCTTAGGAAATCCCAGAGCCAAGGGAGAAGGAGGTAGAAGCAATCCAGGATGACTCCAAAGTCATCTTTGGTGCTCCACAGGAACAACAGTGCCTTCTGACACACACACACACACACACACACACACACACACACACACACACACAGACTAAATAAAAATAAAATAAAATATTTTAAATGCTCAATTACATATGCTATTGTGTTGAATGACATCTCCCTAATGCACCATAGTTATTGCCGTGTTCACCAGTGTAGCTGCAATTACCCTCCAGAGGCTCTCAGGCAGAAGGCAAATGTCATCACATTATAGAAGGATGGGATGGGGAGGGTGACTAGATTCTTACCAAAGATTCTGGCTGCCACTCTGTCTCCTGCACCCCTCTCTGAAATGGGTCCAGTTTGCTTTCATCACACATGATCTGAGAAGGTTCTAGACCATTCAGGAGTTAAAACAAATTGCAACAGTTTATCCATGAAGCATCTAGGAGGTTGTCCCCCAAGTTAGAATGGGACATAACTGTTATGTTCCTTTAAGTAACCTTTCACCCATGCTTCTGTAAGCAAACCCAACATACTCATTGGTTCACCAAGTTCGATGTGGGAAGAGTCATTTCTTTGGTTGCAATGGGTACTCTATCTGAGGTGAACAGTTGATGCTTTAGGTAGGTGAATATCTGAGAAGTTCAACATCTCCTGAGAAAAATTAATACACAGCAACTGTTACCTTATGACTTCCACAAAAAAAAGTAACAGAATTTCACCATGCAATGCGAGTAGGGATGAGTTGTTGTGCTTTATAGTTATGTGTACAGGTGTCACTTGACAATTACACATGGCAATCTGGACACATTTGTGAAGAATTAGTGATTAAGCCAAACCCTGATCAAGTCTGCAGGAAATTGACTGATGTGGGAAGACTCAGCCTATAGTGGGTGGGACCATTCCTTGGGCAAGTGGATAAGGAGGGAGCTGGTTCACTATTCTAGCTTTAGTTAGCATACTTGGACAGACTTGCAGTTTGACAAGTGAGCTTTGTGCCCTCTCAGAAACCTCTATGGATATGGAGTAGCCAGTTCCCTCTGCTCCTGGTGTTGGTGTGAGCTCTCCTGTCAAGCTGGACTAAGACACATAACTGAGACTCATAAGAAAGAATGAAAATTGTTGTTCCCATAAGTTCTTTGGTCATGAATCTGCCAGAAACATGGAGGCAAACTACAAGAGATGCAATACCTAAGTGAAAATTTAAAAAAGGAGAGGGAGTGTTGGGCACATTGCACTCTATCACAACTTTCAAAAGGTATGAAAATGTGACCCATACTGCCTTCCAACTATCTATCAGTGATGGAAAACTTTCTCACTTCCAGTACACATTTTGATTTCACAGTTGCGATTTCTTTCTAGCTATGACCCTACCCCTAGAACCTGCAATGCCCAAACAGTCCATGCATATTTGGGGGTGTTTATCCCTGCAGAGAGTTTTTGCTTGATTAAACTAGAAGAAACCCACTGTATCAGCTGCATCCTCTAGCAAGAAGTCTTCTCCCAAATGGTCACTCTTCCTGCAGTCAAAGTGAGTATGTGGTCAATGTATCAATTAGACTTCTGAACAAGGAAAAGTTGTATAAATCAATGGTGCTCTCTAAATAATATATGAGAGTGGATACTCAATCCGTTTCACACTGAGGCACAGTGGGGGAGGGATGTAGATTGAGCAGAGGTGAGATTAATGAGGCTGTATATTTCCTGCTGTGTGGGTAAATAGCTCAATATTTACCAGGGACTCACTGATTGAATGTGGTGGACACTTAATTGAAGTGTTAACTATTTGGAGACTATATTCAATAGAAATTAATTAAGTGCTACAATGTCTATGATTAAATAAGTCTTTGGGGGAAACTGAAACACAGAAAAGGAAATGGAAACAGGAAGAAGTGACTTCTAAGCAGCACTGGTACATCACCAAGACTGTCCTATACACAGTCTGTGTCAGGTCGCCCAGGAGTAGAACCTTAGCTGCATTCATTTCTTTCTCATTTTCTTGTGCTATTTAAGCAAGATGCATTTGCATCTGTCCTTTATCAAGGTTCTCTCTTGAAAAAGGAGAACCTTATGGAACTTTAATGAAAAACGTGTCATGATGCCAGAAAAGAGAATGAAGAGGAAGCAAATATAGGATACGAAACTTCCAGGCAAAGCAAGGGGTTGGGGGAAATGGCTCAGTGGTTAAAGCCTTAGGCTCGAAAACAAAGGGGTCTGAATTCTGATGCACAGATCCCATTAAAAATGTCAGACAGCTGTGGTAACCCACCTGTAATTTTAACCCTGGAAGGTGGAGCCTGGGAAACCCCAGAGCAAGCTGGCTAGCCAGACCAGTCCCAATTGTATGCTCTGGGTTTAATTGGAGACAGAGGCTCACATTGGTAAGGTGGAAGAGTGATGGAAGATGATTCTTGGTTATCACCCGTAGGCCTCCACAGCACACACATTCAAATGTACTTGTGTATATACATCTGCACGTACACATATACACCCACTCAAACAAACACACACAGAGACAGACACAATCATGTCATACACACACATGTATGAACAAGGAAAAAACTTTCTAGCCAAAGGGAAGAATATGTTCAATATATATTTTAAAGAGTAACTTTGATGGACCCTCGGTGTCTCTGTAAGGTCGACTCTCTCTGACTGTAGCATCCTCTCCCAGTAGTCATTTTGACAGAATATGTCATTACAACCCTCCAAATTCTACAAAATTTAACCTCTAAGGAAAACTGGTAGTTTGTGTCGTCATTTGGACCCAGGGATGTCTTGAGGGTAGAACCTCATGGAGGAGATCAACATCTGCACAAAGACAGAGCCTGCTTGGAGTCCTGCACCTTGCAGTGTGTGAGCACATAGAGAAGATGCCATCAATCACCATGTCAGGACCCAGCACAAAGGCCCCACTAGTGAATTAAGGAGCAGCCCTGGGCTACAGAGATTAAGACGCTATCTGTCAAGCAGAAGATCCTGAGTTTAGATCCCAGTGCCAGGTAAAAATGCCAGGTAGAAATGATGGAGGCCTGCACTTCTGGCCCTGGTGGGCAGAGCCTGGGAAAAAAATCCCAGAGTGAAGCAAAAAGAGGTTAAGCATCCAAGGTGTTCCCAAAGTCACCCTTGGTCCTCCACAGGGACATCCCGTGCCTTCTGATACACACACCCCCAACACACACACACACACACACCACCACACCACACACACACACACACCCCACACCACCCACACACACAATACCCACGCAACCACCACATACGAAAAATAAATAAATGAAGTTTGGAAAGAAGTAGCCCTGATCCAGACACCTAGTCTCCCAGGCCCCAACCTTGGATTTGACCTTGGGTACCTCCAGAACTCTGAGTCATCTGTGTCTAGCATTCATACCATTCACAGAATGGTATTTTCTTGTAGCAGCTTAAGTAGACTGTTACTTTAATACATACTCTTTTCCATGTGAGCATTCTAAGCCACACCCATGCAATATTAGTGAATGATTACAGATCAAAGAGTGAAAGGCTAACAGCTGATTGGAATTGGCAGTGAAGTAGAAGGTCAGTGGAATTATGAACAGGGAGGGGGGGAAGGGAGAGAAAAAGAAGGAAAAAAGGTGGGAAGGATCGAGCACGCGGGGCAGGCCAGGGATGGGACAGTAAAAACAGAACAGAACAAAGAACCAAAAAGAAGGGAAAGTATAGGAGGAAAAAGCAAAAAGAAGAAGCGAGACAGAATGACAGCGACGGAAATAAAGAAGAAAGAAAGGCAGAATGGGTTCAAGCTGAGAAAGAAAGAGGGGAGCGGATGGCAGTGAGTGATAGGAGGAGGGATGGCTGCGACGGAAGGCTGAGTGAGTGGAGGGATGAGGGAACAAAGGGAAAAGAAACAGAAAGAAACCGAGGGCGATAAGGACAAGCTATGAAAGAGGTACTGGTACAAGAGAAGGCGGCGAAAGATAAGACAAGAAAAAAGAGGTAAGTAAGAACAGAAGGAGTAAGCAAGGAAAGAAAGAGTGCGGGGGGGACGTGGAGTTGAATGGAGGAGGGAACCGGTGAAGGAAGGAAGGAAGGAAGTAGGCAGGAGGTAGGGAGGAGGAGGGAGGGAGGGAGAGGGATGGCGAAAGAACAGAAGTAACGAAGAATAGGAGGAGGAAACGACGGATGAGAAGGGACAGAACGACAGGTAACATATAGAATCAACAGGAAAACGAATGGAAACGAAGAATGAGACACGGGAAAGAGACGATCGGAAAATAAAGAAGAATAGAGAGACTGAATCCGAACGCGATATATGACTGCAGCAAGATAAATCCACCTTGGAATTCCTCACAAATCAAGAAAGGCGGAGGGGCGGAGGGAATGAATGATAGGAAAGAAATCACCTGGCAGGCAGCCACGTACCTACATACCGTCCTGCCTTACTTCCTTCCTTTCCTTCTTCTTCCTTCCTTTCTTCCTTCCTTCATCCTTTTAATTGAATTTGGCTTGATTTAGATCTTTATTCTTAGTTACTTCCTCATTCCTTCCTTCCTTATCCTTCCTCCTTCATTCTTCATTCCTTCCTTCTTTCCTCTTCTTTCTCTCTTCTCTCTTTCTCTCTTTATTCTTTCTTTCTTTCCTTCTTTCACACTACTGTTGACTCCTTCCTAAGATAGAATAGCATCTCAGGAGTGGTCATGTTAAAGACTGAAACCACAGAGAGTTTCTTGTCCACCTCACATTTGCTTGACTTCAAAGTCTTTCTTCTTTTGCTTTTATCTCACTCCCAACAAAGCCAAAGTGCAAACATCAGTTATGCAGTGCTAAGAATACTTGTGTTTTGCTTATAAAAATGAGGACATTTGCTGCTGTGATTTAGTTCAGTTGGTAGAGTGCTCAGCAGCACGCAAGAGGTCCTACACTTGACCCTGACCGTCACCGATAAAAATTAAAATTCCCAATGCAAGGACTAAGCATTATAACTTACACCTACGACAAAATAGCTATATTACATTAACAAGGAACTTATTGATCTACAAAATGTTTCTGTTATGATAAATGAATTTACCCATGGTATTTCAATTTTTGCACAATACTGTTAAAGAATATTTGTGCTTTGTTGAACTTAAAGTCAAGCAAGCTGCGAGGAAGTTTTGACCAACACAAGGCTTAGATTTTTTTTCCAAGAGAGTTTGTTTTCTATCCACTTGTGATTCTAAATTGGCTAGGAGAAACACCAATTACAGAAAATGAAACTGGATTGCTTAACTCCCTCGAATGCGAAGCCTGTACTCACTGTTTTTAGGTTTTGTTAGGTCATCAAGGGAAAAGGACGGAGAGAGATTCTGGCCATGGGTGGGTGCCCGCTCCCCAAAGGTCTAAGAATAAAGAGAAGCCGACATGAGCTAGAAACTTAAGAAAAAGAGTCTATTTAGAGTTGAGGGCCTGGTGGCCGAGAGAACCATAGTTTAACTTTAAGGTGAGCGAGTATTAGAACACAAGAGATGGATGGCTTAAGGTCAGAGTGACCCGGGACTGAGCTGCCATGACACTGTAAGAAAAGAAGGAGAAAGAAAAGAGAGGGGGCATGTAGAGACACTGGGGAGCTCAGAGAGAGTCCCTGAGTGGGGTCACAATTTTTTGTGGTCTCAGACTTTGCTGGCGATTCACTAAGGAAGGGAAGTAGGCAAGTGAAGACTGCAGGTGTGTTGCCTCTAACGAAGGTGGAGGTTTTACAAAGTAGAGACTGTGGCTAACACTTTCACGGGTTTTATTTTATTTTCTCTGTGTGATGCATGTGCATGCACGTGAGTGTTGGAACTTGTGTGGGTCACAGAGCACCTGTTGTGTACAGATAAAGCTTTGACTGTTGGTTCTTGCCTTACACTTGTTTGTGATAAGTTCTTTTGTTATGCATGAGTTCTTTTTATTGTGGGTGACTGTAAATGCCTGCAAGCTACCAGGCATTGATTTATCTCCACCTCCTATTTCCTTCATTATAGGAAGGGCTGAGATTTCACATGTGACCTACCACAACCAGATTATATAATCCATAAAGGATTCTGGGGATTCAACCTCATGTTCTCATGTTATTTAAACAAGTGCTTCAGTCACTGAGTTATCTCACCAGACCTGGGTTTTATTTCATCTACATAAATTCACGTAACTAGCTTAAATCTTAGTAGGAAATAATTTTTAAAAAGGAGAAACTCAATGCAGAAGCATTTGTAAAACAAACAGGATGGGTGTAGATAAAAATTGGCAATTGATGTCATTAAGACCTCATGAAGCAGAGAAATTGAAATGCCAAATTAAAGATAATTAGCCCACTTGCACATGAGCAAGAGCAAAGGATACACTGGACAGCAGGTCATAGGCAATGTGGGTTAAGTGTATGACAATCCTAGATTGGAGAAAAGCCTGCACAAAGCATGCAAGCAACCCAATTCATGGTAATACTTGCTCTGTGTCAATGAGTGACAATCATGAGATTTATTTTGGCAGATAGAAGCGCATCCAGTAGTTTAAAGAAAGTTTATCAGATTCAATTTTTATATCACGATTCTCACAGTTAGTTTTGATTGGCAACTATGATCTAGAATAATCTGGGAGAAGTGTCCAGTCACACTTGTGAGGAAGTATGTAGATTAGGTTAGTTTATGGTCAAGGATGTGGGGGATTATGTTGGAGTACACTGAGAAAGAAAGGCCCCTGCTCATTGTGAGTGGTTATCCTGAGCTAGAATCTTGGATCACATCAAAGGAGAAAGGTAATTGCAACAGCATGCATACATCTTCTCTGGTTTTTAATTGTGGATGCAATGTGGCTAGATGCTCCAAGCTCCTTCTACCCTGACTTCCCCACCATGGTGGTGAAATGAGAATCAAACCTTCTCCCTTTAATTTGCTTTTCTCATATTGTATTACTGCAACAGTAAAAGTAATGATGACAATCTTGTTTGAAACGTTACCTGAAAGGAATTTTTAAATATCTGTCAAATCACAGTACTTGAAAAGCTGAGGCAGGCAGAATGCTGTGATTTCAAGGCCATCCTGGGCTACATAGGGAGTTCAAAGTCTGTCTAAGCTACACAGTAAGATTGTCTCAAGCCACCAAACACACCCAGTGTCTGAACTTTTTGTCTACTTTAATGAACTGTAATAAAACAGCTATCAAGGCAATTTACAGTGAACAAGGCTAAGCAAGTCAATGCTAGGTAAAATAAACATAAAAATCCCAATAAAACAATCATCATAAAGATGTTCATGTGAGTGTCATAATTATATTAGAAGGAGCTTTGATAAGGTAAAAATACACACAGACACATATATTATATAGATGCTAAAATTTTATATATATACATATATATATATAATCTTACAAATACTCATGCACTCTTCATTCCTTTTGTGAATGCAAAAGTCAGATGTAAGAATGATCTAATGGGTAGCATATTTAATTTATTCCTAAAATATATGCTATGGCATACTGAGACTATTGAAACTGAAGTAATTGGTTGCAATTAAAATAATGAGACATCCCAAGCCCTGACGTGTTCATGACAAATGTAGACTGATGTGCAATTTGTGATTCCTATATCATCTTTTTTATGCTGAGACATTCTCTTCTAATTATCATAATCTTCTGGGCTAACAGGAATATGTTTTGTCACATGGATTATATTCTGAGAGAATTAGTTTTCAAGATAGCTCATTTGAAAACACATGCAACATACAAAATAGTAGAAGAATTTTTCAGAAAGGAACTTTGGAAGCCGATTTGGAAATAGCAAGATGAGTGCATGATAGTCTATAACCCAATGTGATAGTTAATCCTGGGTGTCAACTTGACACACCTGACATTAACTAAGATCAGCTGAGAGTACGCCTGGCAAGATCAGCTGAGACCACCTGAAGAGATTATGTGGATGATACAAAGATCAGCCCCAGATCCCATCAGAACCTCCCTAGATCCCATTGAAACCTCCCAGTAGTGTATCAGATAAAAAGAGCCACAGAACAGAAGAAGGAGAAGAGAGATTCCAGGAACCTTCCTTCCCACTAGCCTCTCAGATGGGTGTGACGTAGCCTGTCTCGACTGTATCTTCCCTCTGGAACCCTAAGGTGAATAAATCTCCCTTTCTCCCTTAAGTTATTTGACTTTGGGTGCTCTCTCACAGCAATAGTTAAGAGTAATTGTTACACCCAACTTCTGTAGTCTGGGGTAAATATCAAGCATAAAAGTGTATATAGATGTCTATTAGAGACATAAGCAAGAATGCTAGAGTGCCACTGGGTAGGATGGTTCCCTGTGTAGGTGTGGTTATGATGGTTTGCCATCAACCCAGTACTTGAGGGATGTAGCCTCTGGGCAATGTATAGATTTTCCTGATTGCCTTCACTTAAGTGGGAAAGCTGCCCACTGTGAGTGGTGTTGGCTGGACTGGAATCCTGAATACAAGGAGGAAGGGAGCTGGATACTGGCAAAGGGTTAGCAGGTCCGCATGCACTGGTCTATGCCCTCTGCTCTCACTGTGATGCCAAGGGACCAGCTCCCCCTTGCTCCTGATGTTGTGACTCTCCCGCCATGACAGGCTGTGACCTGGAATTGTGAGCTGCATAAAACCTCTTCCTACCCTAAGTTGCTTGAGTTGGGCATTTTATGGCAACAATTAGTTATGAAACTAAAACACAGGCTGACGTGGAACTCACTGTGCATCCCACAATGGCCTGTTGTTTTCATGTCCCCAAGTGCTAGAATCACAAGAGAATGCTGTCATTCCAGGTGCCATCATTCAGTGTGTTGAAGCTATAAAGTGCTGGCAATAGAATTTAAGCTCTGGGGGGCGGGGAGGCGGCGAAGCACCACTTGGTTAGGAAAGCTTTGGTGACTCGTCTCTGAGTGTTGAAAGCAAAGGTAAGACTTGGCAGATAAAATGTGGGCAGTATAGAAATGGGGAGATGGCTCAGGGATTAAAGCCTTTGCCTTGAAAGCAAAAGAACCCGAGTTCAGATTCCAGATCCCATGTAAAAGCGTCAGTCAGACATGGTGGCAACTTGCAATCCAAACCTGGAAGATGGAACTTGCAAAACCCCACAGCAAGTTAATAAGGAAGTAGAGCAATCCAGGATGATAACTGATGTCACCCTTGGACTTCCACAGGTGCACACGCTCAAATGTCCTCTTGTACAAAACATCAAAGAATTATGACTTAATTATGACTAGTGATGTTAGTATGTTGCTTCATAGCTCAAGAAATATTGTAATTAATACCTGCAAGCCAACACTTTGCTATCCTGTGTAAGCCAATCTATGGATTGTTCATGTGAATATTGCTCTAAGTATATGAGATGTATTTAACCTCTTTAATCTTGAAGTCAAACTTAATGAAATGTGCTTGTCTTTATAAAACCTGGGATGACGAGATGCAACAAGATTTATCCAAAGGAAAATAATTAGTATGTGATAAGTATTCTGAAAAAAAGAGAACAGGTCATGGGTTTGTTTTGGTGATAGGTGGGCAGATGGACACTTTCAGTTGCTTCAAGACTGACTTTTTTTGAGTATGAATTCTGAAATCTGAAAGACATGAAGGACTTAGCTAAACAAAGATATCCAGGGAGATGATTCCACCCAGGGTCTGTAACCAGTGAAGGAAGATTTAGGCAGGAGTGAGTGTTGGGTGTTTGATAAAGCCACGCTTCAGCTGTGTACCTGAAATATTGTGAGTGGTGTGACAGGGTTAGAGAATGAGCTCAGACAGGAACGGATAGGCCAAATGTGCAAGGCTTTTTCTGGCAGAGGACAGAGTCACACTTGCCTTCGAAGAGTGGTCATCCATGGCTGGGAGGTTGCTCGGGGATACAGCACCCACACAAGGTTCTGGCTTTCATCTCTATATGCTCGGGCTGGAGAGATGGCTCAGGGGTTAAGACTTTGCCTCATCTCTACATGCTCCAAAAGAAAGCAAAGATTATTGGTGGAGGACTGTTTGATCCTAGCCACTAAAATGTGTGTGTGTGTGTGTGTGTGTGTGTGTGTGTGTGTGTGTATACATGTGAAGGTCCAAATTGATGTTGGGAATCACCCTCTATGACTCTTTCACATTATTATTATTATTATTATTATTATTATTATTATTATTATTATTTGAGACAGGGTCTCTAATGAAGTCTGGAGCTTGCCAATAGGACTAGTCTGGCTAGCCAATTTGCTCTGAGGATTCCCAGTTTTAGTCTTAGTAGAACAGAATTCTGGTGGGTTACCATACCCACCTAGAAACTTACTTTGTATAGCAGTCACTCTGCATTTTTTTCTAATAAATTCATGACCAAATGGCTTATGGGAATGAGGGGTTTTATTTTTGCTTATGGTTCTTAGTTACAGTTCTTCATTTAGCTTGATAGAAAAGCTCATGACCAACACCAAGAGCCAAGGGAACTGGCCACACCATATCCATATACCACAGGATTGCTGAGAGAGGGACAAACTTCACTTGAAAGACCAGAAGATCTGGCCAAGTATACAGAAAGATGCCAATATCTTCAACCAGCTCCCTCCAACTTATTCACCTGCCTAGGGACTAGTCCCATCAAACATGGGCTGGACCTTCCCCATCAATTAGACAAATCTCCTGCAGGTTTGTTCAGGGGTTTAATTCAACTGCTAATTTTTTACAAATGTGCCCAGAACTCAAAGGCCTCAATTGTCAAGTTGAGATCTGTACCTAACTATGATACATGGAATCTAGGGATCTGAATTCCAAATTTCTTGTTTAAGCAACAAGTGCCTTAACTACTGACCCACCTCCACCCCCAAGTCCTTGAGAGGTTGTATTGAAGGAAATAATACTGAATCACTTAAAGAATGAAGATGTCTTTCTGAGACAGCGTTGCAGGGACGCGGAGCTCTGTCCCATCCAACCTCCTCCTGACTCACCGCTGTTCGCTCCCACCTAGGAACAAGTCGGTCAGCCGCATCTCAGCCATGGCTTTTAAAGACACCGGAAAGACGCCCGTGGAGCCAGAGGTGGTGATCTACCGCATTCGAATTACTCTGACCAGCCGCAACGTGAAGTCCCTGGAGAAGGTATGTGCTGACTTGATCAAAGGAGCAAAGGAAAAGAATCTAAAAGTGAAAGGGCTCCCTTTCCCCACCCCGCTCCGCTGGTCGGGACGCGCGCGCGTGGTCCAGCCGGGCCTCAACTTGCGACCTAGGTAAGCTCCGCCCACACCCGCCCACCAGAACCCCAGGTCAGCCCAAAGGGACCCAGCTCCTACCCCACCATCTAGCCGGAGCTGCGCGCAGGGACGAGGGACGAAGAGGACCTCCCCCTGCGCCCGGCCCCGCCCCAGCTCCCCTCGGGTTAAATAGCTCCACGCTGACGCCCCCATCCTCCCTTCCCTACTCCGCTCCGCCAGCCGGGACATGCGCGCGGTCCAGCCAGGCCTCATCCGCGACCTAGGTAAGCTCCGTCCCTGCCCACCCCCAGAACCCCAGTCCAAATAATTCAGTTTAGTGAAATTGAAAGATCTTAAGAGTTAAAACGACAATGCCAAAGTCAAAGTGCAAATCCATGAGAAGCAACACTCAATTAAACAAATTTCCCACTGAAGAAATTAATCCCGTAATGTTAGACTCCAACCAGAACAAACCCACGGCAAATGGCCAAGAAAGGCTGACCCAGGATAACGACTTTCAAAATATGATCATTACCATGTTCAATACTATGAAAGAGGAAATCCGGGAGGAATTACATAATCGAATCAATCGCTTTCAAGAGGAACACAACAGACATTTGGAGGAGTTGAGAAAAACAGTGCAAGAAACAAAAACTGGCATAGAGCAGTTAAAACAGACTCAAGCAGAGTTTAAAACTGAGCTACAAGACAAGTTATCTTCAACCCAGAATTCCACAGAGAGTTTTATCAACAGAACTAACAAAGCAGAAAACAGAATTTCAGATCTTGAAGATAAAGTGGGAGTACTAACCAGCTCAATGGAAGAGGTTGTTAAAGCCAAAAAGATACTTGAGAGAAATATCCAAGAGATATGGGACACCCTGAAGAAGCCTAACATGTGTATTCATGGAATACCAGAGCAAGAATCTCAAAATACCACCCCTGAGGAAATTTTTCAAGCGATCATCAAGGAAAACTTTCCTCATCTACAAAAAGAGAGGCCCATTCATATACAAGAGGCATTCCGCACCCCAAACAGATACGACCAAAATAGAAGCACGCTGCGGCAAATAATAGTTAAAACACTCCACATTCAAGATAAAGAACTGGTGCTGAGAGCTTCAAGGGAGAAAAAACAAGTCACTTTTAAAGGTAAACCTATTAAAATAACAAATGACTTCTCAGTCGAAACAGTAAAATCCAGAAGAGCTTGGAGAGACATACTTCAAGTATTGAATGAGCAAAAATGTCAACCCAGGCTGATTTACCCTGCAAAACTATCAGTCATGATCGAGGGAGAAAGAAAAATCTTCCAACACAAAGACAACTTGAAGGGATACATGTCCACCAAACCAGGCCCTCAAAAAATGCTAGAAATGATACTCAAGCGTGAAGAAAAACAGGCATATCCAGGAGAACAGAAGGCAAGTATAACACCATTAAAAGCGAAGCAATATACTTATAAAAACTACTAAACATAATAAATGAATGGAATCAAAAATAGTTTCTCCATTATAACACTAAATGTTAATGGAATTAATTCACCGATCAAGAGACACAGATTACAAACTTGGATTAAAAATCACAATCCATCAATCTGCTGCCTGCAGAAAACCCATCTCACTACAAAAATAGGCACGCTCTAAAAATAAAAGGCTGGTCAACAATTCTACAAGCTAATGGAAGCAGAAAACAGGCAGGGGTAGCCATTATGCTATCAGACAAAGTGGACTTCAAACCAAAGAAAATTATAAGAGACACGGATGGATACTACATTTTAGTCACAGGTACAATTCACCAGGAAGACTTCACAATACTGAACATATGTGCACCCAATACGGGCCCCTTCACATTCATTAAGAAAACCCTACAGCGTCTAAAGCAAGAAATCAACCCCCAAATGATAATTCTTGGGGACTTCAACACCGCCCTCTCAACATGGGATAGATCAACAGGTCAAAAGCTTAACAGAGACACTTTGAAAGTTAATCAAACCCTGAAAGAAATGGACCTTACAGATCTCTATCGAACTTTTCACCCACGCACCAAAGAATACACATTTTTCTCAGCAGCACACGGAACTTTCTCCAAAATAGATCACATATTGGGCCACAAAACAAATCTACACATATACAAAAAAGTTGAAATTCTAACCTGTGCCCTATCAGACCACCACGGCCTAAAGCTGGACATCCTAAAAGTGAAAGGACCGGTTTGCATGCCTATCAAGACTTTGAGAATTACCACCAGAAAAACCCCTTGCGGTGAGGCTCATTGACTTACATAGTCCTTCTGAGATTGTTAAGAAGATTACTTCCATTGGCATTGAGCCAGGAGTGGAGGTTGAAGTCACTATTGCAGATGCTTAGATGCCTAAGTCAAATGTTCTAATAAATTGACTTAATTGGTTGTTAAAAAATTGACTTAATTGGTTGTGAGATTCAAGATTCACAAATACAGGTCATTGAGAAGACTCTAGGAAGAGTGAGAGAGAAGGTCACAATGGTCACAATGGCGCAACAAGACACCATTACTGCAAAGGAAGTAGATTTGCCACGTGAAGAAAATGATTTCACTGTAACATTGGGAAAAAGTATCTAGTAAATTGCACAGGAAAAGGGAGATAGAAAAATCGAATATGAATGGTTGAGTGCTGTCATAGTTGGGCACAGGTATCAACTTGACAGTTGAGGGTTTCCAGCTCTGGGGACATTTGTAGAGAATTAATGGTTGGGTTAAGCCCAGAGCAAGCCTGCAGGAGATTGTCTGGCTGATGGGGAAGGTCCAGCCTATGGTGGGTGGGATTATTTCCTAGAATAAAATACAGGTTTAGAGAGTTGGAATCCTTGTGTGCACTTGGCCAGACATGCTGATCTAGCAAGTAAGGATTGTCCCTTTCTCAGCCATTATGTAGAGATGGTGTGGCCAGTTCCCTTGGCCCTGGTGTTGATGCATGCTCTCCCATTAAACTGGACTACAGACTATAACCAGACTATCATAAGAAAGTAAACTACTTGTTCCCTTAAGCCATTTGATGGTCATTTATCAGCAACCAGGCAGGCTAACTGCAACAGAATTTGGTACCTGGGAAGTAGGGTATTGCTGATAAATCTGACTATATGGATTTTGTGGCTTTTGAACAGTTTTGTTGAAATGTTTGAAGATTTTGACTTTGTAAATTACAAATACTGTTCTTCAGAGTTTAATGGGCCATTTGGAAAATAAAAATGCTGAAAGAGTTATGAATTGTTTGAGCCCAGTTTGTGATGAGTGGAACAAGGACTTGGGTAAAGCTGAATTCAGAGACGATTGACTGGTTTGCTTGAGAGAGGAGAGCTATGTTGACAGCCTTGAAGATTTGGATGAGGAAAGGGCAGGCAGCCAAATAGCTGCCACTGTTAGAGAAATGAGCATCAGTGAAGGAAAACCTAGTGACTTTCTTTGGGATGATGGAAAACATGAATACCACCATATGATGATTTCATGGTTTGAAAACCTAGATTCCTTCAGGGGCTTTCAGTTAAAGTCGTTTCTGAAGTTTGGCTGCTTAGAAAGAGGCTTTCCAGAGTCAGCACATGAAACCAGTAGAGCTGTGGCTCGAGTGGACCAAGCTACATTTCAATCTCACTTCGGAATTTGGCAGCATCCCCCAAGTAATATTGGTTTTGGTGTAGGATAATGGGATTCATGGAGAGCAGCAAAAGCTTGACACCAAATGGCAGGCATAAAGTTCTGCAAGAGAAGGTGAGGCTTATAGCTGCACAGGTGAACCCACAGTGTTGTCTGAGATGCCAGAACTGTGAGACTGCTGCTGAGGATGACTGCAAGTGGAGATTCAGCCTGGTTCAAGGAACTCTGCTTCTACAACTTCAAGCTGCAAACAGGGACTGGGAATGCCTAGAATTTCTGAGCCACCATAACCACGCGATGAGCAACAGAAGATGGACACTGAAGTAAAGGATGTGATATTTGATTTGTTGGACTTTGGTCTTTTTAATGTTTTCTTATTGTTTAAAGATACTTCTGTTTTAATATTTCATCTGTTTTAAAGTATTTAACTTATTCTGATTTAAGACTCTTAAGGTTAAGAAACTTGGAACTTTTAAAATGTTGGAACTGAACTTTTAATGAAAGAACATTTTTAATTTATCTATGAAATGTATTTATATTTTTAAGATAACTTTTAGCATCTATGGGGACAAGGATTGAAGGTTACAGTTTGAAAGTGCTATGTTTTAGTGTCAAGTTGACAAAGGGTGGAATGTCATAGTTAGCCACAGATGTCAACTTGACTGTTGAGGATTTCAAGCTCTGGGCACATTTGTGGAGAATTAGTGGTTGGGTTAATCCCAGAGCAAACCTGAGGGAGATTGTCTAGCTGATGGGGAAAGCCCAGATGGTGGGATTAGGCCCTGAAGTAAAATATAGAGAGCTGGTTGAGAGAGTTGGCACCCTTGTGTATACTTGGTCATACATGCTGGTCTGGCAAGTAAGGATTGTCTCTCTCTCAGCCATTACGTAGAAATGGTGCAGCTAGTTCCCTCAGCCTGGTATTGGTGCGTGCTTTCCTGCCAAGCTGGACTACAGACTATAATCAGACTATTATAAGAAAGTAAACTCCTTATTCCCTTAAGTCATGTGATGGTCAACTGCAACAGCCTGCATGGTTACTGATAAATGACCATCAAATGACTTAAGGGAACACGGGTTTATTCTCTCTTACAATTCCTGGTTCTAGTTCTTAGTCCAGCTTGATGGGAGAGCATGCACCAACACCAGGGTCAAGGGAACTGGCCATATCATTGCCATTTCATCACCACTGAGACATGGACAATCTTTACTTGCCAGACCAGCATGTATGGCCAAGTGAACAGAAGGATGCCAACTCCCTTAACCAGATCTCTATATTTTATTCCAGGGCCTAATCCCACCCACCATAGACTGGGCCCTCCCTATCAACTAGACAATCTCCTGTAGGCTTGTTCTGGGCCCAACTCAACTACTAATTCTCTACAAATGTGTCCAGAGCTCAAACCCTCAACTGTTAAGTTGACTCCTGTGCCTAACTATGACACAGGCTAACTGCACATGTGCACATGATGGATATGTCGCTAACACCATTTCCTAGGATGTGTTAACTTTGACCTACCTTGCATACATCCATACATAGCTATCAAGTGTTGAGCAATTGGATTGAGGATGTTAGGAGGCAAATTAGTGCTTTAGGTAAGAATTGGAGGGAGGGGTCATGATATAAATGCTCTGTAATATTTCTATACAGACAGGTAAGATACAGGAAAATTCGAGTCATGATATTTAGAAATTGTTCAGGAAGGATGATGGCCAGCAAGATGAGACACTGGCTAAGTGGGTACCACCACCCAACACAGTGCCTTAGGCTGGAGATATGGCTCAGGGATAGAAGGGCTCACTTGTAATTTGAGCCTCAGACTTGGAATCTCCAGAGCAAGCTGGATGGCCAGATGAGCACTATTGATGTGCTCTGAGTTTGATTAGAGATTCTGTCTCAACAAGAATAAAGTAGAATATCCAGTGAACATGATTCCCAACAGCAATCTCAGAACTCCACACACATATGCACATCCACACAGACACACAAACACACACACACACACACATACTCTGTCCGGGCCTATGGAACCAGCGTAAACCCAGACTTACGTGTAGGAAACAGAAGTGGGAGCCATAGGAATTGATCAGGCATCGGGTCAGAGGGTGCCTAGGATGTTCATCATCCAAGCCAACTTTATTGTAGTATACATAGTATTTATAGGAAAATAATAAAGGAGCAGGGCCAAATTCAAGAAAACATCAAAGAAGAGCAGGACCAAATTCTTTACAGGATTATGTAAAACGTATACATTCCAGACATGATGTAGCCAGGTAGAGTAAACAGGCATGTCACCTTTTGCTAGAAGGGAATGGACAGTGTATGCCTTAAAACAGAGTTACCTGGTCCGTTCATTAACATATCTCAGATAAGCAGGAAAGAACTGTTGGGGGAGGAATAGCCCAGCCAGTTTCTAAGAGAAACAAAAGCTATCCAAACAACCTGGAAGTTCTCTACTCCCAAAGGGGGGAGTTAGGCCTGCCATTGTCTTGCAGACAAGAGGCAAACTCAACCCCCTAGGGGAGGAGTCTCTCAACAGCCCATTTCAGTTGCTAATGTATCACCCAGAGAGCAGGCTTTGGGCCTAATAACCCCTACAATACTCTACTGCACTCACACATGTGGGAACACATGCATGGACCCCCTAAATACAGAAGAAAGTGTAAAAAGAATAAAACAAGTCTTCATAGCAGAAAGGATAAAATATTAATTTTAGGAATAACAACTAATGAGTGTAAAAGGTTCTTGAAGGGCTAGTGAGATACGTTAGTAGGTCAGGCACCAGCCTGCACAGCTGGCAACCTGAGCTTGACACCCAGACGCCCACATGATAGAAGGAAAGAATTGACTTCTGAAGGTTATCCTCTAACTCCATCTGTGTGCCCTGGCATGCACACATGAGTTTCCTTTGTGTGTGTCGGTCTCTCTTTCTCTTTGTCTCATAAATAATCATGCATACATGGGCTTAATGAAATGCGTACATGTATATTTATTGGTATGTATGTGTGTGTGTGTGAAAAGCTATTTCTGTCATCTGAAAATTACTTGTGCAAATTATCTTTATCACACTGCAATTAGAATTGAATTTCTTTCTGAATCATGGGTCCAAAGCAACTGGTGAGTCAGGGCCTGGGTTGTGCATTTTCTCTGCTGTGGCAGCATCAGGTCAAAGACAAAATCGTTTCTTCATGCAACTGCCCTGGGGACTTTGCATGGTTCCCTGGTGCAAACACAAAGCAGCCACCCAAGACACGATGCTCCCCCTCATTAATGGGTTCAGTGATGGATTATTAATTTAGCTTCCCCAAGGGGCCATCTCCAGAGAATGCCAGACGGCAACCCAGCCAGCTGTAGGATGGATGACATGTGGAGGTTGGCATGGTGTCGTCCTGGCTACGCTACATTTCACAGATCCCAGTCAAGATCCTCAGGTTGTTCTCCTGCTGAAGTACTATGTTGGAAACAAACACAGTGCCTCTAGAAGTTGCACGCCCCACTGTGGGTTTACTGGTGTGCATGCACTCTTCCGTCTGGCTTTTGAAGCTACAGGTGAAGATTTGTATTTCCCTTTTGTAGCTTGTGGTGCTTCCCCTAACTTGGCCTCACCTGATGCTAATGTTCAGGAAAGTTATGGCCCCTTTTAGAAGTGGAGTCTGCTTGGAGGAAGGCACATTACAAGGGGGGGTGCTTAAATGTGGGTAGTCCCACCCTGTTTCTGCTAGTAGTCTGCTCTTGCAATCTTCTGCTTGCTCTCTTGGCCTCTATGATATGTGTGACTTGAGCTGCTCTAGCTTCTGCCTCCCGCCATGCCTTCTACTATGGGATTCCCACCCTAATGGACTATGTCTCCCCTCTGGAACAGTAAGCCAAGTAAGTATCTCCTTTCTCCCTTATGCTGTACTCAAGTATTGTCTCACAGCAACAGAAAGCAACTTCAACAATCATGACCTCTTCTTTGCCTGGTATCTTCTCTCCCAATGTAGTTCCTTTCTTCCTATTTTCCCATTCATGGACATTTGTTAATATATACTAAGGCTCTTTCCTTCTCCTCCTCTTTTTCTTGTCTCTTTTTCCCACTCCAAACTCCTCCTTGTTCTTTGTCCTCCCTCACCCTCCTCCTGCCTCTCCCTCCTTCCTCTTCTCTTTCCTCTTTTTTCTTAGTCTTGGTTTAAATGTGAATCACCTCCTCGATAGACTTGTGGGTTTCTCAGCTTATGTTAATGTTTAGGAAGGTTATGGAACCTTTAGGAGGTGGGGTCTTGCTGCAGAAAGACAAGTCACAGGAGACAGGACTTGAAGTTAGGTAGGCCAGCGTGTCACTTTCTCCCATCTTCCCAGCCTGATGCTGGCATTTTGTCACAATCACAGATGATGGCAAAACACACAATAAAAGCCATCAAGAGTAAAATCAAAACATCATATGTCAGATGGTTCAACTTTGTGTGTATCTCATTGATCTACATGATGATGTATTAGACCCATGGTTTACTGTAAAATCTGAAAGGAAATAGCTGAATACACTGAGTATGAAAGCTTGAAGGTGAACTGAAGTGGACCAATGTTGACAGCTGAGCCAAAGAGAGAGATTCACAGGCTCTAGTACCTTCTTTGACTGAACAAATATACACATTCAAGCCAGAAGAGGAATCCCTTCTCTTGAATGACCACTGTGTGTTAGTCAGGGTTCTCTAAAGGAACACAACCAATAGAATGTGTGTCCCTTCCCTTTCTACTTCCTTTCATCTTGGTCCACCACTGGAAAGTACCACTCATGATGGACTGGGTCTTCCACATTCATTAGACAATCACCTATAGTCTTGTTCAAAGGCTTGCCTTAAACTATCAGTTCCTCATAGCTGTGCCCTGGACTCTGCCTGCAACTGACAAGTTGACTCCTTAATCTGGATTCCAGGAATGTTTTATGACTATGTGGTATTGTACGAAAGATAGTACACCCAAGGCTCAATGGATATTCAGAAAATAAAATAAACATGTCTCAAGGACAAGCCAAAGAAAATATCACATGCTATCAAAATATATCTCCATCATCTTCGTCCAGCAGATACAAGAAGGGTTTGTCTCTGACATCTTGATAAAGTCTGTGGACTCCGAAAGGATTGTTCTGGAGCATTCTCAAACATCAACTTTCTGAAGTGAAGCTCTCTACTGCTTCTTTGCATTTCTTTTTGCCAGAACTTGGACATCTTTATCAGACAACAATGTTTCTCTTGCAACAATCAAATTTGATAATGCTGCTGTTTCCAGAGCTTCCTGTAGCTGGTATCTGTGGAAACTGTCTGTTCTTCACTTGAGGATAATCACATAGAAGTTAGAACCTCTGTGCTGTCTGTGAATGACTACATATATGAGTCACTGCTGACCACTACATCTCATTGTGGCAAGGGCTCTCTCTTTTGGAAGGCTGTTTTTCCTCATTCCGCTAGAGATTAATAGTCACTATTAGAGGATTAATAATATGCATCCTCAAACTTCCTGTCTCTGAATACAGAGTGTAATTAAGTCACCCATATGCCCACAGTGTGCATTGTGTTTTTATCACACTCTGACAATCTCCGAATGATGCACCTCACACTCACTTCCAGAACAATGATTTCAATATGTTTTTGCAGAGTGCATCTTCCTTTCCACAATGGACCAAATCTCACACACGTCAGCAAACTGCCTTGTGGAAAGAACCAATTTAAAAAAAAAAAAAAGAAAGAAAAACTCAATTGCTGCAAATCTCTGCCCCCAAACTAGGCAGCAGAAAATCACTTTACAATAGCAGAATGCATACAATATATCCTGCGAGGTTGGAACTGGATCACGTATTGGAAATAAAAATCAGACTTGAGCCCCCCCAGGAAGTAAGATGATAAGTTGATATGTAATGAGCCTGAAAAAGGAAAAGAGGAGGTACTAAGTCACATATTGGAAATAAAAATCAGACTTAAGCCCCCCCAGGAAGTAAGATGATAAGTTGATATGTAATGAGCCTGAAAAAGGAAAAGAAGAGGTACAGTAAAAAGCACTCTGTACACTCCTGCTAATACAATTTCTATCTGACAGAGTAATCAAGCATGTCTGTTCTGTGAGGACAACCCCACCATGCCTCCAGGCTTTACTGCTTCATTTCCCTAGTAACTCCTGAGTCACTCCTTAGCAAGTCCAAAACTATAAAAGAATGTAGTGCTACCTACCTTCTCTCTCTCCCCCCTTCCTCCTGCTATGCAGTCATGGTGACTCTCTCCCTGTTCTCTCTGACCTTAAACTGTCTTCTGTGCTGTAATAATGTTTTCTCCTACCATAAGGCTAATATATGGCTTCCTCCTTGCCCCTCTCAGACCAAGTTTCTGAAAGTTTTTTCCCTTTTCTCTTGTTCTCAATAAATCCTGCTTTAACCTCTCTATATGTTCTGGCTTCAGTCTTTGACTCTAGAACGCAAGACCCCCACACCCTCAAGAAATCTAGTTTCACTTTCAAGACATTCTTCCAAAGCAGTGGAAGAGATAATCCTGTGTGTGTGTGTGTGTGTGTGTGTGTGTTATATGATGGGTGGGTGTACCCATCTATCCATAGGCACACATAGGCACAGAGGCCAGAGAAGGACATACAGTGACAGAGTGTCTTGTTCTATCACTCTCCTCCTTAGTCCTTTGAGATTGGGTGTCTCACTGAATCAGAAGCTAACCTAGTAACCAGCAAACCTAGAAATCCTTCTTTTCCACCTCCTTTGACATTGTCAGGGTTACAGAAGCATACATGGCCACTCTTGGCTTTCTGGGTGGGTGGTGGGGATTTGAACCCAGCTTACCATGCTTGCTCTTATGGCCTAGAAAGCTAACCTACACCACTCAAGTGCTGTGTCACAACAGCAGAAAGAGTAACTGTGACCCCTGCCATCCTACATCCTGTTCAGTGGAACATTTTCATCTGCTTCTCACAAGTGCATGGCAAATCCATTGGTTCATGTCTATACCTTGAGTGGAGTGGGTGTGGCCAGCCTGTCATGTCTTTTTGGTTTCTCCACAGTGCCATCTGCACATTCCTTTTAACCCACCTCCCACCCGGTACCTAGAATGGCCCTCCAAACAAACAAACTCAACCATTGTAGTAGACTAAAACCAACCTGTGGATGCCTCTCCATCCTTCCAACTAGAATCTAAGTAATAAAGCCTAGCTTGAGGCTCATCTCCTAAGTCCATTTTTATGCCATTCTCTTTTCTGATTCATTACTCCTGGACATACCCCTGAGTATTTCTGGCTTCTCCATACTTTCTTGCATGGCCCCTGTGCCAGAAACATGTCTTCTCTGTCCTTATATTCCATGTTTCTTTCTTATCCATCTAGTTTCCCATTCAATCATTGCACCCTCAAACTAACACAGCCATACCTACCACATTATCAATTACCCCCCCCCCGATTCCTTCTGCATGGCATCTTCTTGTCCCTAATGCACTCCTCTTTTCCATGACCTCCTGTTATTTGGTTCATGGTCCTTAACCCTAAAAGATGTATTATTGCATTTTGGCTTTATGCACTATTGGTCTGACATCTATTCAAATGCTAGTCAGAGGAAATAGGAACCTTTGTGACTTTGAGACATTATTTGCTTTTAGCACGTAGAGCTGCCTAGAAACTTCTACCTGTAGGTATTCATCTAGCTAATGTGGGAATGTATTCATGGTTACCTTCAGGAAGCAGGACCAGAGAGCATAGACAAGCTCAGAACCTCCTCACTCTACTCTGCTGTGAGCTTCCGCTTCCTCAGACTGCCTACTCTGTGATGTCAGAGGTATTGTGAGTTGGCTATAGTGGCCACACCCTGAGTCCTATATCCTCGCACCATTAGCAGTCATAAGCTAATATAACATTTATCCCCTAACTCTGAACTAGTGGATGGTGATTCATTTGCATATTCTTACCCAGTTCTCAGTGAAACAACTTTTATTACTACATCAATGAGGTACCAATAAGATAAGGGAATAAATGATGAATTTTGGAGCCAAAGAAGTAATTGTGTGTGTGTGTGGGGGGGGGAACACATCATTTTACTCACTGTAACAACTAGTTGTCCTTGGCTGAGAGCAGGTAGCATTCTCGACACCCAGTGAAAAGTTTGCATGAATAGACATCAGAATGTCTAAATGCTTGCATTGTGCAGCTATTTAATCTAGTGAGAACATGACCTCCTAGAGGGATGAAGAATACTCAGGAAGTGCATGAAACTTATAAGGCTGAGGAAGTAAACCAACCCCACAATTCTTAGGTTGCTCTTTAAGTTTGTGAGATCAAAAGGTCCATGCTAGACGTGTGTCAGCTTGATAACTGAGGATTGCGTTCCAGGCATGTTGTCTGTTAATTGATGGTTAAAGCAAGTCCTGAGGAAGCTTGACAGAGATTATCTGATTGATGTGGGAAGAAGACCCAACCCAGTGGAGCCATTGCCTGGGCAAAAGGATAAGATTGAGGGAGCTGGTTCAGTATTTTGGATTCTTCAACATACTTTGGCAGTCTTGCTCTCTGGCAAGTGAGGTGTGCCTCTCTCTCAGTAATCCATGTGTATATAGTGTGGCTACTTCTCTAAGCTGCTGGGGATGGTATGAGTTCTCATGCCGAGCTGGTCTGTGAAATAAAATGGAGAATCCTAAGTAAGAATAAAACCTCCTTGCTCCCCTAAGCTCTTTGGTTGTAACTTATTGGCAACATACAGGCAGACTGTTGAAGTCTCTGTCAAGCTTCCATCAATAGTAATAGTTGTTGGAAGAAGAGACCTTATGCTGGCTGAACTGCTCTCAATGATTGTCAGGTCACAGCTGTCATGGGTAGTCACACATATTCTGGTGATATAGCTGCATCTAAGTTGGCAATTGCAAATAACCGTTTACCCATACTCCTCTAGGTAGCCCAAATACAGTAGCCTTTAGGTAGCTCCAATACAGTAGCTGACTTACTAAAACAATCTTGAGTCAAATCATTCTTTCATTCTGCTGTCCACAATCAGTCTGAGTTCTCCTCAGGAAAGCTTCACGACTCTTGCATTGTGTGTCTCTTTGTATGAAAGTATATAAGACCATGGTGGCTTATTATCAAGTATTGATAGTTAGCACTAAGAAGTTGGTTTCCTTGCAGAGCCTAGGGTTTCCCTCTCTGTGGGTACCTTAGCCTGTGGAAAATTTTATGACAGATTGTATTGATTAGGTTACTTGAGATAGGAACACCCATCTTAAATGTGGAAAGCCTCATTTCTTGTACTTTGGTTGTGAGCTACATAAAACAAAGAAAACCAGCTAAGAACAAACATTATCTCTCTTTCTCTTCTTCCTAACAGATGTGGTGTGGTCAGCTGCTTCAAGCTCCTGCCTTCGGGGAGTCTCCCCTTCATTAGGGACTAGGAGCTACAATAAACTCTTCCCCCCACAAACTGTATTTTTTGCCAGGGTATTTAATCACAGCAACAGGAAAAAGCAAGACAGTGGGCATCTATCCTAGACTTGCTTTTGACCAACCACCTGTGTCATAATCAGGCACAGGTGTCAACATGATAGTTGGGGGTTTGGGCTCTGGGCACATTGTAGAGAATTAATGGTTGGGTTAAGCTCAGAGCAAACCTGCAGGAGATTGTCTAGCTGATGGGGAAGGCCCAGCCCATGGTGGGTGGGAGTAGGCCCTGGAATAAAATACGGAAAGCTGGTTGAGAAAGTTGGCATCCTTATGTACACTTTACCAGACATACTTGTCTGACAAGTAAAGATCATCCTTCTCTAAGCCATTATGTAGAGATCGTATGGCCAGTTTCCCCAGCCCTGGTTAGTGTGAGCTCTCCTGCAAAGTTGGACAAGGAACTGTAACCAGTCTATCATAAGAAAATAAACACCTTGTTATTCAATGCTATACCAATTAAAATCCCAAAGAAATCTTTAAAGAAGTTGATCAAACAATCTCAAAATTCATATGGAGGCACAAAAGACAAAAGATAGCAAAGACAATCCTGAGTAACAAAAACACGGCTGGAGGTATCACCATACCAAACCTTAGTCTATACTACAAATCCATAGTTATAAAAACAGCCTGGTACTGGCTCCAAAATAGACACATAGATCAATGAATAAGGGTTAAGGACCCAGATATAAGCCCACAAAATTACAGCCATTTGATATTTGACAAAGGGGCCCAAAAAATCCAATGGAAAAAGAACAGTATCTTCAACAAATGGTGCTGGCAAAACTGGATGTCCACATGCAGAAGATTAAAACTGGACCCGTACTTGTCACCATGTACAAGACTTCATTCCAAATTGATCAAGGACCTTGATATAAGGCCAGAGACTATAAAAACCATAGGTGAAAGGGTAGGGAATACCCTTGAGCTGATTGGGCTAGGTCAACAGTTTCTAAACAGACATCCAATAGCTTAGTCACTGCTACCAACTCTCAACAGTTGGGATCTGGTGAAATTAAAGAGCTTCTGTTCAGATAAAGAGATTGTAACATGAGCTCAAAGGCAACCCACAGAATGGGAGAAAATCTTCACTAACCACATATCTGATAGAACTCTGTTATTCAGAGTGCACAAAGAACTTAGAAAACTAAACACCAAGGAAACAAATGGCCCAATTAAAAAATGGGCCCTGGAACTTAAAAGAAACTTTACCAGGGATGAAATTAAAATGTCTAACAAATATCTTAAAAAATGCTCCACTTGTTTAGCCATCAGGGAAATGCAAATGAAAACTTCCCTGAGATATCATCTCACCCCGGTTAGGATGGCAAAAATCCACAATACAAACAACTACAAATGCTGGAGAGGATGTGGAGAGAGGGGAACTCTCCTACATTGCTGGTGGGAATGCAGGCTCATACAGCCACTCTGGCGAGCCGTCTGGAGATTCTTAAAGAAATGAAAGATTGAAATGCCATATGACCCTGCTATTCCACTTTTGGGAATAACCCCCCATACAGCAAAAATTCACCTCGATAGCACAAGCACGACCATGTTCATAGCAGCACTGTTTGCAATAGCAAAGTCATGGAATCAACCCAAATGTCCAACAGTTGACGAGTGGATAAGGAAACTGTGGTACATCTATACAATGGAATGCTACTGAGCCATCAAAAATGATGAATTAATGGAATTTGCCAGAAAATGGATGGGATTAGAAACAATTATATTGAGTGAAGTATCCCAGACATAGAAAATTAAGCACCGTATGTACTCCCTAATAGGTGGCTCCTAGTACGAAACCCACTTAGAGACACTGAAAGATAAATCTCTATAATAACTACAGTAATTGCTAAGATTATGAGCAGGAGGGATGGGGAAGGAGGGCCACACCAGTAACAAGAGTGGGGACCATGTTACAGCAGAGAAAATAGGCCACCATCCAAGGACTGCAAGTAAGTAATGAGACATCTGGTTAAGTTCACAGACTTTCCTTCCTGATCATTTACAACTGATGGGGCATGATCTTACTAGAAGGGGAGGGCATATAGTCTGGCAGATAGAAAGTAACCATTTCACAGATGGGTGATTGACCCCTCCCTCACCGTGGTTTCTACTTTTATTACATCTATCTTTGAATATACTCTTATAACAAGACTAATTTAACAGGTCTTTATCTCTGGCCAGGGGGTGACATCCAATACCCATCAGGGTGGAGCCAAGGGCATTGCGGGAGCAGCAAAACTGAAAAAAAAAATCAACAAACCGTAATCCAGAACATCAGAGACTCTATGTCAATCACCTGGAACTAGGCCAGCCTAATTTCTCCCCATTCTGAAGCTCAGGGAAATTTGCGGAAGAGGGGGCGGTAACCTTGTAAGAGCACAAGGATGGGAGGAGCAATGATATGCAAATACTCCACACAAGTTAGGGCTGAAGCAATCATATTTGGACTTTACATGTCCTGCGCAATGTCCAACACACTATTGACCTCACAAAGTCTAACATTTGCTAAAGGCACTAGGATCCTGGGAAGCAAGGGATTGACAGCCACAGTAGTGTTTCTATGCTTAACGGGAACACAGGAAAGGGTTCTGGGAAATGCTACTGAGTTCTTGGATCTCATCTGAGAGGAGGACCCAGAGGAGAGTATGGCATGCACATTAAATGATGCTCTGGGGATGGGAAGGGGAGGCACTGGGGGATGAGGAGGGAAGGGGGAGGGGAGGGGGCACAGGGGGATATGGGGTTGGAGGGAGGGGGGGACCCGTGTACCTGTTAAGTTTGTATGAGTGGAAATAAAAAAAATCATCATAATAAAAAAACAAGAAAATAAACACTTTGTTACCTTAAGCCATTTGATGGTGATTTATCAGCAACCAGGCAGGTGAACTGCAACAGAATTTGGTACCAGAGACGTGGGATGTTGCTGATAAATCTGGCTATGTGGCTTTTGCAGATTTCAAACATTTTTGTTGGAGAAATTTGGAATGTTTGAAGACTTATGTGGATACAAAAATGTTTGAACAGAGTTTAATGGGTCATTTGGATAATGACAGTGCTGAGAGAGTCATAGATTTTTTTGGGCTCAGTTTGTGATGAAGGGAACAAGGACTTTAGTAAAGACAATGGACTGATTTGCTTGGTGGAGGGTAGCTGTGTTGGCAGCCTTGAAGATTTGTTGGCAACCTTGAAGATTTGGATGAGGAGAGAGCAGACAGCAAAGTAGCTGCCACTGTTGGAGATACGAGTGTCATTGAAGGAAAACTTAGTGCTTTGCACTGGGATGATCAAAGACATAAACACCACCAAATGGCGATTCCGAGGTTTGAAAACCCGAATTCCTTCAGAGGCCAAAAGCCCAAGCTGAAGCTGTTTTTTGCCCTTTGGAAGTTTTGACTGCCTAGAAAGAGGCTTTTCCAGAATAAACACACAAAGTTGGTACAGCTGTAGTTCAAGTGGACCAAGCTGTTTCATCCTTGCTATAGAATCTGCCAGCATCCATCATATGGTACTGGTTTTGGTGTACAATTAATGAGTTCATGGAAAGCAGCAAAAGCTTGGCACCAAGTGGCAGGTCTAGAGTTCCTTCAAGGAAAGGTGAAGCTTATAGCTGCAGAGGTGAACCCAGAGTGGTACTGGAAATGCCAGAACCGTGGAATGTATGCTGAAGACAGCTGTATGTTGAGATTCAGCTGGTTCAGAGGAACTCTGTTTCTACAACTTTGAGCTGCAAACAGGGAATGGGAATGCTTAGAATCTTTGAGCCTCCATGACTACATAATGAGCAACAGAAGATGGACACTGAAGTAAAGGATGCAGTATTTGATTTACTAGACTCTGATCTTGATTTAGTGTTTTCTTATTATGTCAAGATACTTCTATTTTAATGTTTTATCTGTTTTAAAGCATTTAACTTATTCTGATTTAACACACTCAAGGTTAAAAAACATTGAACTTTTAAAAGTTGGAACTGAAGTTTTAATGAGATAGCATTTTAAATTTGTCTATGAAATGTATTTATAAGTGGTGCATTTATACAATGGAATACTACTCAGCCATCAAAAATGATGAATTAATGAAATTTGCTGGGAAATGGATGGAATTAGAAAAAATTATATTGAGTAAAGTATCCCAGCCACAGAAAATTAAGCATCATATGTACTCCTTAATAGGTGATCCTAGTACCAAACCCACTTAGTGACATACTTAAAGATAAATCTCTGTAATACCTACAGTAATTGCAAAGATTATGAACAGGAGGGAAGGAGAGACCCCCAGAAACAAGGAGAGAGGGGATCATGCTATATTTTAAAGATAACTTTTAACACTTATGGGGGCAAGGATTGAAGGTTACAGTTTAAAAGTGCTGTTTTTGTGTCAGGTTGACAAGGGGTGGAGTATCATAGTTAGGCACAGGTGTCAACTTGATAGTTGGGGGTTTGAGCTCTGGGCACATTTATAAAGAATTAATAGTTGGGTTAATCCCAGAGCAAACTTGCAGGAGATTGTCTAGCTGATGGGCAGAGCCCAGTCCATGGTGGGTAGAATTAGACCCTGGAATAAAATACAGAAAGCTGGTTGAGAGAGTTGGCATCCTTGTATACACTTGTCTAGACATGCTGGTCTGGCAAATAAGGATTGTCCCTCTCTCAGCCGTTACATGGAGATGATGGGGCCAGTTTTCTCGTCCCTGGCTGGTGTGAGCTCTCCTGCAAAGTTGGACAAGGAACTGTAACCAGTCTGGCATAAGAAAATAAACTTGTTCTCTTAAGCTGTTTGTTTGATGGTGATTTATCAGTGTTGCAGTTGCCTGTATAGTTGCTGATAAATCACCATCAAATGGCTTAAGGGAACAAGGGATTTATCTTCTTACTTATAGTCTGGTTACAGTTCATATTCAGCTTGACTGGAAAGCATGCACCAACACCATGGCCAAGGGAACTGGCCACACCATCACCACATAACAGCTGAGAGAGGGACGATCCTTACTTGCCAGACCAGCATATCTGGTCAAGTGTAAACAAGGATGCCAATTTACTCAACCAGCTCTCAGTATTTTATTCACCTATCCAGGGTGAATGGACAGGCCTTCCCCATCAGCCAGAGAATTTTCTGCAGGTTTGCTCTAGGCGTAACTCAAGTACTAATTTTCTACAAATGTGCCCAGAGCTCAAACCCTCAACTGTAAAGTTGACACTTATGCCTAATTATGACAATCAGCAACCATGAAGGTGAACTGCAGCATGGTGAACTTTGGAGGTGGCATGTTCTATGTTACCTAATTCTCATAGCACTATCAGCCTTAGGTACTTCTCTGAGTATGAGTGGTCATAATTTTATTGGTTTCTGTGACCAAATACATGGAAATAGGAAAGATATTTCTTATTTCTGCTTACAGTTTAAGAAGGAAGATAGTTTGTCATGACAAGGAAGGCATGGGTGCAGGGTGTGAGTTGGCTGGGAACATAGAATCAGCAGATAGGAAGTGGGACTAGGTTACCAAACCTAGTGATTCACTTCCTCCAGCAAAGCTTCACCTCCTAAAGTTTCCACAATCCCCCACCCTCAAAGGTTCCATCAGCCAAAGAACGAGGATTCTCACACATGAGTCCATGGGGGACTCACATTTAGAAGCTTGTAGTGCAAGAGTGGTTTAGCAGCAAGACCATTGCAAAAACAGGAAAAACAATTTCTCCTGTTGTCCGTCAAATTCTCAGATATGTTACATGAATGGATCTTCCAATACTGGTTTCACAGTGGACAAATCCGTGGGCTTCCTACAGCTAAAGTTAAATAATAGAAAGCCATAGAACTCAAATAAGTCATCTTGACTTGATAGTCATAAAAGACCATCCTAGTCATTAGGATGATCCTGCCACCACCATTTGAATCAGCAGTGTGGGTTGACTGATGTGTCACATAGCCGCAAAACCCCTGTTCTTCAAGGCATAAGGCCTTTCCTTGCAGGGCTGAAGAGACGGCTCAGGGTTTCAGCCTCTGCCCCACAAGCAGAGGGACCAGCGTTTGGATCCCACATGAAGGACATGGCGGTGGCCTGTACTTTTGGCTCTGAAAGGCTGAACCTGGGAAACCCCAGAGCAAAGCAGAAATAGCATGTGGAGCAATCCATGATGGTTTTTCAGCAGGATTCTCCAAAATTAGCTAAATATCACTTATATTCTCTCATGTGTCTTCATGTAGCAGAGACTTTTATTTTCAACTTTCTTTATTTGATGATAACGTCCTGTGTAAACACCCTCCCCCCACTACACACACTGCAAGCACATTACCTAATGCTCATAAATAGCTATTTTAGTTGATCAACAAACTTTATTTCTCTCGTCTTTCCAAGCTCTGCCCCTCCATCCTAACCCTGCTCAACTGCTTGACCTTGATTTCATTCTGTCCAACCTGTTGCTTCTCTTTATGCCTCACATCCTACTCCCTAGATACTTTCTCTTTAGAGCTATATCCTAATCTCTCTGGATACTCCATCATTTCTGTTAACAGATCTCTCTCTTTTTTTTTTCTCAATTAATGGAGAAACTTCTTAAACACTTTGCCCAGGGGACATCTCTTATCCTTCTCAACAGGTGACTCTTGTTGAGGATTCCACTAATTTTCATAATGTGCAATTACTGTGAACAATCTTAGGCAGTATTACACGTGAGCTTTTTATAGCATCTCTTTAACTTTGTGCGTTCCTCTCCTTTATCCTTTCTAATTCTGTGATGGTCTTTTGAAGGGCCATGTACCTTGGATTCTCTTTACCATGAAGCATTTAGTATTTTCTCCTTGAAATTCATTGTCAAATCTTAACTGTCTTAAGTTGCCTATGCTATCAGGAGCTAAAAGCAAAGCTAATATAATGGAGGTTTTAGGACATTTGTACTATATATATTGAGAGAGAAAGATAGGAGAGAGAAAAGGAGGAATGGAGACAGTCTCGAGTCTCAACAGGTTTTGGTAACTTAAGGTCATGTTGTAGTGGTAGATGCTATGTTGTCTAAAGCTTGTCTGGGTATATGAGGTAGAAGATCCTTGTTCAGTAAGGAATTCAAAAGTTTCCAGAATGCAAGTTCAACTACCAGAGATATCTTGTCCAACCCTGTAATCCAATCTTACTCTGCTTGCATTTGCCTTTATTAATAACTTTAAAAGAATGTAATACACTTATTCTCATTTTCTTTCCTCCTTCACCCATCACAAGTCATCCAATTGTACATGTGTTCATGCACTCGTCCTTCAGTGCATCCATACAACTACCCATTCATCCATCATCTACCCGTCGTTCATTCATCCATCTGCTCACCTACCCAACCATCTATCCATCCTTCAATGCATACACATACCCATCTTTTCACCCATCTATTCATCCATCTATCCATCCATCCATCTACTCACCGTTCAGCTATCCTTAACTATATACATAAACCCATCCATTCATCCATTTACTTGTCCTTCTAGCCATCCATTAATCCATCCATCCTTCAGTGCATCCATTCATTCATCCATCTATCCATCCATCAACTCATCCATCCTTCAGGGCATCCATCCATCCATCATCCATCTACTCATCTGTCCATCAATCCATCCTACAGTTCACACATATACCCACCTATATATCCATCTATCCACCCATCCATCCATCCATCCATCCATCCATCCATCCATCCATCCATATTTCATGAATCCATGCATGTTTCCATCAATCCATCTACTTATCCATCCATCTCTTGCTTCTTCTATTCATATCCATATGAACATATTAATCATATACTTTTGAATGTCTGATACTGATAAACATCTGTGACAGTTGGTTTTTGGTGTCATCTTGATAACAGAAAACTGAGCAAACAGAATTCATAGGTATTCTTCTACACCTATGAATTATTAATAGTTAATTGCCCTGAGCAAGCCTGTGGGAGATTATCTAATTGATGTGGGAACACCCAGCCTGTAGCAGATGGGACCATCCCTTGAGCAGGTGGATAGGATGAAGAGGGAGCTATTTGGCTTTGGCAGGCTGGAAGATTAGCAAACTGAAAAGTTCTGTCTTGGTCCTTGCCCCTCTCTCAACTTTCTGTGGCCATGACATGACCAGTTCCCTGTAACACTCTTCTGGCATCATGAGCAACTGTAACCTAGAAACATGATATAAACCTCTTGATCTCCTAATTTGTCTGGCTCATGCTTTCGTTGCAGCAAAGTCAACATGAAGAACTTAAGAGTCTGACATGGTGCTGGAGAAATGTGGTGGTGTTGCAAAACCAAGACATTGCTCTATGCTACAAAATCAGACAGCGAGTTTGCACTCAGAAGCATTTTCTCTTCTGCTGAGGAGTGATGCATGAGACCTAGCAGTCATGAGACCTGAAGGAATTCAAACACAAACAGAACCATAGCAACCTGGAACCTCTACTCCCTTCTGCAAACAAAACACATGCTTCTGGGGGAAGAATGCATTGCATTTTTTTTATTTACCCAGAATTCTTGTTCCTCACCAAGAAGCACTTTAGATAAAGCAAAGCCTTTGTCATGGGTAGAGTAGCTCAAGTAATTTGCACATCATGGGCCATGAATGGAACCTGTTGAAATAGTGTCTCCCTCCATAGGCCCCAATGGTAACTTCAATCATGCACTGTAAATGAAACCCAAACTCTGCTATTCATGCATCCATCAATCCATCCATCCATCCAACTTTGACATCATCTAGTCTAATGTAATGAGCCATATATTGGAACCCACTGGAGACTCAAAGGTTGGCTCCACAGTAGCATTCCAATTAAGTCTGTATCAAGCAATCAACTTGGATTTTCCTATAATAATGCTGAAATTTGTGTCCAAATCATCAAGCTGGATTTGAGGTGTGTGTGTGTGTGTGTGTGTGTGTGTGTGTGTGTGTGTGTGTGTGTAAGAGGGCAGTAGAGTGTGTGTGTGCCTGCAGAGGCAAAAGGGTGACATTGGGAATCACCTTGGATTGCTCTAACTTCTTGTTGCTTTGTTCTGGAGTTTCCTAGGCTTCCCCTTCTAGATCTGGAATTACAGGCTGCTGCCATATTTGCCTGGCATTTTTTTTTTTACTTTGAAGGACATTTTTTTTATTGCGAGTTTATTTAATAAAGTTTTTTTATTATATTTTCTCCCACATTTTTTTCTTAATCATAAAAACTCAATAGAGGCCCCCCTTCCTCTCCCTTCCCCCACCCCACGTTTTTATGTGGGATCTGGGAATCCAAACTCAGCTTCTTTTGCTTGTTAGGCAAAGGTTTTAACCCCTGAGACATCTCCCCAGGCATGGCTGGATATTTTTATATGTATTTATGTGTCTTTCCTATATGTTGCTTAGACTAAGATCTGGCAATCACCCCCAAATCTGCAAACCATCTTCAACTCTGCTTTCCTCATGTTCATGCAGGTGAAATCATCTCCAGAATTCTGAATCTACTTTTCCATGCAAATTCCTGAACTTCTTAAGTGGCTTCTTTGTTTTAGATGTGACGAATCAGTAATAAAAGCCAATTTCATGATTTTGCTGCTAGTATACCTCCAGAGGGGGAGACAGGTAATGTAACCCATGTTGGGACCAACACATTATTCGCCCTTAACTGCCTCCAAGGTACCACACTTTGATTTGATTTGATATGAGCTGCAGAATATACAAATAGATAAATAGTAAAATAAATTAATTCTCTTGTTCGTAAAATACTATTTAATTATGCTTTATTGGATTTTAAACATTGTGCGGTTAACAAAAGGAGTGTTAGACTCTTCCCAGTGGATGTTTGCATTGCAATAAGAGAACTAAATTTTAAGATAATGGGAAACTTCTCAATCTTTTGACCATAACGTGATATATCGATACTAAAGGCAATTTTTTTGTGAGTGAATTATCATACAGACCATCTTTTTATTTCATTGAAACACTATAATCTAGCCAGAAAAATTCTAGGTTTTAATCTTTGTGTGTATGTGTGCATAGAGTATATACATGCATGCATGCACCTGTGTTGCATGTAGGTAGGTATATGTGTGTGTGGGGTGTATGTATACAATTGAATGTGAATGTGTATGTTTGAAGGTCCAAGGGTGATATTAGAAATCATCTTCCATTGCTCTTCCACCTTATTATTTTGAGCCTGGGTTTTTAATTGAGCTCAGAGCAGCCATTATGGCTAGTCTGGCAGCCAACTTGCTCTAGGGATTCCCAGGATCCCCCTTCCAGGGCAAGAATGACAGGTAGGATGCCACACTCACTTGACATTTTCATGAGGGTTCTGGAAATCTGAACCCAGGTCTCTTTACTTGAGAGGCAGAAGCTTTAGCTACTAAACTATCTCTGCCTCCATCTTTCCCCAGTTCCATCTGACTCCAGGGTCTTCCTGCCCCCTCTTCTATAATGTTCCTTGAGCCTTGGGTTGGAGGGTGTCTTGGATATCTTGTTCATGGCAGAGCAGTGCACGGTCACCTCTTTTCTGCAGGTTGGTCATTCCATTGTATAAATAAGCTTCTAAATTAAGTGCTGGGAGCTCTTTTATCTTATATGTGTAATGACATATTTAGGAGGCAGCATAATAGCTATTCTCTGTATCTATATCTGACTGTCTTATTCCTCCACAGGGACTATTAATTTACCATGATTGTGACCTTTTTAAGCCTAATTTCATCTTGGTGATCTTTGTCCTTCTGTCTTCTCCCCTGACCACTGTCCCACACCTGGTTTAGCTTGTAGAGTCCTGTCCTCTACTCCTCCACTCCCAGAGGTTCATTGTCCACTTGAATGTCACATGTCTTCTCCTACTCTCACTGCTTCTCCCCCGTCTCATACCCTCCTTTCTAGTTTCATGATCTGTTACCTGTACATCATACACATATACAAAGAGCAAAAACTAGAATCAACACAAGAGAGAGAGAGACCATGCATTACTTGATCCTGAGTGACTTCTCTGAATGAAATAGCTTCCAGTTTCATCCACCCTACTGCGAAAATTTCATTTCTCTTTTCAGATGAGAAAAAAATCCATATAGGATATCTTTATACAGAAACACAAGCCAAAGAAGAGAAAGCACTTCTCTGTATATAGTTACTATGTTTTCATGATCCATTCACATGTTGATGGACATCTCAATGGTTCTGTTTTCTTATTATCATGTTCTTGATGGGTGGTCTCCCCTTTTCTGTGATTTTTAGGTTTTCATGCTCATTAGTTATTAACCTTCAGTGTTATTTGACCACTTAGTGTGGTAGAGATATAGTTCAGTTGGTAGAACTCCTGTGTTGGATGCATGAAGTCCAGGGCTTCATTCCAGATCTGCATAAATGTGTTATGGTAACACACACAAGTCATGAACATGGATACACAAGTAGAGGATGTGGGGTCCCTTGGGTATATGCCTAGGACTGGTATATCTGGGAAACATAGTAGTTCTGCTTCTTTTAAGCTTTCTGAGAAACCTCCATACTGATTTCCACACTGGTTGCATTTTTGACCCCCTGTAGTTATATACAGATTAACAGGGAAAAAATAAATTCATGAGCAGATGCCACACACACCACATGGGAGAAAACAGCACAGAAAATATTTCATACTAATGACTAAGCTGTCTGGTTCAGCTTGGATAGTACTTTCCAGAAAGAATGCTATTTATGTATGGCAAAGGATGACAAAGGAAAGGAAACATAAGAAGGAAAATTGAAAGGAAATGCTAATGAAAAAAATAATAAAGTCTTTGCAGATTCTCCCACTGGTCTTCTGGGATATGAGTCTAGAATGGTGTCCAGTAAAGCAAAATTTAAGTCTTATCTTTATGCAGAAACACAGGTCAAAGAAGGAAAAGCACTTCTGTTTCTGTCTTCCTTACTGCCTTTCCTTTAGAAGCAATTTTTTATGTCAAAGAGGCATGTCTGGAGTGACATGCTCTGGCTCTCCCATCTTGCTGGAACCCCCTCCCTTTTTTTCATTGGAATGAATTTTATGAATTTGCATGCCTAGTGGTTATAAACATCAACAGGGATGTAAGTAAGCCCTTCCACAGATTGGAGAGGAATTGGGAGAGCATTTGGCTTGAACGCATGAGTTCCTGACTTCCATGCCAAACACTGCACTAATGCAGCATGTCTGTACATGCCTGTTATCCCAGCATTTGGAAGGTTGAAGAACATTGTATAAATAGTTGAGGCAAATGTTGTACACATGAGAGTTATCTCTAAAACTAGCTAGCTAGCTACTAACTAGCTAGCTAGCTAACTAACTAATCAACTGTATCCCTGAGCACAAGACTCCCTTTCTTTTGTTCAATCCAGAGACACAATGTCCTATATATCCTGACATAATGCAACCAACCTTCAATGAGCCCACATAGAATGAAAACCTGCCAAGTGTTCTGTGTGCTATTTCATGGTCCTGGTTTATGTATTCACCCCCATTTTCTCCCATTATGATGTGAACCCTGCCCAGGGCAGTAGAAATGATTTAGGTTTGGATTTCATGCTGAGATATTTATAACTAAATCTCCTTGCTGTGCCGTGTAATAATACACTGTGGTTAGCGGGGGGGGGGGGGGGGGGGGGGGGCAACCGCGCTGTGCATGCCAATAGCTTTTGTACCCAATACACTAAAAATAAGTTACAGAATCAATGGCTTCCAGTTTTGGCACGTGTGTGTGTTTCAGTAAAACTCTCCTGTGTAATAAATCACTCTGGTACTGAATGATGGAATCGTAATTCACCCCTCCCCCTCCACAAATGTAGGAAGGTGTCACTAGGTACAGTTTGTTTCTAGGTAGCAAGACAGGAGAGCAGCTGGGGATGAATTGCTGGGGGTGTGCTTCAGGCTCACACTGGGGAAAGATGCTGCCTCTCTATGAGACATCTGCTATAAAGCCTGCCTGTGTTCTGATCACTCTGTGTGCTTTTGTATATCCACCTACACAGAGACCTTTTTGCCCCAAGGTGGGTATGCCATAAGGTAAGACACCAAAGCTGTCTTACTCTGAGTATCTAGTCTTGACATCCAGCATCCCTTCTGTCTTCTTGGATCATACATTCACCCAGAATTCTTGAGAGGGCATTAAACCTATCCCTTTAGGTCTTTATGTGAGTGTCATGGAAGGATAGACCTGCTGGATGCATGAACAAGGTAGTTCATTTCAACTGATGACTCTGGTCTGTGTTAAGATTTAATATGAAAAAGATGCCAATTTAGTGTTTCTGCTTTTTCATATTCTCTCCCTCTCTAGCACAGATCTACATTTGTCTGTGGATCTACAAAGGACAGAGGAGCACATGGTGTGTGTGTGTGTGTGTGTGATGCACAGATCTACATGTGCCTGTGTATCTTCAAAACACTGATTAGCATGTCTTTTCTCTCTTTCTCTCTCTCTTTGTGTTTGTTATATACAAGTCTACGTGTGTCTAAGGGAACTAGAGTTTACTGTTTTTTGTTTTGTTTTGTTTTGCTGTCAGCCAATGAGCCCCAGAAATCCTCCCATCTCTGTGTCCAATGCATAGTGTTGAGGTTATAGACATCCACAGGGATGCTGGGGATTTGAACTCAGGTCCCATGCCTCCACTGGCAAGCCCTCCTACCCACCGAGCATCTTCTTAATTCCTTGTCACTATTTTGACATGGAATCAGGACCATAATTATGAGCCAGATTTTTACTACATCCATGTTCATTTGTGACTGGACCCGAACAAGAGAAAGGCCAAAGAACGTTCTTTTATTTCCTTGTCTCTTACAAATAGCTTCAAGCTTCATTTTCTTGTCTCTTGTAAATAGCTTCAAGCATCAGTTTATTGAATTCCTTCTGACCTGATCCCTGTCAAAAAGCATGCAAGGTTTCGGACAGACCAAAGACTAGTTGGATGCCACCATGTCATGGTTCTGTTCTAGCCTGAAAGAGAAAATCATTAGTGCCTACAGAGTTTAAATACTTTAATGGCACAATTTTCTTCTCAGGGAGTTGGGTTATCCGAAAGACTTGAACTAGCCCTAGAACATGGAATTATAAACAGAGATGTCATTCTGTATTGAAAAGAAATCATGCATATTCATAGACAGGTGTGTAAATAGAAACTTTTAGTATAGTCAAAAATGCAGATGTGGAAAAGGAATACCTGACAGAAAACAACTTAAGGGGAAAAAATACATTCTGGCTGACAGTTTGAGCATGAAGTGGAGACCTGTCCATCAAACTCCAAGGCCTGTCCCTCTAGTGAGGCTCCACTTCCTAAAGGTTTCACGATCTTTCCAAACATCGTACCAGTGTTCTCACACCTGCACCTGTGGGGAGCGTGTCACATTCAAGCCCTTACATTATGTCATCACAAATGTACCTGGAAAAAACTGGTACGATCAGGTCAATTTCTATTTCCACAGTGTTTGCTGATGCCATATGGCAGGCATCCTACTCAGACGTCTGCATGAAAATTCAAGTTTAGAAACTCTCATAGCATTACGCTTTCATAAGCCACCACCAAACTTCTGGATGAGCAGCCATCTTAGGCGCTAATTGAATATTTGAACACTTTTCCTCTGTTGAGCTGGGGTTTCATTATGTTTTCTACCCTGAGCCTTGCTTTTCATGCATTGAAAGTGCTGGAGCAGCTGTTTATTTGGAAAGGTTCCATTATGGCCGTAATAATCTCCAACTAATTGCACATCAAATATTTATTTCTTGCACATTAAATTAATGAAGCAGTTTCAACAAGAGAAAAATTGGATCAGGTTGGCAAACAGTGCCTATAAATTCATGAAAGATTCCCAGTTCTTTTTTGGCAGGACTCCTTTTATACAGATTAACAATTTTTAAATGGAATAGTTTCCCATTATCTGGTTGTGACTTTTTAAATTTACGTGCTTTGCTTTTGAAAGTGATTTTTCTTGGTCTGCCCTTGATATACCATATAATAGCTTTTGAAAATAAAAAATAAATTATACTATCAATTTTCGAATCATTTGTTTCTTCTTTGCCTTGAATTTATTTTTTTCTACTCATTCTACTGTTGATAATATATTTCCCAGCAATGGAAGGATTTTTTATTTATTTAACTTTTATTTTTTAAACAACTTCAGGACTCAAATAATTTGGTGATATCGATATTCAAAAAGATTTTTAAATACTGTCAAGATGTCAATGCATGTTATCTGAGGTGAGGATTAGTGGTGCAGGAAGGGCTTGGCATGCCAGAAACTCTATGTTCTATACCCACAGAAAGGAAAGAAATGAGAAAATATATCAGGCATCCTTCATTTATCTATATCTATGTACCCATTTGTCATCAATCATCAATTACCTATTTATCTAATCTATCTATCTATCTATCTATCTATCTATCTATCTATCAGTCAGTCCATCTATATGTTTATCTATGTATTACCTTTTATTTATTTATCTTTCTATCTGTTGTGGTTACCATATATGTTGTTGTGAGACAACAGTCAAACAACTTATGGAGAGGAAAAAAGATTTATTTGGCTTAAAATTCCAGTGGGAAGATCCAATTCATTATGGTGGAAAAGGTATTACAGGCAACAGAAGCTGAAGATGGCTTAGGTCACATCTATCATCATGAAGAAAGAGACAGTAAGCACAGACTTCTAGAGGAAGCAGGGAGGAGCTACCCAAACTCAAGGCCTACCTCCTGTGACCTGACTTTCTCCAGCAAGCCTCCACCTCCTAAAGGTGCTAAACCTTCCCAAATAGTAACACCAGCTAAGGATGCAAACACAGCAATTGTCTATCTATTTAATCTATCTATCTACCTACCTACTTACCTACCTATTAACATTTATCTTTGATCATCTATAATTTATCTTTTATCATCTATATATCTATATATTTGTCATTTATTATCTTATCTGTCATCTATCATTTATCTAATGTCTATCTACCTATTGATCTAGCATCTATCTAACTTCCTATTTATTAATCATCTATCCTTCATCTGTTGGTCAAATTATTTATTTTACCACAAGAGCTATACACTTTTATTTCAAAGTACACAAAAACCATCCGCTAAATTTAAGCACAGTGATGATCTGTGGATTTATAGAATTTATTCACTTAGCATAACTGAAATCATACCCACTAAATAGCACCAATTGCTACTGGAAGACACTCAGTGCTCTTAGGAATACAATTTAGATACAGCTTCCATGTAGAATCATATACTATTTTGTTGAATTTTTGTTTGATGAATTGCAATATTTCACCCAATGCAACATTTATCATGGTGATAAATGATCAACAGGTGCTAGGAAGCAGACAGGAAGATGTCTTGGACTCATTTACCAGCCGGTCTAGCTGAATCAGTGATCTTTGGGTTCATCAAGAGACTCTGCCTCAAAAAAAAAAAAAAATAAGGTAGATAATAGAGAAAGACTTAGGAAGAAGCCTTGTATTGACCTCTGGTGTTCTTGCACACTCATATGCATAGATGTAAATTTATACACACATTCAACACACACACACACACATTCAACACAAGCACACAAAAGACATGAAGAAATTGGAAGATGGCTTGCTCTTGGTGAGGATTTCTATGTAAAACAGTATTCAGGACCTTCAAAAGATTATAGGTAAAATTATCAGATGACCTAGCTATTCCTCTTTTGAGTATATGTCTAAGATTTTTGAAATCAGAACTTTGAGCAAATATGTGTCTTTCTATATATGACACAGTTAGATCAATTCTTGTTTATATCCAAGATATATCCAGTCTTCTTGTTATGGCAACTACGGATATTCCCAGCACCGCTGATTATCCTTAAATTGAGTATCATTGACCCAGGAGAGCCTCACTTTATGGGAACAGCATCCATGAGACTTTAATGGTTCCTATCAGTGCATCTTTTCAGCTGAATTAAATACTCATGAGCAAATCTTTATCACAAGGAAAGATATGTCAGTAGCTGCTGATTCTTTTATCTGAACACTGGAGGATCTAAATATCTGTTCCTTCTACAAAGATTCTAGGTTTTTGTAGAAGAAATCAAGTATTGTTTTTCTAAATGAGTTATTTCTAAACTTGGATACATATAAAATCATCAGGAGACCAAAGTCTAGCATGGATTACAGGGGGGAAGGCTCCAGGCAGTAGGATACTGAGAGACAAGGGATTAACAGTCGTAGTAGAGTTCCCATGTTAACAGGGAGCCCAAGAAAGGGCTCTGGGTTATGCCACTGAGTCCTTAACCCTCACTAGGGTGGAGGACTCAGGGGGAAGTTTGGCATTCACACAAAAGGATGCTTCAGGGGATGGAAGGGAAGAAGGGGAAGGCACTGGGCAAAGGGGAGGGAGGAAGGGGGTGAAAGAAGGGGAAAAGGGGGAAGAGTGAAAGGGGGGAGTGGGGACAGGAGGAGGGAGGGAGAAGATGGGGGTATCTATTGAGCTTGTATGACTGGAGAAAAATTAAAATGTGGGAGAAAAAAAGCTCTTACACACTGTCAGTGGGAAAGTAAAGTAGCAGACATTAGAGGAAATAGTGGGAGATTTCTCAAAGGAAACAAAAAGAGAATAGGGCTGGGAAGATGGCCCAGGGATTAAGCTTGTTCTCACAAGCAACAATGACCTGAGTTCCAATCTTAGATCCCACTTAAAAATATAGAAATGGCAGTGGCCTACACTTCTGGCTGTGGAAGGCAGAGCCTTGGGAAATGAAGCCAAAAGGAGGTAGAAGCAATCCAGATGACTGATTCCTGAAGTCACTCTTGGGTCTCTTTCCATAAGCACACAGTGCTCTCTGATGCACACAGACACACACATACGCATGCAAAAGCGACGGAAACAATAGAAATGTCTACGGTCTCTATATTCTAGTTCTAAAGAGTAAAGCCAGAATTTTAAAGATACATCATACCCTTGCTTGAAGCAGTGCCATTTGCAGTCAGACAAGATATGGAGTCCACTAGAGTATCTTCCAGTAACTGAATTGCTGAAGAAGATGTGGCATATGCATGCAGTGAAAATGATTTCCAAGTAAGAAAAGATGGAATCTTGTCATTTACTGAAATGCAAATGAATCCAGAGACTGTAAAGAGAAATAAGCCAGAGACAAAAATTCATATAATGCATCATCTCACTTTTTTTGTGGGAACTAAAACACAGTTGAAGAAGATGGCACAGTATTGGTCAGTAGACACTAACTAGGAAGAGTAGACAGTGAGAGGTGTGCAAGACTGCTGAGATACAGGTACATAACAGCAAGAAGTTCTGGTATTCCATAGAATAGTTGGGTGAAGAAAATCAATAGCAGCTCATGATATGTTTAAGAAATATTAGAAGAATCTGACATTTGCCAACATATGGAAATGACATAAGTGTTTGAAGATAGAGATACTCATTCCCCAGATTTGAAGAATGTATATGGTGCACAGGTATCCATGTCAGAGTTGTAGCTGAATGGGAAAGACTCTGCCTAGCATACATGAAGCCTTGGGGATCCTTAGAACCTCAATGCAGATATGGATGAATGGATTGGATAGATAGATGTACAGAAATACATGTTTGAGTAGGTAAGTAAAAGATAGATGTGTTAATGGATAGTTGAATGTATAAAGAGATTTATGGATGGACAGGTAATAAATAGATGAATCATTATATAGATAGAAGGTAGATGAATAAACAGACAAATGATAGATGGTAGATAGACAAACAGTAAATAGATAAGTAGATAGATAGATAGACAGACAGACAGACAGACAGACAGATAGATAGATAGATAGATAGATAGATAGACAGACAGATAGATAGATAGATAGATGTTTGTATGTATATGTGAATGACTGGAATGATTTATGGATGCATTGATGGATAGATAGATGGATAGATACATAGGTAGATATTCATGGATTGATGGATAGGTAATAGATAAATCATTACATGGATAGAAGGTATAGATGGATAAACAGATAGATAGATGAGAGATGTTGGATAGATAGTAGATAAAGAGGTAGATAGATTAGGTAGCTACGTACCTATGAACAGATAAATGAATGGATAGATATATAGGTGCATTGATGGACAGACAAATGGATAGGTACATAGGTAGATACATTGATGGAAGACAGAGACATGATTTGGTACATAGATGCATGAATGGATGGACATATTGATGACAGATGAATGGTAGACAGATGAATCTATAGAAATCTATATGTAGATGATACACATATATAGATGGATAATAGACAAATAGGTAGAGTATTGGTGGACAAGTAGATAGGTAGATTGATGGATGGATGGATAGACAGGGTGGTAGATAGAGGAATAGCAGGAAGGTTACATAGGTTGATAAGTGACAGGTAAGTGAGAGGTAGGTGATAGATAACATGATGAATGGATAGACAGTGATGTAGATAGATGAATGGATGGATGAGTCATAGATAGTAGATGAATGAATTTAGATGACAAATAGATAATGACAAATAGATAGATCAATAATAGCATTCAGAGGGTCCACAGTGTAGATGGGACCACACATGAGAAAACCCAGTTGGTAAAGGCACCTGTTTGTACCCTGTGATCTGAGTTCAACTTCCAAAACCCACATGGTGGAAAGAGAGAAAATTGACTTCTGAGAGTTGCCTTTTGCCCTCTACACTGTTTTCTCTTCTTCTCTCCCTCAAATGATAGCAGTGGAGACTAAATAAGTTATCCTCTTTGCCCACTATTGCTTCCTCATAATCACGTTACATTCATTCATTCTTTCATTCATAATCACATCTTCCATAATTATGTGGAAGGCAGAATGCTAGCAATAAGGGGCTCTTCCCATGCACGTTTTCCCACTCATCACTTTAATCTGTACCTTGTGAACGGAATGTATATTCCAGTCATTTTTAGAAGCAATTGCTATGCTATATACTTTGAACCACAGTATGCCTGAATCATATAATTATCATTGTGTTACCTTCATAGTGGAAGGAAAACCAAATCTCCCTGGAATTGCTGTCCTGGGTCTCAAACATATACATATACCTGTCAGCAGTCTGTAGATGTTAATTGATCTTTCATTGTTTGGGACAAAGAGACAGAAGACCAGTGTGGCCATACCTTTATCTTAAATTCTATCTTCTGCTTGCCAGAGCGCTGACAGATATCACCTGTTCTTTATGCACTTGATGGCGACAGAGCCTGCTTTGATTCCTTTCTGTTTTCCTGAATGTTTCTGGCCCCAGAGTAAAGCTGTTCAATTCACAATTGAACAGTGCAGTATGGTTTCCCTTTGTTGCACTGTGGGCTATCGTTTCCGCTCCGATTGCTCTGAACTCCTCTTCAGGAATGCTAATGATAACGTGATTCTATTCTTTGTCATTCTGCAATTTTAATCTCTTTCCATTTGACTCTGTCCTATTTTGCTCCAGTCTGGGAAAGTGTCCCATGTTTTTGCATGCCAGGAAATTGATGATTTCTTTTCTACTGTCACATCTAGTCCTTAGTAAGTCCAACCAAAATTTAAATGTGGTCATAGAACTTTGTGCTTCTCTCTTCTCTTTGCTAAGTCAGCTCCCTGTTTATCTTATTCTGGACTCTTCTCTGTCTCCCAAGGTTCCCTTTGTATTTGAAACACAGTGAGACTAAAATAAACCCAAAAGATCTCACTCAAAATAATTTCAACTCTTTTGAACGCTGCAAGTGTACTGGGAAAGTGTAAAACCTTTGCTAAACGACAGCCTTGGAAGAACTTCTCTTAACTTGTTTTGTGCGTGTTCATGTGCATGTGCGTGTGCATGTACAAAAGTGCACTTAAGGGTGAGCACCTGTGGAGAACCAAGGATGACATTGGAAATCATCTTGAAATCACCTTACTCTCTTCTGGGGTTTCCCAGTCTCTGCCTCCCGGGCCATTGTCATTATCCACTCAGCATTTTTATGTGGTGAAAGACCCCCGTCTTTCAGTCAGGAACGAGGCCACCGAGAGAAAGACCAAGACCCTTCTCGCTGCAATAGCATGAGGTTTTATTTAACGACGCGCCGGGTGGCTCCAGCAACCTTTCACGCAGGAAAGACTGAAGCGGCCCCGAGCAGCTCGGGCAAGGGGTTTTTAAGGGGTCTTGGGGTAGGGGGGGTTGCTTAGCTGAGGAATTTTCTATGACCTTTACAGTCATTGGTCGGCAAGAGCTCGGGTGGAGTTGGCTCTTGGTAATCGTTCCAGTCCACCTGCTTAACCGCAGGCTGTTCATTCTGGGTGACCTTCATTGATGGAATTCCCCTTTGGGCAAACTTGCTTTTCCAGAACTGAAGGGCTGGAGGTCTTAAGGGGTGGGGAAATACCTGTAAAAGGCTCAAGGCTGTACATAGTTTTAAGCAATGACTAACAATGGATGCTTGGATGGCTATAAACAATGGATGCCTGAATGACTACAAGCAAGGGCTATACTGTGGGCTTGAACCAGCCTGCTTTGTGAATTTTAGGGCGAGGGTCTCAGGGTCCAACATTCCCCCCTTTTCTATAGGCACACTCCAATCATGGAGTGTTAGTCACAGTTCTTGCGATAAATTTCTGGGAGGATTGGAGTCAGTTTTTCAGCAGGGGTGTTCTTTCCAGGCGATTCCAGCAGTAGGAGATGTCTCTTCAGAATTCCAAAGACCTTGAGAGACCCATCCCAGCATAGCTGCTCTAATCCTGCCTCACTTTCCCATAAACCTATTTGAGAATTCAGACTGCTCTGGGGATAAAGGGCGATGATTCGGATCTGGCTGCTTCCTGCTGAATCGGGGCGAAGAAAATAAGAGCAGTCTGACATTCTCATCTATGAAATGCTGGGTTGGTCTAGAGGTCTTTGATAGATGGCTCTATTACCTCAAGGTTGGTCTAAAAGAGACAAAACACAGGCAAATTGAGTCTCCAGAATCTATAGAAGGACCAGATCATTGTAATTGGGAAGGCACATGAGATAAACCGAACAAGCTCAGCAGTCTTGCTGTGGGTACAAGCAAGCAGGAGTTAGTAAAAGAACACATTTACAAGGTGTAAAAGCCAAGGAGACCTTTTTCCTCTGGCTACTGTAGATCATATTTTAAAACCTGTCCAAAACAATGCGAACTGATTCTTTGTACAGAGCAATCTAAATTATCCTCCTTTTTTATTCTGAAAAATAAAGCAACATAAGTCTTTTTCTTTTGGGGGACCAAAGGGATGTAGCACCATTTCTCTGATCTAAATGAAAAGCCAGCATTGATTAGCTAATGGAGCTGCTCTGGAGCTACATCTGGAGTTTTGCTGTTTTTCTTAGTTTACTTCTTAAGTTTGCCATTGCTTTTTCCCTCTGTCAAGCACTGAGTTTAACTTTAGGCAACCTTTTAGGACAAGGGAAAAACTTTATTAAACTTTTTGCCAACCTATGTCTCTGGTTTTAATTCTATAGCATAAACTGTCTTTCTTGGGTGCCTTAGGCCAGAGCTGCAGCCTCAAGACCAGGGCTCCCCTGGATCAGGTGAGGCAAGGAGTCAGCAGAATGGAGAACAAAAACAACTCTCTTGGCTTAGTGAATCTGGACCCATTTACTGAAACTTCTGTGACAGCTTTACTTTTAGGAAGGACATTTTTTCCAAGAATCTATCCCATTGCTTGAGGATAATGGCACTTAACAGAAATATTCTCTCAGTATTTGCAAATCTAGCCAGTCTATAATGCTGCACCAGATAGCCAAGAGGCTGAGCCCACATACTTGTAACAGAGACTGCATTTTTTTATATATATATATAGAGAAAGATTGAGCTCCTTTTGATTTCAGTAAGGAACATATTTTACAATTAACTATACGTGTCCCCAACATTTTATAAGTCCCAGCGTGAGCTTAAGCAATATAATTATTAAAAGAATAATTCCTCCTATGATAGCATCTTTTCATTTCTCTGCTTTGCGCTTCAATCCAGGAATTTTGCTTGGATTTTAGGCATAGGATCTTTAACATTCTTGCTTGCAAGTCCTAGGTAATGATCTATCTGCACTTGGGATGTCAGTCATAAATAACAGGAATACTGATGAGTGAAATCAGCTAAAATCAGTGGTGTCAGACCGTTGAGCAAGGCACCAACATAAGTAAACACCCATATTAACACTGCAAACTTCAGAGAATCAACTAAATCATCAACTAAGAAAAGGCACCTGAGTTCTTTTATGGTGCAGTTCACATGACTGAGAGCAGAATCAATTCCTCGGATCTAGCAACATTAGATTCCAAATATGTCCTGAATGGGTGGCCTTTATCTGATTTCTGGATTGCTTGGATCATACCCTTCTAAAGCTGATAGTCACAGAGAGCAGGGCCAAGGCAATGTAGGCTGTCACACTCACGATGCTTAATACTGTCAAGGAAAGCAGCAGGAACAAGCTGGCGTCAAACACCACTCCAGTTTTCTTAATCTCTCTAGTAGAGGAGGTCAACAACTACAGAGCCCAAACCCCTGTGGCCAGGGTGGAGAGGGGTGCGGCAGGGGCAGAAAGGGTCTAGGCCGGCTCGGCCTGGGGGCTCACGCCAGCCCGGGGCAAAATGTAAATTACCTAGGAAAGAATGTTTAGCACCTGTCCCTGGACGGTATTGTGACATACCAAGAAATTCCTAGCACCTGCCCATGGGGTTACAGTGACCTTCCCCAGGGAACAGGCTTTAGGCCTGAACTAGGAAGAAACACCAAGACCTGACAATTTCTATGTTTTTTATCTCTCCTAAATAAAGCCATGTCTTTTCTCCAGAAAATGTTTCCTTGAGATAATATCTTATCAGGTTGGAATCTTATCCATCAGAATGGTTGGATAAGGATGCAGCATTTAGGGTCTTTAAACTGCAGACTTTTGTTACATGCTATCTGGCATTTTCTGTAACCCATGATTTTCTCTTTTAATACCTTTGGTGCGTCTAAAACCAGAGCCACGTGGATGACTTTATAACAGTGCTAAACTATTTTATTCTATTAAGCCTAAACCTTGAATATTCGGGCACTCAGGCATGTAAACAAAGGAATGCCTAAAAAGCATCACTATTAAGCATATAAGGAATCTCAGTAGTTACTTTGTGAGTGCAATGAGCCTGTCATTTTCTTGATCTTAAACATTTTAGTAAAATCAAAAGTTGACAAAAGCCTAGGAAGGAAGTTGAGCACTAGAATTTTGTGCTCCCTTGTCTATTAACATAGAAACAAAGAGGCTTCCCATTTGCACGTTAAACCCAAGGTTCTCACGAGATGCTCAACCTGGCACTTTTGGGCTTCCTTTTGCTGGATATCAGTGGCAAACTCCTTTTTCCCATCGGAGGGAAGCTAAGAGCTTCAGGCCATTTCGTTGGTCTCCACCAGAGAACTCGCTCGACCCCTGGGCCCTGAGGTTCAGGGGGCAATCTTCCTCCAGTGGAAATTCCCTTAGTTGGGACATAGGCCACATGAAAGCTTTCTGTGCTCACAACAGTCTCAAAGCGCCCAGTCTGGTCATATTCGAAGCATCTTTACCTTTCCCCTGTCGGGAGGGGTCCTGGGTTGATCTGCTTGGGGTGCCTGTTTAACCTATCCCCTAAGGCAAATGTCAAGTTCTGATTTCTTTGCTTTCTAGTTCTTTCTTTCTTTTCTTTTTTATACTAAGTCCTAGGTCACCTGTCCTATTTTTAAAGTCCTAGGACAAACAGAAACAAAGGATTCTACCTCCAAGACAGAAATGAAAGCTTCCTGATGGTACCAACCTCTCCCTTACAGATGAGGATGCTATCCTCCAGATGGGGACCTATTTCCCTCAACAGATGAAAGCCCTGTTGTCCTCCACATGAGAGTTTACTTTCCTCTGACAGATGAGGACTTTGGCTGACATGGAAGCTAAATGAAATTCCTGTCTGTTTCACCTTAGTCTTGAGGGCATTGAGAGGCAAAGCTTTTCCTGAGTTACTAGCTGGTACTTTTGGTCCAGCTCTTATAGTTTCTGGCATTTGTTTGTCTAGTTGGATGGTAGTATAACTTAAAGATCTTCCTGGGATCATCTCTTGTCTAAGATGTATACAGGGCATGTCTGAGAATATGCTATGACTTGACCCTCTTTTAGGTTGGTAGAACTAAGCATTCACAAGTTCTAGATAGTCCCTGGACACAGGAAGGGGAAATCTCTCTCTTTTGGCTTCAATTAGTGAACCTGGACTTGAGGAAAGGACGCGTGGCTTAGCAGAGTTCTGATCCGTTGACACTGCCCATGGTGTGGTCCCGGGAGGCCAGCACTCCACCCAATGCCACCAGAGCCCCACCCGATGACACTAAAAGGGGCGAGTCCATGGTCCACACATGCCTGAAGCTTCCTGTATTCCCTATGCTATTTAAACAGCATAGTCATTATCTCAGACTTGAAACACTTTCCTTCAGGGCAAACATTTTTAGGAATTCCCTTCCATTGACTAACAAAAGCTAAAGTTACATTGATCCCCACTGTACTACGTAGACCAAGAGCTAGAGTCACATTGATCCCCACCACACGACGCAGACAGACAAAGGTTGGGAATCCCTCCAGGAGAGATCATTCAAGTACCAGTCTGGCCACACTCTTTGCAGAGTCATGGGTGATAACTTAGCCATAGTGGGTTCAGCTGTTTCGTGACTTGCGATCGGATTCTAATCCGATCCCACCCTAGACCATATGTTATCACCATGGAAACGCAGAACTGGCCCAATCGAATCCTGTGGCTTTAAGAGATCTTAGGGATCTCGCCGTGGGACTACAGACTTGAGCACAGAGGTGTTACAGGTTTCCCACCTCAGGCCGACATTCACTCACACATTCATACAGAAGTTAAAACATTCCCTCCCCCATTTTGTAGGTGCCCTTTTCCTCCCCCTCCAAGAGAGGCCTGCTCCAAAAGGTGAGCAGAGGTTGGTTTAGCACAGTCTCTTTTACCGTAAAGTCCAAGATTTAGAGAAACTCCCTAGTTGGCCTTGAGTCTGTTCCAAGCTGTAGCTGAGGCGGGGCCTCAGCTTCTCCTGCTGGCCACCTCCCTGGGGGCAGGGAGGGCCCTGGTCTCAGACTTCTCCAGTTTTCACTTATGACCCCACTGATAAACTTCCTACTGTCCTTGAGAAGTTGGGATTTTAGAAGTAACCAATTTTCTGCTTTAAACAGACAACTGAAATACATTTGAATACATGAAGCTTAATTCTTAATTTCTAATTTCTGAGGCTCAATATCTTTTGTTTTATAACATGGAAGAAACATAACAAATAATATTTTCTTTAACCATCATCTCTTATTTTCAGTCTTCTCATAACTCTACATCCCACAAACCTTCACAACATACTTTAACATTCTTTTTAAGTAACCAACTCATAAACCTCCTGCACATACTTTAACTTTCTAAGTAACATATCTCATCCCAAAACCTTCTTTACCTCTACGTACTATACATATATATTTCTTTCTATTTGATGGTTTCCTGCTGTTTTCACATTAGTTATCCTGTAAGAAATATCCTTTAAAAGAGGCAGTAGACCTTATCTTAAAAATCATTATATAGCAGAACACAGGAGTACACCTGGGAACAGGGAATTAGAAAGCAGATTTGTCCCCAAGAAAGGGAACTCGTACATACCAGGAGAATGAAGGAATTCCAATGAATATTTCTGAAATCAGTTTTCCTTTCTGGCTGTTAGATATGTTGATATTACTCATGGGAAAACAAACTTTTAAAGGAACTACAAAAGTGATGTTACCAGATCCTAGGTAAAAACACAATGCCACTTTTTGTGAAGCTTCAAGATAAAACAAGATATTTTTGTCAGTACGTACTCAGGCCTTTTAACGTTATCAAAATGATTTATTCCTAAGTGTGCACGTGCATTTAAATTGAGCATGCCAAATAGTAAACAGAGTCAAAAACCAAAATGTGATCATAAGCGCGCAATGAAATTTATAGTGGCCACAGCTTGTTATTTTGAAATATAAAACCCACATATTATAAGAAATCCAAGTAACCAATCAAGTTAGAACATTTTAAGTAACTCTTTATCATCACAGGCAAAATTTTCTACCTCAACACTCAGATTTTGGGTTCTTTTCCTAATATCCTTTTAGTGATTCAAGACAAGATAGACAAGACACAAATACTGCAGACTGCAGATCAGACAAACTACAGACTGCAGATCAGACAAAACCAGATGGGGAACGGACACTTCTGTCCTTTCCCCTACAGAGAGTCCAGGGCGTCCCCTGGGACCCTCACGGTCTCTGCGATATGACACGTCTGTCTCGCAGTTACTGACCGCCCCGAACCTCATAAGAGGAAACAAACAGACACAGTATCAAACACAAACAGACACAGACTTAAACAAAGCACAAGTAAAGACAGACAGGAGCGCTCACATACCTCCGAGGCCGGTGTTGGGGCAATCTCTCGGGGGTCTCGAATCCCGGATGAGCCCCCAAAATGAAAGACCCCCCGTCTTTCAGTCAGGAACGAGGCCACCGAGAGAAAGACCAAGACCCTTCTCGCTGCAATAGCATGAGGTTTTATTTAACGACGCGCTGGGCGGCTCCAGCAACCTTTCACGCAGGAAAGACTGAAGCGGCCCCGAGCAGCTCGGGCAAGGGGTTTTTAAGGGGTCTTGGGGTAGGGGGGGTTGCTTAGCTGAGGAATTTTCTATGACCTTTACTGTCATTGGTCGGCAAGAGCTCGGGTGGAGTTGGCTCTTGGTAATCGTTCCAGTCCACCTGCTTAACCGCAGGCTGTTCATTCTGGGTGACCTTCATTGATGGAATTCCCCTTTGGGCAAACTTGCTTTTCCAGAACTGAAGGGCTGGAGGTCTTAAGGGGTGGGGAAATACCTGTAAAAGGCTCAAGGCTGTACATAGTTTTAAGCAATGACTAACAATGGATGCTTGGATGGCTATAAACAATGGATGCCTGAATGACTACAAGCAAGGGCTATACTGTGGGCTTGAACCAGCCTGCTTTGTGAATTTTAGGGCGAGGGTCTCAGGGTCCAACAGTGGTATCTGGGATATGGACTCAGATCCTTTTGCTTGCATGGCAAAGGCTTTAAACCTTGACCCTTTAACCCTCAGCCCTTCTCTTATGCTTTTGAATTTTCTCTTTTCCCAGAGTTAAGGAATAAACACGTACTTGTCTGCAAATTCATCCCTTGCTGTGAGCCGCTTAGACTTTCACAGGTAACCCATATTAAGTTAAAAAAAACAAGCAGAGAACTGCAATCTTGGAACAGGTTTGCCTCCCACACCAGATCAAGCCATGGTATGAGAAAATGAGTTTAGCTAAACCCAGAATCCCCTCTAAACAAAAAAAACCTAGACCAAGTAACATTGCTTTGCAGGTGTGGGAGTTACCTCCTTGCTCCCCATTTCTGGGAATTTTTGTCTCTTCTCATTTTCCTCAGTCCTTCTATTCTATACAACAAGTGCACTCTGCAAATTTGTGTTTGTCAGTCACACTGAGAATATATATCCGTCAAGAGCCAAATAGCTGAAAGCTCACCTTTCATCAGGAAGCAACCACTCTGACAGGCACGCGGCGTTTGCTGGCAAGCAAGCATCTTCCAAGTTTGCAGGTTGGGAATGATTAGGAACTTGACTTGCCTGGGGAAATATGGAAACTTCTGGAAGCTCTGGGACTGCCAGGGGTTTTCATTTTAATTTATTTACTGGTGTCTGTGATAAACTCAGAACCTCACATATTTCTAACACTGAATTCCACCCCAGTCCTGAAAATATGGCTCTACAAAGCAGCTGAATGTGGTCACAAGGTTGTCTGTGTGGCATCTAAGCTTAAGAGGGCAAAGGAAATTTATCTGGCTTGCAGTTCCAGAGGAGAGACACAGTCAGTTATGGCAGAAAAGGCATGGCAGGTGGCAGAAGCTGGAGGCAACTTAGGTCACCTCTATCATATGGCCAGAAGAGAGCAAGCAGCAAACTCAAAAGCAGACTACTAGAACAGCCTTCTAGCAGAAACAGGGCAGAGCTAAGCAACCTCAAGGCCTGCCCCCTGTGACGTGCCTTCCTCCAGCAAGGCTCCACCTCCTAAAGGAGCCACAACTCTCCAAACATTAACACCCGCTAAGGATATAAATGCATGAGCCTGCGGGAGAACAATTCACATTCAAACCATGACAGAGCCTCACAGCAACATTCACTCTCATAGAACTCCATTTCTTTGTCTACAGGCAGATGACAATATAAAAGTTGCTAGCAATACTAGAGGTTGGTTTTAGGTTGAGGGCTGAGTGCTCCTCAAATCTAAGGCTATAATGACAACTGTTTAAAAGGCAGTTTGATATAGTGTCTTTTAGCTAAACATTAATAGCTTGCATCCCTTCTCTTAGGGTCTATGCCCTCCCCTTTCATACGTGTCGACGTCTAGTGCATTGGGGACCCCGGGTAATGGTCGCACAGAAATCAGGACACAAGGTATGCAGAGGAACAGCAAGTGAAATTGCAACTGCATGCTGAGTTTATTTTTCCAACTCTTTATATAGTAACCAGCAATAGTAACCAGCAATACTAGCCAGCAACAACAGAACAAGATTTTAAAACAAAAATCTCCTAAGAACCTAAGCACACAAGTGAGATAATGTCTCTAGGTTGAGCTATATTTGTGTATAGAAACAGCAAATACTTCCCTAAAGCACAGGGCAAAATGTAACCAGACAATAGATTTTCCTTTATTTAATTAATCAACAAGCACAATGTACTTGTCCCAATGGCCACTTCCTTATCTAAAGTCACTTCTCAAGAGACCAAGTACCAAGAATGTTGTTTATGCTGAAAGTCTGCTTTCAGCTGCACTGGGTTTGCCAAGTGCACATTCTCACACTTGCCTGAGAATGACCCAGACGGAGTCTGCACATCAGGCAAGTCCTGTGCTCCCACAATAGGTTCTTGGCTTGGTTTACAGTACTAGCAATATGATCCTCACTGAAAAAGAAGACTTCAATCCAATCAGAAGGCTATTGATTGTACTCTTGACATGCATGCTACTGTTACATTTAGGATGAGAGTTAATGTTAATGGGAGAAGAATGGAAAATGCTTTCATCAATGTATTCTTGCTGATATGCTCCAGGCATATGCCATCAAAGGCAACCCAGATGCAACTCTGTGAGCCGCCCTTTACTCTGTGAGCCACCCTTGGGAAAAGACATGAAAATAGAAGAGAGACTGGCAGGGAAGAAAAAAGATCGGTATGAAAGAGGAAGAGGGATGGGATTGGGGATTAAAGTCTGACATATGAATTCACTATATTCATGTATGAAACATTAAAAGAATAAAAAAGGCTTTAAAAATAAAGCAATTGCTGAGGTTGGTAGAAAGGACTTGAGACCAACTTAACCTTCTGAAGGACTTTAATCCTCATTAAGCTTTGTACACACCTGACTTAGCCAGTCCTGGTAAAGCCCAGGATGAGAGAGCAATTGGGACACATAGCTTCTTGGGCATTGGCAAACATTATGGGGTCTTGAAAGGAGACAGTCTTCAATTCTAGAGAAAAAGGGGGATTCTAACTCATTAATTTTTCTCAGAATTAAGTGAATTTTCTATTTGTCTGCTCATTGCTTCTTTTCCTACAAATGTGGTTATTTGTTAATTTTATACAAGTGTACATGTATATAAAACATCACATTTGCTCCCCGGTCTCCCTCCCCATCCTGTTGTATGTCCCTCCCTTCTAATCATTCTTCCACATTTGGGTCCTTCTCTTGTACAGTGTGTACAGGCTTCACATATGTGAAGACCACATATGTGATTCTGGGCTAGGGAATCTCTCAGAGACTTGTGGGTGCCTGCAGATGCATAAATTGGTCTTCATATGCCTCAATCTTAGTTTCCCACTGCTCATGAGTCCTCTGTAGGGCCCCCGGATGTTCCCTCAGGCCATAGCTGACCATCTGCCAGGAAGCTGCCCTGTAGGGTGAGTATCAGCAGCCACCACCACTGTGGGTTCACAATGACCGTGGCTGTGTGTCTTTTGGAAGATGGCATATCACAACCTTTCCCCATCTTCTGCTCTTACATTCTTCCTGCCCTCTTCTTTCACAGAGGCCCTGAGCCTTTAGGGGTAGAATATAGAGTTTTCGATGCAGGGCTGGGCACAAGCTTCATATCACATGATCAAGCCTGGCCTGGCTTACATACCAGGATCACAAGGTGCTGCATAGTGACAGTAATGTTATAACTCCAGGTTGTCTCGGTCTGGGCAGTGAGTAGCAGGCTTGTTTTCTTGAAACTCCAAAGTAAAGGGCAAGAGACCATGTGAGAACCATGAGGTAATATTAGTCTCTCTCTTCAGTGTTGTGTGCAGAGAGCTGCAGAGTCCCAGGGCCTGGTTTTTGGGAGATAGAAAAAGGCATCTAGAAAATCTGTGCTGGAACAGCTGTGTTACGGAATTGTCATTCAGAGAGAAAGAGGTCACACAGAAGAGCCCCTTGCAAAGGACCTTGGAGACAAGCTGAATCAACCCATTCCAGCCACTCAGCTTGAGGACCTGTTTAGAAATCAGGCACCTGGAAGAATTTAGAAGCATTCTGAAATTTGGGCAGAGTGAGAAAATATCTTTATGTCTATATCTACTATATTGATATCATCCATCTCTTTCTCTGTTATCTATTCATGTTTATCATCTATCAATCTATCATCTATGTGTCATTTATCTATCATCTATCTGTCAATATAATCTAGCTATTATCTATCATCTATAATCTATCATGTATCTATCCTCTATTATCTATCATCTAAATCATCTGTATATCATCCATTTCTATTATCTATCTAAATTATCTATCATCTATCATCTGCCTATCATCTGTATATCCTCTATTATTTATCTACCTATCATAATCATCTATCTAGCAATTATCTTTCTATTATCCATCATAATCATCTATCATTATCTATCACAACAATAATTTTCTATCATTTGTCTGCCATCTATATCTTTCTATCTGTCTCATCTATCATTATCTATCTATCATAATCATCCATCATCTATCTGTCTATCATATATCATAATCATCTATGATTATCAATCATCATAATAAATATCTATCCCCACCGTCCCGGCAGGGGCGAGCACCCAGGCCGACTGCGGCTTGGCCTGCGCCCACGGCCCGGACGACCCCAGCCCCCTCCGCGCCGCCCCGCACCTGTCCAAGGTGAGTGAGTGAGAGAGAGAGAGAGAGAGAGAGAGAGCACAGCCCAGCCCCCAACCAACCCGGAGCCCCACGCATCCCGGCGGCAGCGAGCACCCAGGCCGACTGTGGCTTAGCCTGGGCCCCGCCCCGGACCCAAGCCCGTCGCATCCTGCTCCCTGTGCGCCTACCCACCACCCTGGATGCCAGGTGAAGAATTCTGCCATTGAGCCAGGAAGCGAAAGAGCCCAGCCCAGCCCCGCCCCCCACCCAGGAGCCGCCCGGCCAGTAGCACCACGCTGCGCAGGCGCCAGCTTTGCCCCCAGGGCCCCGCCCCTCTCAGCTCCTACCTTCCCAGGTCGCAGGTGAAGAATTCTGCCATCAACATCAGACCCTCTGCCTCTCTGGCCCACCGGGGACCTACGCACGTGGTCCACGGAAGACACATTGCTACTCAGAATTCAATAGAGCCCAAAGGAAACTCAAGCAAAATTCTAAGGAACAAAGGGAGCACAGGCCATACATCTGGACTCCACTGTAATCATTATATCACGTGGGCAGGTTTCTTCTCATCCAGCCCAAAGATAAGTAAACTTTTTCTTTTCACCTTACTGATCCTTTACAGTATCAATGCTGTAGATCAACTTTCTCATACAGCCACCCCAAAACATACAACTCCAGGGAGTACACCACTCACCCCCACATTTCACCAAGATACTAAATCGTAAAAGTGCACTACCAAACTAATATTCACCCCCTGGTAACATAACCTGACTTAACTGACGTACTAACAGCCTAGTAGCCTCATCTAGGATATAATAATAACAGTACACAAACATACCCAATCCAAGGCAAGCACTAGTAATAACTGGCAAGCTTAACAATACTAACTACGTGGATTCAGTGAAAAACACAGAAACTGAAAGGTCCTAAAAAACAAAACAACAATGTACAAGTCAAAGTACAGATCCACGAGAAACAAAATCCAAGAAGACCAATCTCCTGCCGAAAGAATCAATCCCATAATGAGGGATTCTGACCAGAACAAATCCACAGAAAATAGCCATGAAAGCCAGACCCAATATAATGACTTTCAGAGTATGATCCTTACCATGATTAATACTATGAAAGAGGAAATCCGAGAAGAGTTAAACAATCTTATCAACCACTTTGAACAGGAACACAATAGGCACTTGGAGGAGTTGAGAAAAACAATTCAAGAAACAAAAATAGGTATGGAGCAATTAAAACAGTCTCAGGCAGAGTTTAAAATTGAACTAAAAGACAAGTTATCTTCAACCCAAAACTCAACAGAGAGTCTTATCAGCAGAACAAATGAGGCAGAAAATAGAATTTCAGATCTTGAAGACAAAGTGGGAGAATTAACCAGCTCAATGGAAGAGATTGTTAAAGCCAAAAAGATACTGGAGAGGAACATTCAAGAAATATGGGACACCCTGAAGAAGCCTAACATGTGCATTCATGGAATACCAGAACAAGAATCCCAAAATACCACACCAGAGGAAATATTTCAATTCATCATAAATGAAAACTTCCCACAATTAAAGAATGAGAGGCCTATCCAAATACAAGAGGCATTTCACACTCCAAACAGATAAGACCAAAATAGAAAATAGTCAAAACACTCCACATTCAAGACAAAAAAAGGTGCTGAGAGCTTCAAGAGAAAAAAAGCAACTCACTTTTAAGGTTAACCTATTAGAATAACAAATGAATACTCAATGGAAACAGTGAAAGCAAGAAGAGCTTGGAGAGACATACTTCAAGTATTAAATGAGCAAAAATGCCAACCCAGACTGATATACCCGGCAAAACTATCTGTCATGGTTGAGGGAGAAAGAAAAGTTTTCCAGCACAAAGACAACTTGAAGGGATACATGTCTACCAAACCAGGCCTTCAAAAATTCCTAGAACTGATACTCAAGCTTGAAGAATAGAACAAGCGTATCCAGGAGGACAGAAGGGAAGTATAATACCACCAAAACATAAATATCAAACATCATGCTTACAAAATCTACTAAACATAAAAAATGTCCAGAATTAAAAATAATTTCTCCATTATAACATTAAATGTCAATGGTATTAACTCGCCGATTAAGAGACACAGATTACAAACTTGGATTAAAAACCACAATCCAACAATCTGCTGCCTTCAGGAAACTCATCTCACCACAAAAGATAAGCACATCCTAAGAATGAAAGGCTGGTCCAAAATCTTACAGGCAAGGGTAACAATTCTGCTTTCAGACAAACTGGACTTCAAACCAAAGAAAATCATAAGAGACACAGATGGATACTACATTTTAGTCACAGGTACAATTCACCAGGAAGACTTCACAATCCTGAACATTTATGCACCCAATACGGGCCCCTCCACATTCATTAAGAAAACCCTACAGCGTCTAAAGCAAGAAATCAACCCCCAAATGATAATTCTTGGGGACTTCAACACCACCCTCTCAACATGGGATACATCAACAGGTCAAAGGCTTAACACAGACACTTTGGAACTTAATCAAACCCTTAAAGAAATGGACCTTACAGATCTCTATCGAACTTTTCACCCACGCACCAAAGAATACACATTTTTCTCAGCAGCACACAGAACTTTCTCCAAAATAGATCACATATTGGGCCACAAAACGAATCTACACATATACAAAAAAGTTGAAATTCTAACCTGTGCCCTATCAGACCACCACGGCCTAAAGCTGGACATCCACAACACAACAAACAAGAGAAAATACACTAACTCCTGGAAGCTTAACAATATGATTCTGAATGAGAACTGGATTCACGAAGAAATTAAAAAGGAAATTCAAGATTTCCTGAAAGTGAACGATAACGAAAATACAACTTACCAAAATCTCTGGGACACAATGAAAGCTGTCCTAAGAGGTAAGTTCATAGCTCTTAATGCCTACATCAAAAAAATGGAAACATCAGAAATAAATAACAATGCAGCTTAAGGCTTTAGAGAAACTTGAGCAATCTGATCCCAAAAGTAGTAGAAGAGAGGAAATTAGCAAACTAAGGGGACAAATATCTGAAATCGACACTAAGAAAACGATAGAAAAAATCAACCAGTCAAAAAGCTGGTTCTTTGAAAAAATCAATAAGATAGATACACGCCTAGCTAAATTAACCAAAAGCAGGATAGAGAAAACCCAAATTAACAAAATTAGAAATGAACATGGAGTAATCATTACTGATACCCAAGAAAGCCAGAGAATTATAACATCATATTTCAAAAACTTATACTCTGTGAAGTTTGACAACAAACAAGAGACGGATGAATTTCTAAGTAAACACATCTTACCTAAATTGGATCAGGAAGTTGTGAATTATTTAAATAGTCCTAAAACATATAAGGAAATTGAAGAAGTAATCTCAAATCTTCCCACCAAAAAATGTTCTGGACCAGATGGATTCAGCACAGAGTTCTACCAGACATTTAAGGAGTTAATAACACCAATACTCCTTAAACTGTTCCATCAAATAGCAAAGGAAGGAACACTACCAAATTCCTTCTATGAAGCTAATATCATTTTAATCCCAAAACCTAATAAAGATTCACTTAAAAAAGAAAACTATAGGCCGATCTCTCTGATGAACACAGACGCAAAGATTCTCAACAAAGTCTTAGCAAATCGGATTCAAAAACATATCAAAAAGATCATTCACAGGGACCAAGTAGGCTTCATCCCTGGCACGCAAAGTTGGTTCAACATACGAAAATCAATAAATGTAATTCATCATGTAAACCAGTCCAAAGTCCAAGACCACATGATACTCTCGATAGACGCAGAAAAAGCCTTTGACAAGATCCAACAGCCTTTTATGAACAAAACGCTAGAGACAGTAGGAATGGAAGGAACTTTCATCAATATAATAAAAGTTGTATACAACAAGCCCACAGCAAGGATTATGCTCAATGGGGAACAATTGGAAGCATTCCCACTTCGATCAGGAACTAGACAAGGCTGTCCACTCTCACCACTTCTATTCAATATTGTACTTGAAGTCTTAGCTGAAGCCATAAGACAAGAAAGGGACATAAAAGGGATTCAAATCGGCAAGGAAAAAGTCAAGGTATCCCTATTTGCAGATGACATGATCTTATACCTGAGGGATCCCAAAAACTCCACCAGGAAGCTTCTGGAACTAATTGAGAAGTTCAGCAGGGTGGCAGGATACAAAATAAATGTGCAAAAATCAGAGGCCTTCCTATATGCCCAGAACGAAAGAAGTGAAAAAGCCCTGAGAGAAACAATCCCATTTACTGTAGCCCCTAAAAAAATGAAATACCTTGGTATAAACCTAACCAAGGAGGTAAAAGACCTTTACAATGAAAACTTTAAAACCCTAAAGAAAGAAATTGTTGAAGACATCAGAAGGTGGAAAGACCTCCCATGCTCCTGGATTGGCAGAATCAACATCATAAAAATGACCATCCTACCAAAGGCAATATACAAATTCAATGCTATACCAATTAAAATCCCAAAGCAATTCTTTAAAGAAGTTGACCAATTAATCTCAAAATTCATATGGAAGCACAAAAGACCTAGGATAGCAAATACAATCCTGAGTAACAAAAACACTGCTGGAGGTATTACCATACCGAACCTTAGTCTATACTATAAAACCATAGTTATAAAAACAGCCTGGTACTGGCTCCAAAATAGACACATAGATCAATGGATAAGGGTTAAGGACCCAGATATAAGCCCACAAAAATATAGCCATTTGATCTTCGACAAAGGGTCCCAAAGAATCCAATGGAAAAAGAACAGCATCTTCAACAAATGGTGCTGGCAAAACTGGATCTCCACATGCAGAAGATTAAAGCTGGACCCGTACTTGTCACCATGTACAAGACTTCATTCCAAATGGATCAAGGACCTTGATATCAGGCCAGAGAGTATAAAAATCATAACTGAACGGATAGGGAACTCCCTCGAGCTGATTGGGCTGGGCCAACATTTCCTAAACAGACATCCAATGGCACAGTCACTGCTACCAACTCTCAACAGTTGGGATCTTGTGAAATTAAAGAGCTTCTGTTCAGATAAAGAGATTGTCACATGAACTCAAAGGCAACCCACAGAATGGGAGAAAATCTTCACTAACCACATATCTGATAGAGCTCTACTGTCCAGAGTGCACAAAGAACTTAGAAAATTAAACACCAAGGAAACCAATGGCCCAATTAAAAACTGGGCCCTGGAACTTAAAAGAAATTTTACCAGAGATGAAATTAAAATGTCTAACAAATATCCTAAAAAATGCTCCACTTCTTTAGCCATCAGGGAAATGCAAATCAAAACTTCCCTGAGATATCATCTCACCCCAGTCAGGATGGCAAAAATCCACAATACAAACAACAACAAGTGCTGGAGAGGATGTGGAGAGAGGGGAACTCTGCTACATTGCTGGTGGGAATGCAGGCTCATACAGCCATTCTGGAGAGCCGTCTGGAGATTCATAAAGAAATTAAAGATTGAAATGCCATATGACCCTGCTATTCCACTTTTGGGAATAACCCCCCATCCAGCAGAGGTTCGCCTCGATAGCACAAGCACGACTATGTTCATAGCAGCACTGTTTACAATAGCAAAGTCATGGAATCAACCTAAATGTCCAACAGTTGACGAGTGGATAAGGAAACGGTGGTACATCTATACAATGGAGTACTACTCAGCCATTAAAAATGATGAATTACTGGAATTGGCTGGGAAATGGATGTCATTGGAAACAATTATATTAAGTGAAGTATCCCAATCCCAGAAAGTTAAGCACCGTATGTACTCCCTAATAGGTGGCTCCTAGTACCAATCTCACCCAGCCCACATTGAGACACTCAAGGGTAAACCTATGTAATAAGGTAATTGCAAGGATTGTGAACAGGAGGGATGGGGTTGGGGGCCACAGCAGACATAAGGAGATAGGGGACCATGTTACAGCAGAGAAAATAGACCTCCAAGGAATGCAAGGGGTGACATACAGTGCCCATCAGGATGGAGTGAAGGGCATTGCAGGAGCAGCAAAACTGCAAAAGAAAATCAACAAACCACAATCCAGAACTTCAGAGACTCTATATCTTCCACATAGTACTAAGCCAGCCTAATCTCCCCCCATCCTGAAACTCAGGGACATCTGCGGAAGAGGGGGCGGTAAGATTGTAAGAGCAAAAGGATGGAGGGAGCAATGATTTGAAGAGTCTCTACACTAGATAGGGCTGAAGCAATCATAATAGGACTTTGCATGCCTGCGTCATGTCCGTCACACTATTGACCTCACAAAGTCTAACATCGGCTAAAGGCACCAAGATCCTTGGAAGCAAGGGATTGATGGCCACAGAAGTGTTCCTATGCTTAAGGGGAACACGAGAAAGGGTTCAGGGAAATGCCACTGGGTCCTTTTATGTCATCAGAAAGGAGGACCAAGAGGAGAGTTAGGCATACACAATAAAGGACTCTCTGGGATGGGGAGGGAGGGAGGGGGAGCAGAGGGTTTGGGGGGAGGAGGGGGGGAGGGAATTGGTCTACCTATTAAGTTTGTATGAGCGGAAATAATAATAAAAAATGTTAAAAAAAAGAAAATAAAATATTTTTAAATAAAATAAATAAATAAATATCTATCATCTGTCTACCATCTTATGTCTATCTATCTCATCTATCATTATCTATCTATCATCTAACTATCTGTCACATATCACACCTATCTTTCTGTGTGTTTATATCATCTATATCTGTTTATGTCTATATCTATATCATCTACCTATAATCAGCAGAGAAACAAGACATTTAGCCTAAAAATGACTAGAAGTCACTCAAAAAGTCCCTTTTCCTCTATTTTCTTCTATCAGGTTCCCTGATTCATTCTTCCCATCTCTGCACACTAATTCCTGGGAGTGCCTGATCACGAAAGACAGAAACAGAAGAGTGGAACCCCCCCCACCCCGGCTAGACAGGATCTGTGTTCCTGAGCCTTTTTCCAGACCTTGCCATGTGCTTTAAATTTGGAAACCTTCACGTTTCTGGAGTCTGAGAAGCCAGCCCACCTGTCTTTCACCTTACCCAAGAAATGTACTTAAAAAGTTGCTTTTTCTAATTTAAGAAAATGAGCATGCTTACAGTTGTCACACTGAAGGTGCCAGATGGGCTGGAGATGTTGATGAGGCCACATGACTTCTCCTGATCACCCAGATCCTCAGGAAGAAAAGTCACATCATCATAATGCACCTAAGTTCCCCCAATGTAGATATGTGTGTGTGAATTCTTAGACCCCTTCCCAGCCTGCTTTAGTCCTTGCTGTCTTCATCAGATTTGGAACCTAAACAATTCCATAATGGAAGCAGGCAATACCCAAGACCTACAGACACACAGGCAGCTGCTCAGCTTGCAAGGTGATATGAGCCTTATAGTAACTGTGGAGACTCACTCACTTTTTAGCTCTTTCCTCTCCAGGTACAGTGTTGTTATGGAGCCATTTCCTTTCAAGAAAAGCGTTTACAATAAGCAAACTGACACTCAGGTCCTGGTTGAGATATTTCAATGCTTCGTGAAACTGAGACTTTAAAGCCAGGAAGAAGGGAAGTATGAGTTCACAGTCAAAACAAAATATAGAGCATCTTTGTTTAAAAAATAACTTAGCTAAAGAAGCACTCAGTGGTTGAGAGCACTTGCCTAGCATGTTTGAGGCCGTAAGTTCAAATCCCAATACCACCAGAAACAAAAGGAAAAAAAGTTATATTACAGAACTTGTCATATCAGTGTGGAATTACTTGCCTAAGTAGACCTAAGTAGTAGCTTAAGTAGTAGCTAAGTATCAGTGTGGAATTCCTTGCCTATCTGTTCTGATTCCAGGCAGTCTTGGGACTCAGGGCTTTGTCTTACCTTCCTTTTCCATGTGGGTCACAGGGAAATGAAGGATGGCCATAGAGATTTTAAGTCTCAGAGAATGTGTTTTTCAGCTTTCAGGCATAGTGATAAAATACCCAAGAGAGTCAATTTACAGGAAGGAAACTTTCCTGTTGGCTCATGGTTTTAGAGTTCTTGGTCCATGGTCACTCGGCCCAATGGTTTTGGGCCTGTCATGAGGCAGAATGTCATGGAGGGAGTACGTGGTAGGGGCAGAGCTGCTCACCACATGGTGGACAGGGAGTGAACAGAGAGAGAGAGACAGAGAAAGAGAGACAGAGACATACACAGACAGAGAGAGATATAGACAGATGATAGATAGATAGATAGATAGATAGATAGATAGATAGATAGATAGATAGACAGACAGACAGACAGATAGAGAATATCCCCTTCAAACACATGCACCCTGTGAGTTAACTTCCTTCCTTTGGCTCCCAAGCATAGTAATATCCTTGATTCTTATGTTTCTGAGGGACAAGAACCCTTAGTGGGCAGCAGTAGAACTCACAAAGTTTGTTATCTCAGGAGGCAAATAAGTGGATGCACACTTCACACTCCGAAATGCAGAGTGGACCAGCCAAGCAGACACCGCAATAAGGTTTGCTGCGAGTCTCTGGATTTATAAATCTTGGTCTACCGTTATTCCTTTGTTGTGCCTATTCCTGGAACAGTCCAGGGCTATTCCTTTCCTCAAAGAAATGAGACTTCTCTAAAAGCTATTCATACCCACATTTCAGTCTGTTACAATAAAGCGTATTAGATGCAAGAATATAAGTAAATATAGGGAAATCAACAAATGTGGCAGGGGAACATGTTCCCCATGGGTTGCTTGATGGGAGGCAGCCAGAGTGAAGACAGCTTTGATGTTCTCCCCAGAGCCCTGTCCTGCCTCTTGTCTACTTACCCTGTCATTTCTGTCTTTAGTTGTAAGTCCTTATCGATCTTACCATTGCTCTCAATCTTACCATTTAAAACCTCACATTCTTGTCAACTCAAATGCCCACAGGCCCTATCATCTTTCAAAAATGCTACAAACTGGTTGTGAAGCCATGTGTACCTCTGAGGGACATTCTGTCATGGAAACTAGAGAAGAGATAGGTACAGTTTCAAAGGGCGGAATGAATAAAAGGTGATAGCAGATCTCCCCCAAAGAAAAGCATGCCCTCACTTTTTCCACATGGTATCGTCAAAATTGTCAGGAGATGTGGTCATGGGCTAGCAAGGCCTGCCTTTGCCGTCTTAGGATCATGGCACACTGTACCAGATGTCCTTGTTTTTTGAAGGATAAAACACACCATTGGATGAGCAGACATAAGAGCAAACATCTAGCCATCTCTCAGAACTAGGATCTAGAGGATTGGGTGGTATAGTAACTTTGCTATTGCTATACTGAATAGTACAAGCTGAGAACTCAACTTATAAAGAACAGAGATTTATTTAGCCTGTGGTTTTGGAAGCTGGAGAGTTCAAGGTCAAGATATCTCATGAAAGGCAAGATGACACATCAGCTATTTATTCCTTTTTAAAAAGTGTATGTGTGTGTGTGTGTGTGTGTGTGTGTGTGTGTGTGTGTCTGTATATTTGTGTGTGTGTGGGTATACATGTGCCACAGTGTAAGTGTGAAAGTCAAAGGATGGTCCTAGGGATTAAATCTTGCTTTCCTGCCTTATTGGAGATAGACCCCATTCATCACTATGCATACACTAGGCTAGCCAGCCCTGTGAATTTCAGGGAATTCCCCTGTGTCTGCATCTTAGGTGGCCACAAGAGCATTTGAATTACTGATTCATGCACTCTCACCTGAGTGTGTATGGGTTCTTGAGACTCAGCCCAATCCTCTCCCCTACTCCAAAAGTCCTTCATGAGGAAATATGCATCTAAGTTTCAAAAGGTGTGCGTCAGGATTGGGGGGGGGAGACATTCAGACCTCAGTAGCTATCCTTTGAGTCCCCTTCCAAGGAGGGCATCTTTGTGCATTTCAAATTAGCACAATGATTTTGGGGGTCAGTGCCATTTCTCACGGTAGTATGAGCTCTGGACACCTCTGTCTTTTTAAAGATGAACTCCTCTTTGTGCAGGATTCTTTGGTAATGCAGTCCATCTGAAAGATGCAGGGAGGTGAGAGGATCCTTCATGTAAGCCACTATTTCCACCATTCCTTCTATTCCAAGGGCAAAGCATGCAGACTGAATGTCATGCAGTCAGGTAAAGTCTGCAGGTGCGCTGCCTCCCTTAGAAGTTAAGGTTCATTTTGTCTAACTTTGATCCCCCCTCTCTTTTTCCGTCTGTCTCACTCTCTGCCTGTCCCTCTGAATACATTCCATGCCGATCATTCTCTTTTGATAACACACAGCCCATGAATAAATCCATATGCTTGTAAGCACAGTGTGTTGGAGAGAAATGATGAAAGATAAATCATGGCTTTGAGCTCTATGATTGGAAAATGAAACCTTCCTCTTCCCTCTCCAGCCCCCCCTTAACAGCTCCTTTCGAGGATGTGGTTGTTTTATTTATGGAGGGTACGCGTGACAGCCTGTGCTCAACTCAAAGTTAAAAGAGCCGATTTTCTCAGCATTTCTTCCCACCCCAACTCTAGAGCGCTCACTGAAATGTTTAGCTTAAGGTTATCAGACTGGGTGCACCAACAAATGGATGAGGAAGATGGGTGGGTTAAAAGGAAAGAATTAAAAGCATTTGGGGAAAAAGTCACAGCACAAAATATGAAATGACCTTATCAACATGAAGATGTTCTGCCTGAGAGACACTTCACAAAATGCATCCAGGAAACAGATAACCCTGCCTGTGCCTGGCAGGGGAGGGCACAGAAAGTAATTGCTCTGAGACACAGCAGAATGCATGACAAAAGAAAACGTCTCTATCAGCAATGGCCTTTTAAGTCCAGTGTAAAAAAAGGGGGGGGGGCTTCCTATGCCCTTGTCAGTGTCTGGCTGCTTTATCAAGGATGGCTGCAAGTCAGATCCTGTCTGTCTGCAAACCACAGTAAGAGCTGAAAAAAAAAAAATGACCCAATAGATTTCCAGCTAAGGAGATTTGACCATGATAGGAAACCACCTTTTAATTCTGATTATGTGGACAGTTTCTTGTCAAGACAAAGAGTGTTACTTGTTTCATACCATTTAAAGATCCTTAAGGGTATCTTTGGTGGTTCAAAACCCATGAGAAGGGGGAGTGTGGGGTGGAGAGATAATTCAGTCAGTAAAGTGCTTGCCATGTAAGCACGAGGATTTGAGTTAGATTCTCAGGAGCAAAGTAAAAAGATGGGTGTGGTGTGCTTGCAATCCCAGCTCTTGGGCTCCAGGGAGGAGGTTCCCTGGGGCTTCTGGCCCAGCCAGACGCACCTGCTTAATGAGCTACAGTCTGTCTCAAAAAACTTCAAACAAGCAAGAAACATGGTGGATTGAACTCGATAAAGGATTTTGTGGTTGATCATATTTAGGGTGGGTCACTGTATTTCAAGTATCTTAATCCAGATAAGCTCTTACAATGGTCCTATAGTAAGTAGTCTCTTAGTTAATTCCAGGTCCAATCTAGTTGGCAACCAAGATTAATTATTACATTCTGTCTCTGTATCAGTTACTCTTCTCTATGACTGTGAGACACCACTGAGACTCAAACAATTTAAGGGGAGAAAAGAGAGATTTGTTCATCTTCCAGTTCCAGAGAGGAGATACCGTCCATTGTGGCAGAAAAGGCATGACTGGCTGGCAGAAGCTGGAGGCGGTCCATCCAAGGAGGCTGAGAGTTTCAAAACTGCAAGCAGCATGAGCAGACTAACTAATCAAAGTAGGGTGTAGCTCACCAACAGAAAGGCCACCCCCGTGCCTGCCTTCCTCCAGCAAAGTTCCACCTCCTAAAGGTGCCATGATCTTCTCAAGTAACTAAAGATTCAAACACATGAGTCTGTGGGGACAAGTCACATTTCAAACTATGACAGTCTCTGTGGACACAACAGAATGTGGGCATTGGTTCATTGTGTGCTACATGGTTGATTTCTACATCTGACTGCTCAAAGACTTTCAGGATGCTGTATGAATGCTTTACACCTCTCCATCTCTCCATACCATGGACCTTCTGCCTTTCTCTCTACACAGAAAGTCGTGGTGGTGCACACCTATGGTTTGGAGTTGGTGATCATGAGAGTATCTAGCAACTTGAAGAGGCAGAACTGATTGGGACTCACTTATGTCTTTGAGGAATTTAATACTATGCCATTAGTTCACTGGAAGCAATTAATGCTGGTCCCTATGCAAAAGTGAGCTGTTATATACAACAGTCAGTCTTACCCCTCCAGCCTTTTCTGACTTACAGTCTCACCGACTGGTTTTTCTTGTAGTTGTTGCATGTGTTTTCTCTATTGTGATGTTATCACCTGTGAAGTCAGAAACAAATGGAAACTGACACTATGACCTTGGACCTCTTATAGTCAGAGTTAAAGAAATCTCTTTTCATTATAAAGCGTCCATCCTTGGGTGCACTGTTATAGCCAAGGGATATGGAAGGAAGGCTCCTGTGTATAGTTTTACACACAGAGTGGGTAGTTCCTTATCAGGAAGTGAAAGGAGTTAGCAGAGTGCATGGACGGGATACATAGTTACTCCATTCAGTTTTTGGTGGTGAAGTTACACTGGATTCCTTTCTCTGCTCCCTGAGATCACAACATCTTAGAAATAGCTCTGACCTATGATCAACAAAAGCCCCAAAGTTTTTCTTCTTTCTCAAAACAAGCAAACCAATAAAAACCCCAAACACAAAAGGCTTTATGAGGCGCCCCCCAAGACTCTACACAAAAGGCTTTATGAGATGCCACCCATGACTCCACAGGAAGCAATCTCTTGTGTGCTTCTGTCAAGTCCATGGGTCTCTGGTTTCAAGTTCTTTAGAGTTCAAATTCAACTTGTATTCTTAGATGTTTGGCTGACTTGGCAGTTGAACAACCAGTTTTCAGTTCTTACTCTGTATGTGTATGTGTGTGTCTGCACGTGTACCTGTATACATGTGTGCAGAGGGCAGAGTATAAACTTGGTGGTTGTTCCTCAGACATTGTCCAACTTGTTTACTGTGACAATGTCTCCCATTGGCCGAGAGCTCACTGAGTAGGCTAGAGTGGCCAACCAGTGATCTCCGGGGATCTGCCTCTCTCTGCCTCCATGGCATTGAGATTGCATGCACATGCCACTGTGCTTGACTTATAATTAATTAGTTTCTTAACTTTGGTGCTGAGTGTAGAGCTCAGGTGCTTGTGCTTACATGGCAAGCACTATACCAACCGAGCCATCTTTCTAGTCTGAATTTTTGCTTTCTAATGTGTCTTCTCCTGTCTATGTCAGGAGCAAGCAATAAGCTTCAAGTTGCATTTACAGAGAGGTAAGACAGTAGAGATCATAAGGCTTGCAACACAAAGGTGGGAAATGTTCTGTAGTGAGTTGATTTAGGTGAGGGCTGGGGGCTGCTCAGGGATAAGGTGTGCATTTGCATGTTTGTATATATGATAATCACATGCAAATTTAATGGAAGCACTTTGCATCTCAGATAATCTGTTTACTACGTCCTCTAATTCATACTTCTACAAATGCAATCCTCCTTTATCCACTTAACTTTTCCATTCCAGAGTTTTGATATTTCCAAATATATAAAGGGTCACTTGAATGCAGCAGCCATGTCATGTCCAGAAGGCACTGGCTGGCCACACCGATTCATTCATCTATGTGTGCTTGCACTAGGCCTGCACAGGATTTGGCCTATCAACATTTCATCATGGAAGGTCAATGATCTTAAAGGCCCCACGCCTCCCTGAGAGACCATTGAAGATTAATGTTGATGGGGTTGGGAAGAAGATGCCACCTCAATGTTGTACCTCCTGATCTATGATTCGTACTCCAGCAAGTGTTCAGGCACAGGTCATCACAGACCACCCAGACGGAGCCCAGTGGCCCACACATGTGAAAAGACATGAAAATAGAAAGGAGTCAGGTAGAGAGGAAGAGTTGTAAGGGGAAAAAGAGGGGGATGGGATTGGTGATTAAAGTGTGAAAATATCATAAGTACACTATAGTTATGTATGAAGCCCTAAAAGAGTAAAAATTAAATTAAAAAGCATTTCATTTCTCTTTTTAAGAAATATTTATTGGAGAGATTTTGAGATTACATGTGCAGCAACATGCATATATGGAAGTCAGAGGACAAGTTTCAGAAGTGAATTCTCTCCACAGTGTGTGATTCCAGGAATTGAACTCAGGTCACCAGGCTGATATGCAGGCATTTTTACTGCTACTTAAATCGTTGGTAGGGGACAATTTCTTAATAAATATTAGCAGCATAGAGGCTTCTGGAACAAGACAAGGCACCCACAAATAGGTGAATTAGACAGAAAATAGGTAGGTATGTGGCTAAAGAATCAGCATTAGCCAGTTATTTCTCTCCACAGTGAGATGCTAACATGTGAAAGATAAGTGAAATCTTTCTGCTAATTATATTCCATATATAAGAATGCTATATAAAAAATAAGGCTGCCGACTATTGCTAAAGGTACTAAAAACAGTTACTTTTTTTAAAAATCCCAAATGAGTTCCACCATCTCTATTTGAGACAGGATTACTTTTTCAAATCTGTAGCTATTTCTGCCCGTGTTTCATCTGGAAAAGACTATATTTAAGACAGACAAAAAGAAAAAAACGCCTACATAAGAAGATTAATCTGGTGGTTGTACTTGAGAAAAACAAATACCCTCACCTTTGTCTAAATGAAGGAACGTTTACTTTCTTCCTGCAGATATCGAATAAGAAAAGAAGTAAAAGAGGCTTGTTTCCAACAGAAATGTCTCTGTGGGTTTAAAAATTAAACCTCCACAAGCCATTAGGGAGAGAAAGAGAGAAGCATCCTTCATACATTTTTTTTTTTTGCTTATTCTTGAGGGTTTTTCTCATTCACTTAAAATAAATGAAAAACATCCAAATATGCCTTAGCTAATCACATTGACCCATGAGGTAAGTGTCATTGAATTGGCTAAGAAAAATCTAACATTAAATTGGTTGAAAAGAACAGTCTTACAATTCCTGGTTATAGTTGTTTGTCCAGCTTGGCAGGAGAGCTGATAGCAACACCAGGGCTGAGGGAACTGGCCACGATCCTTATTTGCCAGACTGGCATGTTTGGCCAAGTATATACAAAGACGCCAACTTTCTCAACCAGTTCTCTGTGTTTTATTCACCCTGTACAGGGCTTAGTCCTATCAACCATGGGCTGGACCTTTCCCATCAACTAGACAATCTCCTGCAGGCTCACTTTGGGCTTAACTCTGATACTAATTCTCCACAAATGTGCCCAGAACTCCAAACCTTGACAGTCAAGTTGACACATGTATCAAATTATAACAGTGTGTGTGTTTGTTGCACATGGCTGTGTGCATGTGTATGGGTGCTTGTATGTATCCAATACAGTTGGGTATACACCTGAGTGTGCGCCTGTGGAGGCCCAAGAGTGATATGAGGAATCATCCTCAATTGCTCTTTCACCTTATTGCTGTAAGTCTGGGTCTCTAATCAGACAGAGCAGCCATTAGAGTTAGTCTGGCAGCCACCCTGCTCTGGGGATATCCAGGCTCTGCCTTCCAGGTCTTGCCACACCTGCCCAGCATTTTATATGGGATCTGGGGATCCAAATTCTGGTCATTTTTGCATGCATGGCAATGGTTTATACATTAAGTCATGTCTCCAACTCATGGGTTGAGTTCTAAGAGGTCATTCCATTTTGGTTCTGAGTATTAGATCATTCCAGATGGATGAAAATAATTTCTTAAATTTAAGTTTCATTCATCTGCAAATTAAAGAACCTTTTAGGGATTTTTGTCAATTTACACCCACATAAAGGCATATCCTTTACTTATTTATCTCTATCTGGGGGTATAATCCTTGAAAAAAATTCATACTTTACTGAAGACAGCAGAACAAACATGGCAACTTGGTGGGGTGGGGCAGGTGCTATGTCAGAACAGTACTCCCTACCTCCTGTTGAAACTGAGGAGTACAACATGTGTGATCAGATCCACATTGAAATCCAATTCCCAGTATCACAAAGTAGAAGTATGCTTTGATTCAGGAGGGAGGGGTGGGGGAAGGAACATGCTTGTAATCCTAGCTGCTCTGGAGACCCAGAGAGCAGATTCCTAGGGTAAACTAGCTAGCTAGACTAGCTGAATTGGTGCCCTATGTGATTGAGAGATACCCTGTCTCAATATGTAAAGTGGAGAGCAATTGAGTAAGACACCCATCATCAACCTTGGATCGTCACCCTGGCACACACACATATGCACATACCTGTATACACATGTGCACCCATATGCATGCTGATCCATATATGCAGAACACACAAGTTAAAAAGAAAGAGCAAATAAAGAAAGGAGAGAGAGAAAAAAGGTGAAGGAAGGAAGAGAGAAGAATAATGTGATAACAAGAAAGCAAGCAGGCAGACAAGAAAGAAAGTAAAAGAGAAGAAAGAATAAGAAGGAAGAGGAGAAAAAGAAAGAAGAAAGGAAGGGAGGAAGGAAGGAAGAAAGAAAGGAAGGGAGGGAGGTAGGGAAAGAAAGAAAGAAAGAAAGAAAGAAAGAAAGAAAGAAAGAAAGAAAGAAAGAAAGAAAGAAACCAAGAAAGAAAGAAAGAAAGAAAGAAAGAAACCAAGAAAGAAAGAAACCAAGAAAGAAAGAAACCAAGAAAGAAAGAAACCAAGAAAGAAAGAAACCAAGAAAGAAAGAAACCAAGAAAGAAAGAAACCAAGAAAGAAAGAAACCAAAAAAGAGAAAGAAACCAAAAAGAGAAAGAAAAGAGAGGAAGAGACACAAAGAAAGGAAGAAGGAGGAGACAGAAAGAAAGGGAGAAAGGGAGGAAGAAAAAAGGAAGGAGAGAAGAGAGAAAGAAGAAAGAGAAGAGGTGAAAAGAAAAGAGGAAACAGGTTGGCAATGAAGTTCAGTGGTACAGTGTTAGCTTCCCACACATAGAGCCCTGAGTTTACAGCCCTGGCTGTGGAAAAAGGAAAAGTAAAGTCCATCAAGATAAGAAAGGCTTCATTCATTTCAGCTATGTGGGGCGTAGCAACAGGGGCATCACAGTGGTGGCTTTCAAAGTGATATTTCATGGCAGAGAAAGTGACCTGAGCTGACCCTGAAATTGAAATTGCATATGCTGTCCATGGCTCCACTTTGTGATATGAGCAGGCTTCTTCAGAGTCAGTTGATTGATCCTCTTACCTTGTCTAGGCTCAGTAGGATTGACGGGAGTGTGACACTGAGAGAAAGGGAAGGAGACAAGAAGCATCCCTGCCAACTCAGAGCAACAGGAACACCAGCTTTGGGCACCAGGGCCCTAGACAAGAAGATCTATGCAGGAAAAGAGAATAAGAAAAATGTCAAGAAACCAAGTTCCTGAAGGTTCCCCCTTGTCTTCCCGTTTCTGGTCTTTCACCTTTACCCTGGTCTCTGCTCATCTCCTAGAAACAAGAGTGGCTGGTATGTCTCAGCTGGAAGCTAGAACTCAGCTCACAGGATACCTGCAAATGCACTTTGGATATCAAAACTATTCAAATGCAAACGTTTTCACAGACAAGCTTCTTTCCAAGCCAGAGTGCAAAGATAATTTTCCCCATGTACATTAAGTAAATGAAACATGGCTAACAAGAGCCAGGGGCATCATGTATGGTGCAAACATGTCCTCAGTCTTTAACCAGAGACTTTCAACTCAATACTTGAAGAAAAAGAGAGAGAAACAAAAACAAACAAAATTTGTCATGATTGCATTACATTTTGCCAATAGGCTCAGTCATTGGATAGATGAAAAGGAAAATGCTTACAAGATGGAAATAAAAAAATGATGATTTTTTCAGATGTGAAACATAAAAGCAAAAACCCCAAAAATATGATTTTGCATTTTCTCCTTCACTCAAATGTCTTTATAAACCAAAGCTGCTTCTCAGAAGGTAAGAGCAGGTGTTTAAGGGAAAAAAATACAGCAAACAGCTCTCATTGCAAAGGGGTTAAGAGATAGTTTATTCTGAAATCAAATGTGAGTGTCATGACCTAAGAAAGTTGATTCAGGTTGCCCAAAATACCATGTAGCAATCTGGTAATCCGTTTATGAAAGTTTTTTATTTTTGTTTTTTTGCAAGTGTGTGTGTGTGTGTGTGTGTGTGTGTGTGTGTGTGTGTGTGTGTGTGTATAAAAGTACACTTGAGTAGGTGGCTGACATTGGGAATCATCCTGGATTGCTCTATCCCCTCATTACTTTGCTCTAGGGTTTTCCAGGCTCCTCCATCCAGGATTAGAACTGTACATCACTTCCATATCCACCCAGCATTTTTAAATGTGGAATCTGGGAATCCAAACTCAGGTCCTTTTGCTTGTGAGGCAAAGGCTTTTACTCCTGAGCCATCTCCTCAGTCCAATTGCTTTTATAGTGACTAAGCAAAAAATGTAATAGATAGAGGTATTTTTTTTTTTAAGAAAAATAGATGTGGTTGGAAACATCAGGGAGAGGTTTTTCAGCAAAGTAGGGAAGTCTGCTATAGGTCTCAGTGTTATATGAAGACATTCTTAATACTGGGGTGATGGAAGCCAGAGGTCTTTTTGAATATTCTAAAAAGGAGCTTAACTGATAGTCACAAGCATGTTAGAGCAAACACAGGGACTGGTAATAAATTAGTATGTAGAGGGCTAGAGCTACTAGCTCAAGATAATTTGACTTTGGACCTGCAAAATTCCATCTCTCCACATTCACAGAAGTTGTAGTCAGTCCATCGACTTTGTGGAAGGTTTAACACAAGAGAGGCTTGTTCTTGAAACTCCCATTCACACGCTATTTAAAATAAATGTTACCACAGGACTGGGGAGGTAGCTCAGCAGGCCAAGAGCTTGCTGTATAAGCTTCAGGACCAAAGTTCAGATCCCCAGAATTTATTTAAGTACTGGAATCAAGGGAGAGTATCCATAATCCCAGAGTGTGATAAGAAATTAGAAGCAGATACATGAGAAATTCTAGAAGCTCATAGGCTATCAGCGTGGCTTGCTGAGCAACATCAAAGAGAAGTGGTCTCAAATAAGGCAGAAAAGTAAGGGACACCTTTTTCACTATAGGTCCAAGCAAGCTTTCTGCTCTTTGTGGTAAGGTCACTGTAGCTGATAGGCCATGCCCAGGCCCCAAGTCATCTTTGGGTTCCACTAGCCAGTTGTCCCTTTCCGCTATGGACCCCAGTGGGCTCCCTGTTCCTTGAGGTAAGATCAGGTGGCCACATACCCAGCAGACTCCACCTATCTACCCATCCTCCTCCTGCTTTCTTCCTCCCCCACACCCTTAATCATTAAAAAACTTTAAAGTTTTTGAGAATTTAACAGAGTCCAGAGAAAAACCAAGCAACAGGTTGGGGACCAACACCATACATCTAAGGACTTCTAAAATCATCCCATCACATGGGAGAATCTTCACTTCTAGTTCTAAGATAAGTAAATCCTTTTTACCTTCTTGTTATTCTCAACTGTTAGTCACCATAGTTTAAGATTATCATAGAGTCCACCCCAAAACCCACACAACTTCAGGGACTATACCATTTACACATTGCCAAGGAAGCAAACCTAAAAAGTATACTACTGTACTAATCTTTAATCCCTGTCTACTAAACCCACCTTAACTTATATACTAACATCCAATAGCCTCATCTATGAAACAATATCAAGCAACACAAGATGGAAAAATCCAACTACAAAGCAAACACTGGCAATAACTGCTTGTGTAGTAACATTGTCTCTAATTTAGAACAGCCAAAACACACATCAAGAAGGACATAAGAGATGAAATGAAAAATGCCCATGTCACAGCACACATACATGAGGAACAAAAACCAAGACAATTCTGCTAAAAAAAAAAAAAAAGCATCAACCTCATAATGATGGAATCCAACTAGAACAAGCTCACAGAAAATAGCCAAGAAAGCCATATCCAAGATAATGATTTTCCGAACCTGATCTTTACTATGATCAAAACAATGAAAGACAAAATCTGGAAGGAGTTAAATAACTACATCAACCAGTTTGAACAGGCACATAACAGGCACTTGGAAGAGATGAGAAAAGCAGCTGAAGAAACAAAAATAAGCATAGAGCAATTAAAACAATCTCAAGCAGAGATTAAACTATAATTAAAAGACAAGCTTTTTTCAACCCAGAAGACTACAGAGTCTTATCAGCAGAACTAACAAAGTAGAAAATAGAGTATCAGATCTTGAAGACATGATGGAAGAACAAACCAGATCAAAGAGGTTATTAAAGCCGAAAAGATACTTGAAAGGAATATTGAAGAGATATGAGACATCTTGAAGAAACCTAACATGGCATTCATGGAAAAGCAGAACAAGAATCCCAAAATACCACACCTCAGGAAAATTTTCAAATTATCATAAAGGAAAATCTTCCACATCTCAAGAAAGAGAGGCCCATCCAAATACAAGAGGCATATTGTACCCCAAACAGATATGACCAAAATAGAAACTTGCCATTGCAAATAATAGTCAAAATACTATACTTCAAAACAAAGAAAATCATGAGATACAGGATATCACATTTTAGTCACAGGGACAATTCACCAAGAAGACAATGTGTTAGAGCTTCAAGAGAAAAAGACAAGTTATTTTTAAAGGTAAACTTATTAAAATACCAAGTGATTTTTCAGTGAAAACAGTAAAAACCAGGAGAGCTTGGAGAGATGTACTTCGACTATTGAATGAGCACAAATGTCAACCCAGGTTGATATACCCAGCAAAACTATCAGTCATGATCGAGAGTAAAAGAAAAATTTTCAACCATAAAGACAAGTTGAAGGCTTACATGACCACGAAACCAGGCCCACAAAAAATGCTAGAAAATACTCAAGCTTGAAGAAAAGAACAACTATAATAGGAGGACAGAATGGAAGTACAGTACCATCACAACCTACAAGCTAAATAATGGACATATAAAAGCCACTAAACACAAAAAATGTCAGGAATGAAAAGTAATTTCTCCATTATAACACTAAATGTCAATGGAATTAACCAAAGATACAGGTTAAGAACATGGATTAGAAATCACAACCCATCCATCTGCTGCCTTCAGGAAACACATCTCACTACAAAAGATAGGTACATTCTAAAAGTAAAAGGCTGGTCAAAATTCTTCAAGCTAATGGAACAAGGAAACAAGCAGGGGTAGCAATTATGGTATCTGACAAGGTGGTCTTCAAACAAAAGAAAATCATAAGAGACACAGAAGGATACTACATTTTAGTCTCAGGTACAATTCACCAGGAAGACTTCACAATACTGAACATATGTGCACCTATTATGGGCATATCCACATTCATTAAACAAACAGTCTAATATCTAAAGCAAGAAATCAATCCCAAAATGAAAATAGTTGGGGATTTCAATGACCCACTCTTAACATGGGATAGATCAATAGGCCAAAAACTCTACAGAGACATATTGGAATTAAATCAACTCCTTACTGAAATGAACCTAACAGATCTCTACTGAACCTTCTATCCTAGCACCAAGGAATACATATTCTTCTCAGCAGCCCATGAAACTTTCTCCAAAATAGACCACATATTAGGCCACAAAATGAATTTGCACACATACAGGAAAGTTGAAATTATAGCCTGTAACCTATTAGACAACCATGGTCTACAGCTTGACATCCACAATATAATAAATAGCAAAAAATACACTAATTCTTGATAATTGAACACCATGATGCTGAATGAGAAATGGGTTCAGAAAGAAATTAAAAAGGACATTCCAGATTTCCTAGAAGTGAACGAGAATGAAAATACAACATATCAAAATCTCTGGGACACAATGAAAGCTCTTGTAAGAGGTAAGTTTATAGCGCTCAATGCCTATATCAAAAAAATGAAACGTTACAAGTAAATAACTTAACAATGCAGCTTAAAGCTTTAGAGACACAAGAGCAACCCAATCCCAAAAGCAGTACAAGAGAGGAGATTAGCAAAATCAGGGGAGAAATATCCGAAATTGAGATAAGGAAAACCATTTAAAGAATCAACCAGATGAAAATCTGATTCTTTGAAAAAAAATATACTCCTAGTTAAATTAATGAAAACCAAGAGAGAGAAAACAAAAATTGACAAAATTAGAAATGAAAATGGAGTTATCACAATTGTACCAGGAAATTCAGAAAATTATAAGGTCATATTTCAAAAACTTACACTCCATAAGAAACCGATGAATTCCTAAGTAAGCACAACTTACCTAAATTGAATCAGGAAGTTTCGAATTATTTAAATAGTCCTATAACAAATGAGGAAATTGATGAAGTAACCTCAAATCTTCCCCCCAAAAAATGTCCTGGACCAGATGGATTCAGCACAGAATTCTACAAGACATTTAAAGAACAGCTAACACCACTGCTCCTTAAACTGTTCCATAAATTAGGGAAGGAAGAAACACTTTCAAATTCTTTCTATGAACTTAATATCATACTAATCACAAAACCTAATAAAGATGCACTTAGAAAACTATAGGCCAAACTCTGTGATAAACACAGATGCAAAGATTCTCAACAAAACCTTAGCAAATAGGATTCAAAAACATCATAAAGATCATTCACTGTGATCAAGTAGGCTTTATGCCAGGCACATAAGCTTGGTTCAACATATGCAAATCAGTAAATGTAATCCATCATATAAACCAGTCCAAAGTCCAAGACTACATGATACTCTCCATAGATGCAGAAAAAGCTTTTGATAAGATCCAACATTCTTTTATGATCAAAACCCTAGAGACAGTTGGAATGGAAGGAACTTATATCAAAATAATAAAAGCTGTATATGACAAGCCAACAACAAGGATTATACCCAATGGGCAAAAACTTTAAGCATTCTCACTTTGATGAGGACCTAGACAAGGCTGTCCACTCTCACCATTTCTATTCAGAATAGAATAAAAGGGATTCAGATGTGAAAGGAAGAAGTCAAGATATCTTTATTTGCAGATGACATGATTGTGCACCTGAGTGATCCTAAAAACTCGACCAGGAAACTCCTGGAACTAACACATAAGTTCAGCAGAGTGGCAGGTTACAAAATAAATGTGCAAAAATCAGTGGCCTTCCTACACACCAAGGGTGAAAAAAGTGAAAAAATCCTAAAAGAAACAATCCCATTTACTATAGCCCCCCCAAAATGAAATACTTTGGTATTAATCTAACTAAAGAAGTGAGAAACCTTTATAATGAAAGCTTGAAAACCCTAAAGAAAGAAACTACAGAAGACACCAGAAGGCGGGAAGACCTACCATGCTCCTGGATTGGTAGAATCAACATTATAAAAATGACCATCCTGTCAAAAGCAATATACAGATTCAAAGCTATACCAATCAAAATCCTCAAGCAATTCTTTAAAGAAATAGATCAAATTTATATGGAAGCACAAAAAGTCCAGGATAGCAAAAACAATCCTGAGTAGCAAAAACACTGCTGGAGGCATCACCATACCAAACCTTAATCTAGACTACAAATCCATAGTAAAAAATAAATAAATAAAACAGCCTGGTGCTGGCTCCAAAATAGATACGTAGATCAATGGATAAGGTTTGAAGATCCAGGTGTAAGCCCACACAATTAAAGGCATTTGATCTCTGAAAAAGGGGCCCCAAAAACTCAATGGAAAAAAAAAAAAACCTAACATCTTCAACAAATGGAACTGGCAAAACTGGATGTCCACATGCAGAAGATTAAAACTGGACCCGTACTTGTCACCATGCACAAAATCATCTCCAAATGGATCAAGGACCTTAATATTAGGCCAGAGACTATAAAAATCCTAGTGGAAAGAGTAGGTAACTCCCTCAATCTGATTGGGCTAGGCCAACATTTCCTAAATAGAAACCAAATAGCACAAGCACTAGAATCAATACTCAACAAATGGGATCTTATGAAATTAAAGTGCTTCTCTTCAGATAAAGAGATTATAAAGTGAGCAAAAAGGCAACTCACAGAATGGGAGAAAATCTTCACTAACCACACATCTGATAGAACTCTAATATCCACAAAGAACTTAAAAAACTAAACCTCAAGGAGATAAATAGCCCAATTAGAAAATGGGCATCAGAACTCAAAAGAAACATTTCCAGGGACAAAATCAAAATGTCTAGCAAATATTTTAAAAAATGTTCCACATCCCTAGTCATCAGGGAAATGCAAATCAAAAGTACCCTGAGTTACCATCTCACCCAGATCAGAATGGCAAAAGTGCATAATACAAACAACACCAAATGCTGGAGAGTGTATGGAGAGAAAGGAACTTTTTGTTGGGAATGCAGGCTTACACAACCACTCTGGAGATCAGTATGGTGATTTCTAAAAAGGTAAGAATTGAAATGCCATATGACTCTGCTATACCACTACTGGGAATAATCCCCCAAAATGCAGCAATTATTACAGTGACATGAGCACAATCATTTTCATTGCAGCACTGTTTACAATAGCAAAGTCATGAAATCAACCCAAATGCCCAACAGTTGAAGAATGGATAATGAAAATGTGGTAGATTTATGTAATGGAATACTACTCAGCCATCAAAAAAGATGAATTAATGAAATTTGCTCAGAAATGGATGGAATTAAAAGAAATTATATTGAGTGAAGTATCCCAGACACAAAAAGTTAGATGCTGTACTTACTCCCTAATAAGTGGATCCTAGTTACAAACCCACTTAACTGACATTCTCAAAGGTAAATCTTTGTAATACCTACTACAATCGCAAAGAATTATAAATAGGAGAGAAGGGGAAAGAAAACCTCAAAAGAAAGGCAACAAAAGAACACATTTCAATAGAGAAATTAGGCCATAGTCATGTACTACATGTAAGTAGCCAGACATCTGGTGCAGCTCACTCTCACTTCCCTTCCTGTTCACTTGGGACTGAACAGGTCTGATCTCCCTAGTCAGGGAGGATATAGGGTTATTTAGTTAGATGGTAACCAATTGGCAAACAGGATACTGACCTTTCTCACTGCTGTGTCCTATTCCTATTCTTCCATCTACCTTTGAATCTCCTCTTACATTAAGATCTTCATTTAAACAGTCTCTTATCCTTGGTTAGGAGGTGACCTCAACAACCAATTGGGATGCAGCCAAGGGCAGTGCAGGAAGAGCAACACTGAAAACAGCAACAATTCATAAATCAAAACACCAAAGACATTATTCACCTGGAACCAGACCAGCCAAATCTCTCTCCATCCTAAAGCTCAGGGAACCTTGCAGAAGAGGAGGCAGCAAGATTGTATGAGGCTAAAGATGGGGAAGACCAACAATATGCAAGATAATCCATGCAAGTCAGGGCTGCAGCAGCCAGGATATAGCCACAGTGTGATTTGACTTTGCCTGACCTGCACAATGGCTGACATATCAACAAGCTCCCAAAGTCTAGTAGGAATCATAGAGGAGAAGGCTTCAGGCAGCAGGATCCTTAGAGGCAAGGGATTAAACATTCATAATAGAGTTCCCATACTAGCAGGAAGCCCAAGAAGGGACCCAAAGCTTTGCCACTGAGTCCTGAACCCTCACTAGTGTAGAAGAGTCAGAGGGAAATTCAGCGCCCACATAAACAGATGCTCTGGAGGATGGGAGGGAGAAAGCAGGAAGCACCAAGAGAGGAGAAGGGATGGAAAAGGAATGAAAGACAGGGAGGAGAATGAGAAGGGCTGGAAATAGTGCAATGGGGGACAACATTGGGGAAGGGATGGGGAGGAAAAAGGGGGTACCTATTGAGCTTGTATAATAAGCAAAAAAATGTAATTAAAAAAAGCGAGGGGCAACACTTGGAGATTGTTCTCTGTGTCTGCATGTGCACGGTGATGCACGTCCAAAGACAGAAATCTTCCCCATCTTTTCTGTAATACATGGAAGCATGATGTTTTTTAATCTTGAGTCGAAACAGTGTCAACGAAATACTAGCAGGCAAGTTCAACCGTCAACTCTCAGCGTGTTCCAGAAGCCAGAAAGGGTTGAAAATGTCACCAATTAATTATTCAAGACTCAGGAAAGAGGTATCCATTTCCTGTAGGGACCTAACCACTGGAGTCGGCTCCAAAGGCAACAAAATAAATAAATGGATGGCATGCACACTTATTGACAAATTAAAGAGAAATCAAATGTATTTTAAATGAATGTCCTGGTGCCCGGGTGGAGAGAAAGCATGTAATCTGTGGCTTCTACACACTGACAGAGATGTGCAATTTCATAGCAACGAAATCTGTAATTTGGAATGGGCTTCACAATGGCTGTGACCGGCACACGGCTGATTTGTAATGAATGTGTCTCCTGTCAAGTGTTCATTTAGAAGTTAAAAACCAGGAGTATGTGTTTACTCTGATGAACGTGCATTGATACTGACATGTGATAGGTAAGAGAAAAGCCGTGCCAGGGGAAGTCCTGGGCTCTACCTGTTCTCTATTCACACAGAAGGTTCTTATCTACTTTGCTCTGTGTCCCCAAGTAGCACAGAGGTGGTTCAGCATGGGGCATAGCCTAGGAATCTGGGACCCCCCCTCCCATTTGGCTAAGATTAAGCACAGGTCCCCTGTTCTGGTAATGCAGAACAGTTTAGTGCTTTATCTGCATTTGTCTCTCTCAATCTCTCTGTCTCTGTCTCTCTGCCTCTTCTTTCTCTCTGCCTGTCTCTGTGTCTATCTCAGTCTCTAAGATTTTATTTCTCTGTCTCTCTCCATCTCTGTGTCTCTCTCGTTTCTGTCTCTTCTGTCTCTCTCTGCCTCTCTGTATTTGTGCCTCTCTATTTCTGTCTGTCTCTACCTCTCTTCTGTCTCTCCCTTTGTCTCTGTGTCTGTCTCCCTTTGTCTGTCTGTCTCTCTCTCCAAATAATGCAATAATCTGCCCTGGGCCCCCACCTGCATGGGGCTTCATGTACAGCATTCTTTAAACAATTTTGTGTTTCCCTGGTAACTTTTAACTCATATAGTGATCCTATTCAATCATATTTTCCTGGATAAGAGATCAAAAAGGCTGATCTGGCCTGACTATTTATTTATTTATTGTTTGTTTGTTTGTTTGTTTGGTTGTCTGGTGTGTGTGTATTTGCGTGTGTATCAAAGGTCACTGTGTGTCCCTGTGGAGGCCCAAGGGTGACTTTGGGAATCATCCTTGATTGTTTCTACCTCCTTTTTGGTTCATTCTGGGATTTCCCAGACTCTGGAAGTACAGGTGTGTTTTTATGTGGGATCTGGAATCAGAACTCAGAATATTCTGCCTGTGAGGCAGAGTCTAACCCCTGAGCCATCTCTCTGGCCCACATGCTAGTTCAGAGTATATATACAATAAGACTAATCTGTACCTTGAAGCAAACCTATAAGAAAAATCCCCTATTTATGAGATGATATGCATAGCTGGCCATGCATATGAATAAAATCAGATGCATATGGGAGGAATATATGCAACAGAAAAAACTGATTAGATAGCCTAATGTATCCAAATCATGTGTTGGGCCTCCAAGCCTGAGGCCTGCTGGAAATTCCTAAGCCTGGCTGGATTTTCAGGACTTGTCCTTGAGTTCTAAAACTTATCTCTGACTCCCTCCTCCCCTCTCTGATGTAGTGCTGCTGTAACCTCCCCTCACTGACCTGGACACATCCCTTTGGCTGCCTTTCTCCTTCACCACCCCTCATGCCACCTAGCTCTCCTCCTCCCAGTAGGACCCTATATAAACTCAGATGCTATTCAATAAAGTTGAGATCCTGCTTTGACAAGTCTCCCGGCCTGGTGTGTTTCTCCCCGGTGGTGAGGGGGGTCCAGGTCGCGATACTCATCACCTGCCCAACCCCGAGGGATATTTGGCTGGACCAGAATCCCTCAATCGCACTAGCTGCAGGGCCATCCCTACCCCCTGCAATCATGCTCCTTAGTAACCAGCTCTCCTTCCCTTAAGACTTCATTACTAGCAACCCCAGGCTTATGGGGATTCTCTCTAGCCAGCTTCCATCCTTCCCATAGTAGCACTGGGATACCAGACGTGCATGGTGCTAAGTCCAATTTTATATGGGTCCCTGGGATTTGTTCTTGCTTGTACACCAATTACTTTCCTGCACTGAGCATTCCTTTCTGCTAATTCCCCATGGCTAATCCCCCTTCCCCCTGTCTATTCAGCACTATCTCTACATTGCAACTCTACAAAGAATCCACTCGCCACTTGTAAAGTCATGAAATGCCTTAATAATCCAATTCTGTGCTCCAATGAGGGCAGGAATTCTCAACTTCGGCTGTAAAATGCAACGATTTTAGTACCTTTCAAAACTTGCAATTCAACTACATTCTAGCAACAAGGACTTTTTCAGCTTTTCTCCACAAGTAGCCACTGGCTTTTGCTAATGGCCCCTTGTCCATTTTAACTTCCTCTGAGCATCCAGAGAGGGATGAGTTGCTAACACAGTAGCAATTCCTCAGGGAAGCACCCCTTTGAGACTTATTCCCTCAGACTGGGTAGGTCTGGACAACCAAACTAATAAGTATATGAAATGCCCACACATCATGCCACCCTCCCAGGAACACAATTGGGTATGTCACATGCTGAAGGAAGTAATGATTTCCAAAATAAATGGGCAAAGAAATGACAGAGAAATAATAGCCTATTAAATTTCGCTTCATCCAGGACCCTGAGTGTGGGTCTGATCATGAACCTATTTCATTCTTTTTTTTTTTTTCTGGCCTAACTTTATTTCTTTTTTCTCCCACATTTTATTTTTTTCCTAATCATACAAGCTCAATAGGTACCCCAGTCCTCTCCCTCCCTCCTCCCCTCCCCAGTCATCCCCCCTTGTCGGAGGCTTACCTCCTCCCTCCCTCCCTCTCTTCCAGTGCCTCTCCCTTCCTCCTCCCATTCCCTGGAGCATCCTTTTATGTGAATACCAAACCTCCCTCTGAGTCTTCCACCCTAGTGAGGGTATAAACCCATTCCTTTTTGTGCCAAAGCATTCAGGTTATTAGAATCTCAGGATATGAAACTACATATTTCCCCCAGGTCAAAAAGGCCATTGAAATGCTACAGTGTGTGTGTGTGTGTGTGTGTGTGTGTGTGTGTGTGTGGGGGGGGGGCTGTGTGTGTACAGTCTATCAAACCTGAAGGCCCAATTCCTATGAAATGCCTTCCTCCAGCAAGCTCCACTTTCTAGAGGTGCCACAACCTTCCCAAACATCAACACCAGCTAAAGATGCAAACACATGAGCCCGCAGGGGACCGCTCACATTCAATCCACGACACCTGGTGAAAGGTCACTTTTGCAAGTAACAGACTGGATTGCACTTACGGACATCCTTCTCTGGAGGGTAACATTGCTGCATTCACTCAGGAATTCATGATGATTTGCACATTACCTAGTAAGTCTGTTATCTTTACAGAACAATGATTTCTCCCCCATTGGATGCAAACCTCTAGTCTAATAAATATCTTCAAGTCCTAGGAAAAGTCAGTTATCTCTTCCCACTAATGACAGAAGCAGTGATTTTTGTAGGTTTTCTCTTTCAACATTACAACTTGGGCTTCTGACAGTTTTACAATGGGATGAAATGCTTTATCCACTCCAGCACGCATCTGTTCACGTGTGCTTCCAGACAGTCATTGAGTATGCACTATTATAGCATGCAGCACAGTCAATATGTGCATTTCTGAGGGACAGAAGTTTCCTTAAGACAGAAGAGATGTAATCCAAAGGGCTCATAAATCTATATGGAATCAGAGCCAGTGCCACTGGTTGCTATGGCTACGTACTCCTGCGATCTGTGGATATGACATAATTCAGGGATCTAGAGGGCAAATGCTTTGCACGGCCATCAGGGAGAATTTAAGCAGCGCAAAGAAACAATTGATTAAAGACAAACAAGTTCAAAAGACAACACATATTCTAGCAGACAACGAAATTTTGCAGTATATCTCCTACTTTGTGATTGAATATTCACTTATCTTTTGGTATGTGTGTTTTTTTTTTCTTACCTGGGAATCTAACTCTTTAAAAAACCACATTAATAGGCAGGAAAAAGGTAAAAGAATTTTCTTAGCTGCGGATTGAAGTATATAAAAAAACCAAGGATGCTTATAGACACTGAATTAATTTATTGAATGTTGTATGTTCAGGAGTCATCTTTGTTTCAAAAGGTGTCTTTTTTTTTTTCCTGGCACCAAATCACTAGTTTTATCACATGATATTGGTTAACAGTGCAAGCTTTCTAAACATTAGTCTGAATTAACAGATGGGTTTATAATCTGAACATATCTGAGAAAATGCTGACTAAAAGAGTAACCAGGTACTTCTGATGTCAATAAGGCAAGCATTTCAGTACTCACACATGCCTAGGGAGTAGAGGGAAAGACACAGTAGGTCCACAGCTACACAGATAATTGCCCAAGTATTAATTGCATATTTGGTAGCTCCATGTAATGACTTTCCCATGAATTCATTGCAGCTCAAATACAAGGTTGTCATTGTAGTTACCCTTCACGTTGCCAATACATTCACAAAGTGTTTAGTGGAACAACAAATTTTATTCTCTCTTACAATTGTCTGGTTACAGGTCCTTGTGCAGCTTGGCAGGAGAGCCCACACAAACATCAAGGCTGAGGGAACTGGCTACACCATATCCACAGAGCTGCTGAGACAGGAACAAACCTCACTTGTCAGACCAGCATGTCTGACCAAGTATACAAAAGGATGCCCATTTCCTTACCCAGTTCTGCACATTTTATCTACCTGCTCAAGGACTAGCTCCACTTACCACAGGCTGGGTCTCCCCATCAATCAGACAATCTCCTGCAGGCTTGCTCGGGGCTTAACTAAACCAAATCTTCACAACTGTGTCCAGAGCTCAGAGCCTTCAGTTGGCACCTGTATCTAACTATGCACAAACTCAGTACCACCTCTCCCCTTTGTGATCTACATGCACAGGTGGATTTGTGGAGCTCAATGGCAGGCCAACCAGTTGGGGGGAGAGAGAGAGAGAGAGAGAGAGAGAGAGAGAGAGGAGAGACTGCTTTCAAAAGATAAGGTGGAGCCCAGGAAGCTATCCAGAAATGATTTTCAGCCTCCATAAACATACATGCATGCACACACAAACACATTGCGCACATGCACACATACAGATGAGAACATACATATGGTAAACCAACTGTTAGCACAAACCACAGTACAAAGCCTCACAGCCTCACAGTGCCAAGGCCTTTATTCAGAGTCAGGTTCCCCCCAACAACCCTCCTGCAGTCCATTTTAGCCCCACGATCTAACATTTTGCTTTGCTTCCTTCATTTCACTTTTCCTTCTGATGGATGGCACAGTGCACATAACATTCACTCCAAGGCATCCCATTTCCCCAGCATCCTAAATTATTAATAAACACGTCAAGGGAAGAAAACGAGCATCGACCCCATCAGCAGCTCAGCTTCCCCCACAAGTCATTGCGACGGTGCAGGATCGACCTCAGGGTCATTTTCCTGCAGGGTGGTTACTGTTTTGAAGAAGCTAATGCGTTCGTGTCTGGAAGGGAGTTCAGCAGTGCGGTGACCAAAATAATTGTGTGGGAGATAAAGGACTGTGTCCTGTGAGTCTAATCCTGACTCCCCGGGTCTCCCACAGAGTTTCTGTTGTATGTCCGTGTATCTGTGAGGATGAGAAGTTGGAACTGGTGAGATCTTTGTTTTGGGATGGGTGTAAGTGTTCTTTCAAATGACAGCCAAGTGGCTTTGCTGTTAGACATCTGGACAGGCATATTCCATCCCAAGTACTCATAGCTGTGACTTTTTAAATAGTTTTGATGGCCATCCTATATGCGATCCTAGCAGGAAGCCATGAGACAATCCCACTAGATCTTGGGTTCTCTTGTATTTAGTTTTTAACCATCCCTGCATAAAACCATTTGAGTATTTCCAAGTCCAGGCACAAAGAAACGAATAGAAGGACCAAGAAGATTCTCTTGGGTGCTCCCTTTAGCTCAGTTATCAAATTATATTTAAGGTATGACTATTATTTCCCCTGCTTGAAACTGCTGAGATGTGTAAGGCTTAACAAGATATGTTTGGGGAGCCAGTGAAGCTCAGTTGGTAAAATGTGATAATAACGTACAGGAGTCAACTTGACAGTTACAGGCTAAAGTTTTGGGCACTCTTGTGAAGAATTGATAGTTAAGGCAGACCCTAAGCAAGTTTGCAGGAGATTGTCTAATTAATGAGGAGGATCCAGCTCATGGTGAGTAAGACCATGGGTGCTTCATGGAGTTGGCATTCTTTGGTATACTTGGCCAGACCTGCTGTCTGGAAAGTTAGATTTCTCTCAGTAATTCTATGGATATGATATGGCCATTTCCCTTGGCCTCTGTGTTGGTATGAGCTCTCCTGCCAAGCTGGACTAAGAATGGAACCAGACAATCATCAGTCAGAATAAAATCCCTTGTTCACCTAAGCCATTTGGTAATGAATTTATCAACAACATGCAGGAAAACTACAATACCCTCCAAGCATGAGGACCTAGACATCACCTGGAAAAAAGTTAGGTATGGGGTACTGTCATAGTTAAGCACAAGTGTCAACTTGACTGTTGAGGGTTTGAGCTCTGTGCACATTTGTAGAGAATTAGTGATTGAGTTAAGCCTAGAGCAAACCTGCAGGAGACTGTGTAGCTGCTGAGGAAGGTCCAGCCCATGGTGGGTGGGACTAGGCCCTGGAATAAATCACAGAGAGCTGGTTGAGAGAGTTGGCATCCTTTTGTTCATGTGGCCAGACATGCTAGTCTGGCAAGTAAGGATTGTCCATCTCTCAGCTGTTATGAAATGGTGGTGTGGCCAGTTACCTCAGCCCTGGTGTTGGTGTGTGCTCTCCCTTCAAGCTGGACTGAGAACTGTAACCAGGAATCATAAGAGAATAAATTCTTGTTCCCTTAAGCCGTTTGATGATCATTTATCAGCAACTATGCAGGCAAACTGCAACAGGTACATACCTATTTTGTGTGCACTCTCCCAACTGAGCTACACACCCAGCCTACATCTTGATTTCTTAATGACAGAACACTGTTCACACCTGACTAATGAGATATGTATTGTGGGACCACATAGTCAGCCTGGGGGCAATGGAGCAGTAGCAGCTATGTCACCTGGGAATTTTTTTTTAAAAAGCATAGGATTTAGGACTAATCTCCAAAGCGATTGAATTAAAATGTGTGTGTGTGTGTGTGTATGTGTAAGCCCAAGGTGACATTAGGAATCATCCTGGATTGCTCTACCTCTTTATTGCTTTCCTCTGACTTCCCAGGTTCCACCTTCCAGTGCTGGAACTGCGTGCTGCTGTCATTTCTGCCCAACGATTTTTACGTGATGTATGGGATCTGAACTCGGGTTGTTGTGTTTTTGAGGCAAAGGCTTTAAGCACTGAGCCATCTCTCTAGCCCTACAATGCATGTTTTCATGAGGTTCCCACAAACCTATGAGAAGGGTTTCCCAAAATGGTTTCTTTCATAGTCCTTTATGGGCCATTTTCATAGTTAAGCACAGGTGTCAACTTGATTGTTGAGGGTTTGAGCTCTGGGCACAGTTGTAGAGAGTTGATGGTTGAGTTAAGCCCAGAACAAACGTGAAGGAGATTTTCTAGCTGATGTGGAAGATCCAGCCCATGGTGGGTGAGATTAGGCCCTGAATAAATCATAGAGAGCTGGTTGAGAGAGTTGACATCCTCTGTTCACTTGGCCAGACATGCTGGTCTGGTAAGTAAGGATTGTCCATCTCTCAGTTGTTATGCAGTGATGGTGTGGCTAGTTCCCTCGGCCCTGGTGTTGGTGCATGCTCTCTTGTCAAGCTGGACTAAGAACTATAACCAGAAATCAAAGAGAATAAACCCTTTGTTCCCTTAAGCCATTTGATGGTCATTCATCAGCAATGTTGCATGCCGACTGCAACAGAATTTGTTACCCAGGAAGTGGGGTGTTGCTGATAAATCTATGTGGATTTTGTGGCTTTTGAATGGTTCTGCTGGACAAAGTTGGAAATGCTTGAGAATTTTCACTTTGTGGATTTACAAATACTGTTCTTCAGAGTTCAGTGGGCCAATTGCTGAGAGAGATTGTTTGGGTCTGATTTGTGCTGAGGGGAGCAAGGACTTTGGTAAAGCTGAATTTAAAGATGATGGACTGGTTTGCTTGACAGAGGACAGCTGTGTCAGCAGCCTTAAAGGTTTGGATGTGCAAAGGGCAGGCAGCAGAATATCTGCTGCTGTTGGAGAAATGAGTATCAGTGAAGAAAAACCTAGTGACTTGCACTGAGAAGGTGGAAGACATGAAAACCACCATATGGCAAGTTTGTGTTTTGAAAACTCAAATTCCTTCAGGGTCCCTTCCCCTCCACTCCACTGCCCGGGACACGCAAAGCGCAGTCCAGCCTGGCCTCAACACGCCGCGACCCAGGTAAGCTCGGTCCCCGCCCGCCACCAGAGCCCCAAGCCGCCAAAGTGGTCCCAGCTCCTCCCATCATCCAACCAGAGCCTCCCTCAGGGCCTGGGAGGAGGAGAGGGCACCCCCTCTGTGCCTGGCCCCGCCCTCAGGTGGCCCGGGTTTAAATAGCGCCCCGCCTACACACCATCCCCCCTTCCCCTCCACTCCACCACCTGGGACTCCAGTGCAGTCCAGCCAGGCCTCACCGAACCACAACCCAGGTAAACTCCATCCCCGCCCGACCCCAGAGCCCCAGGCCAAATAATTCAGTTTAGTGAAAAACGCACAGAAATTAAAAGATCTTAAGAGTTAAAACAAACGACAATGCCAAAGTCTAAGTGCAAATCCATGAGACACAACACTCAAGTAAACAAATCTCCCACTGAAGGAATTAATCCCATAATGTTAGACTCCAACCAGAACAAACCCATGGAAAATGGCCAAGAAAGCCTGACCCAGGATAACGACCTTCAAAATGTGATCATTACCATGTTCAATACTATGAAAGAGGAAATCAGGGAGGAATTAAATAATCGAATCAATCACTTTGAGGAGGAACACAACAGACACATGGAGGAGTTGAGAAAAACAGTGCAAGAATCAAAAACTGACATAGAGCAGTTAAAGCAGACTCAAGCAGAGTTTAAAACTGAGCTAAAAGACAAGTTATCTTCAACCCAGAACTCCACAGAGAGTCTTATCAGCAGAATTAAGGAAGCAGAAAACAGAATTTCAGATCTTGAAGATAAAGTGGGAGTATTAACCAGCTCAATGGAAGAGATTGTTAAAGCCAAAAAGATGCTTGAGAGAAATATCCAGGAGAAGCCCAACATGCGTATTCATGGAATACCAGAGCAAGAATCTCAAAATACCACCACTGAGGAAATTTTCCAAACGATCATCAAGGAAAACTTTCCTCATCTAAAAAAAGAGAGGCCCATCCATATACAAGAGGCATTCCGCACCCCAAACAGATATGACCAAAACAGAAGCTCGCCAGGGCAAATAATAGTCAAAACACTCCACATTCAAGATAAAGAACTGGTGCGGAAAGCTTCAAGGGAGAAAAAACAAGTCACTTTTAAAGGTAAACCTATTAAAATAAAAAATGACTTCTCAATGGAAACACTAAAAGCAAGAAGGTCTTGGAGAGACATACTTCAAGTATTGAATGAGCAAAAATGTCAACCTAGGCTGATTTACCCTGAAAAACTATCAGTCATGATCGAGGGAGGAAGAAAAATCTTCCAGCACAAAGACAACTTGAAGGGATACATGTCCACAAAACCAGGTCTTCAAAAAATGCTAGAAATGATACTCAAGCGGGAAGAAAAAAACAGGCATATCCAGAAGAACAGAAGGCAAGTATAACACCATTAAAAGCAAAGCAATATACTTATAAAAACTACTAAACATAATAAATGTCTGGAATTAAAAATAGTTTCACCATTATAAAACTAAATGTTAATGGAATTAACTCACCGATCAAGAGACACAGATTACAAACTTGGATTAAAAATCACAATCCATCAATCTGCTGCCTGCAGGAAACCCATCTCACCACAAAAGATAGGCACGCTCTAAAAATAAAAGGCTGGTCAACAATTCTACAAGCTAATGGAAGCAGAAAACAGGCAGGGGTAGCCATTATGCTATCAGACAAAGTGGACTTCAAACCAAAGAAAATTATAAGAGACACAGATGGATACTACATTTGAGTCACAGGTACAATTCACCAGGAAGACTTCACAATACTGAACATATATGCACCCAATACGGGCCCCTCCACATTCATTAAGAAAACCCTACAGCGTCTAAAGCAAGAAATCAACCCCCAAACGATAATTCTTGGGGACTTCAACACCGCCCTCTCAACATGGGATAGATCAACAGATCAAAAGCTTAATAGAGACACTTTGGACCTTAATCAAACCCTTAAAGAAATGGACCTTACAGATCTCTATTGAACTTTTCAACCACGTACCAAAGAATACACATTTTTCTCAGCAGCACATGGAACTTTCTCCAAAATAGATCACATACTGGGCCACAAAATGAATCTACACATGTACAAAAAAGTTAAAATTCTAACCTGTGCCCTGTCAGACCACCATGGCCTAAAGCTGGACATCCACAACACAACAAACAAGAGAAAATACACTAACTCCTGGAAACTTAACAACATGATGCTGAATTAGAACTGGATTCAGGAAGAAATTAAAAAGGAAATTCAAGATTTCCTGAAAGTGAACAATAATGAAAATACAACTTACCAAAATCTCTGGGACACAATGAAAGCTGTTCTAAGAGGTAAGTTCATAGCTCTTAATGCCTACATCAAAAAAATGGAAACATCAGAAATAAATAACTTAATGATGCAGCTTAAAGCTTTAGAGAAACTAGAGCAATCTGATCCCAAAAGTAGTAGAAGAGAGGAGATTATCAAACTAAGGGGAGAAATATCTGAAATCGAGACTAAGTAAACAATAGAAAAAATCAACCAGTCAAAAAGCTGGTTCTTTGAAAAAATCAATAAGATTGATACACCCCTAGCTAAATTAACCAAAAGCAGGAGAGAGAAAACACAAATTAACAAAATCAGAAATGAACATGGAGTTATCACTACTGATACCCAAGAAATCCAGAAAATTATAACATCATATTTCAAAAACTTATACTCTGTGAAGTTTGACAACACAAAAGAGATGAATGAATTTCTAAGTAAACACAACTTACCTAAATTGAATCAGGAAGTTGTGAATTATTTAAATAGTCCTAAATAAGGAAATTGAAGAAGTAATCTCAAATCTTCCCACCAAAAAATGTTCTGGACCAGATGGATTCAGCACAGAGCTCTACCAGACATTTAAGGAGTTAATAACACCAATACTCCTTAAACTGTTCCATCAAATAGCAAAGGAAGGAACACTACCAAATTCCTTCTATGAAGCTAATATCGTTTTAATCCCAAAACCTAATAAAGATTCACTTAAAAAAGAAAACTATAGGCTGATCTCTCTGACGAACACAGACGCAAAGATTCTCAACAAAGTGTTAGCGAATCGGATTCAAAAACATATTAAAAATGGGACCAAGTAGGTTTCATCCCTGGCACACAAGGTTGATTCAACATACATAAATCAATAAATGTAATTCATCATGTAAACCAGTCCAAAGTCCAAGACCTGATGATACTCTCAATAGATGAAGAAAAAGCTTTTGACAAGATCCAACAGCCTTTTATGATCAAAACGCTGGAGACAGTAGGAATGGAAGGAACCTTTATCAATATAATAAAAGCTGTATACAACAAGCCCACAGCAAGGATTATGCTCAATGTGGAACAATTGGAAGCATTCCCACTTCGATCAGGAACTAGACAAGGCTGTCCACTCTCACCACTTCTATTCAATATTGTACTTGAAGTCTTAGCCGAAGCCATAAGACAAGAAAGGGACATAAGAGGGATTCAAATTGGCAAGGAAGAAGTCAACCTATCCCTATTTGCAGATTACATGATCTGATACCTGAGGGATCCCAAAAACTCCACCAGGAAGTTTCTGGAACCAATTGAGTAGTTCAGCAGGGTGGCAGGATAGGAAATAAATGTGCAAAAATCAGAGGCCTTCCTATATGCCCAAAATGAAAGAAGTGAAAAAGCCTTGAGAGAAACAATCCTATTTACTATAGCCCCTAAAAAAATGAAATACCTTGGTATAAACCTAACCAAGGAGGTAAAAGACCTTTACAACGAAAACTTTAAAACCCTAAAAAAGAAATAGCAGAAGACACCAGAAGGTGGAAAGACCTCCCTTGTTCCTGGATTGGCAGAATCAACATCGTAAAAATGACCATCCTACCAAAGGCAATATACAGATTCAATGCTATACCAATCAAAATCCCAAAGCAATTCTTCAAGGAAGTTGACCAAATAATCTCAAAGTTCATATGGAGGCACAAAAGACTCAGGATAGCAAAGACAATCCTGAGTAACAAAAACACAGCTAGAGGTATTGCCATACCAAACCTAAGTCTATACTACAAATCCATAGTTATAAACACAGCCTGGTACTGGCTCGAAAATAGACACACAGATCAATGGATAAGGATTGAATACCCAGATATAAGCCCACAAAACTACAGCCATTTGATCTTTGACAAAGGGGCCCAAAGAATCCAATGGAAAAAGAACTGCATCTTCAACAAATGGTGCTGGCAAAACTGGATCTCCACATGCAGAAGATTAATGCTGGACCTGTACTTGTCACCATGTACAAGACTTAATTCCAAATGGATCAAGGACCTTGATATCAGGCCAGAGACTATAAAAACCATAGTTGAAAGGATAGGGAACTCCCTCGAGCTGATTGGGCTAGGCCAACAGTTCCTAAACAGACATCCAATGGCACAGTCACTGCTACCAACTCTGAATAGTTGGGATCTTGTGAAATTAAAGAGCTTCTGTTCAGATAAAGAGATTGTAACACGAGCTCAAAGGCAACCCACAGAATGGGAGAAAATCTTCACTAACCACATATCTGATAGAGCTCTACTGTCCAGAGTGCACAAAGAACTTAGAAAACTAAACACCAAGGAAACCAATGGCCCAATTAAAAAATGGGCCCTGGAACTTAAAAGAAACTTTACCAGGGATGAAATTAAAATGTCTAACAAATATCTGAAAAAATGCTCCACTTCCTTAGCCATCAGGGAAATGCAAATCAAAACTTCCCTGAGATATCATCTCACCCTGGTCAGGATGGCAAAAATCCACAATACAAATAACAACAAATGCTGGAGAGGATGTGGAGAAAGGGGAACTCTTCTACATTGCTAGTGGGAATGCAGGCTCATACAGCCACTCTGGCTAGCCATCTGGACATTCTTAAAGAAATTAAAGATTGAAATGCCATATGACCCTGCTATTCCACCTTTGGGAATAACCTCCCCATGCAGTAGAGGTTCACCTCGATAGCACAAGCACGACCATGTTCATAGCAGCACTGTTTACAATAGCAAAGTCATGGAATCAGCCTAAATGTCCAACAGTTGAGGAGTGGATAAGGAAACGGTGGTACATCTATACAATGGAGTACTACTCAGCCATCAGAAATGATGAATTAATGGAATTTGCCGGGAAATGGATGCCATTAGAAACAATTATATTATGTGAAGTATCCCAGACCCAGAAAATTAAGCGCCGTATGTACTCCCTAATAGGTGGCTCCTAGTACCAAACTCACCCAGCCCACCTAGAGACAGTAATTGCAAGCATTATGAACAGGAGGGATGGGGTAGGAGGGCCACACCAGAAACAAGGAGAGAAGGGACCATGTTACAGCAGAGAAAATAGGCCTCTATCAAGGACTCAAATAAGTAATGAGACATATGATTAAGTTCACAGACTTTTGTTCCTGATCATTTACTACTGAGGGGGTATGATCTCACCAGAAGAAGAGGGCATATAGTCTGGCAGATAAAAAGTAACCGTTGTGCAAATTGGTGATAGACCCCCTCCCTCACTGTGGTTTCCCACTTTTATTACATCTACCTTTGAATGTGCTTTTATCACAAGACTCTAGTTTAACAGCTTTTTGTCTCTGGCCAGGGGGTAACATACAATGCCCACCAGGATGGAGTGAAGGGCATTGCAGGAGCAGCAAAACTGCAAAAGAAAACCAACAAACCACAATCCAGAACTTCAGAGACTCTATATCAACCACCTAGAACTAGGCCAGCTTAATCTCTCCCCGTCCTGAAGCTCAGGGAAATTTGCGGAAGAGGGGTCGGTAAGATTGTAAGAGCAAAAGGATGGGAGGAGCAATGATATTTAAGATACTCCATACAAGTTAGGGGTGAAGCAATCATAATTGGACTTTACATGCCCTGCGCATTGTCCAACACACTATTGACCCCACAAAGTCTAGCATCTGCTAAAGGCACCAAGATCTTTGGAGGCAAGGGCTTGGCAGCTACAGCAGTGTTCCTATACCTAAGGGGAACATGGGAAAGGGTTCAGAGAAAGGCCACTGGGTCCTTGTACGTCATCGGAGAGGAGGGCCCAGAGGAAAATCAGGCATTCACAAGAAAGGACTCTCTGGGAATTGGGGCGGGAGGCACTGGGGGATGGGAAGGGAGGGGTGGGGAGGAGGAGCAGGGGGTACGGGGGGGAGGAGGAGGGAGGGAGGGAACTGGTATACCCATTAAGTTTGTATGAGCTGAAATAATAATAAAAAATGTATTAATAATAAAAAAAATTCCTTCAGGGTCTGAAGGCCCAAATTAAGTCCGTTTTTTGCCCTTTGGATGTTTGGCTGCCTAAAACAGTCTTTTCCAGCATCAGCCCATAAAACTTGGTACAGCTGTGGCTTGAGTGGACTAAGCTACAACTTTGAGCTACAAACATGGACTAGGAATTCCTGAAATCTTTGAGCCACCATGATTGCATGATGAGCAACAGAAGATGGACATTGAAGTTACAGGATGCAGTAATTTGCTGGACTTTTAATTTAAATGTTTCTTATTGTATCAAGATCCTTCCATTTTAATATTTTATTTGTTTTAAAGTACTTATTTCAATTTAATATCTTTTTAAATTTAAAAAACTTTGAACTTTTAAAATGTCGGAACTGAAGTTTTAATGAGAACATTTTAAATTTGTCCATGGAATGTATTTATATTTTAACATCTGTGGGGACAAGGAAAGGTTACAGTTTAAAAGTGCTATTGTTTTTGTGTCAAGTTAACAAGGGGTGGAGTGTCATCGTTAAGCACAGCTGTCAACTTGACTGTTCAGGTTTTGAGCTCTGGGCACAGTTATACAGAGTTGATGGATGAGTTAAGCCCAGAGCAAACCTGAAGGAGATTGTCTGGCTGATGGGGAAGACCCAGCCCATGGTGGGTGGCATTAGGCTCTGGAATAAATCACTGAGAGCTGGTTGAGAGAGTCTGCATCCTTCTGTATACTTGGCTAGACATGCTGGCTTGGCAAGTAAGGATTGTCCCTCTCTCAGTTGTTATGTGGTGATGGTGTGGCCAGTTCCCTTGGCCCTGGTGTTGGTGTGTGTTTTCCCTTCAAGCTGAACTAAGAACTGTAACCAGGAATCTTAAGAGAATAAACCCTTGTTCCCGTAAGCCGTTTGATGGTCATTTATCAGCAACCATGCCAGCGAACTGCAACAGCCATTGACCAAGAGCTTAGACATCCGCATCATCAGCATGCATCTCGGAAAGAGCATATTTGTAATCCAACTGCTGATATCTTTTGAATCCCCTTGAAGTGAGACAAGGCTGCCAGTGCCCAAAGATAGCTTTCATCAGCCAACTGAGAGTAAACATCAAATTCTCCACAAAGAGCTAGAAAAATATTTACAGACTAACAGGGCTTGCTTCTGATCCTGGCTTCCACAACAGATGCAGCAAAATATACATTGATTCACAATATCTTCTGCTCTTCTGCACATGTATCCTCAGGGTATCTCCACAAAGTTTCTAAAACAACCACTCGGCTTTCGTGACTCTGCATTCTTTTTGTGTAGGTTCAAGCTTCCAAAATCTCTCTCCTCTCCTCAGTCAGAGGACAATCTTTCCACAATAGTCCCTGCCCGACATTTGATGATGTTCTGTCTCTGAGATGTGCTTGGTATTGAATATGTTTGACATTTGGACTTTTTCCTCATGGACCTTAGGACTTGGAAGTTAGTTCAACTGGTGAGATGCTATTTAAATCTTTTTTTTATTCTCCCACATTTTATTTTTTTCCTAATCATACAAGGTCAACAGGTACCCCTGTCCTCTCTCTCCCCCTTTTCTTCTCTACTGTCCCCTCCATTGCACTCTCTCCCTTCGCCCAATCTTTTCACCCCCCTCCATCCCTCCCTTTCTTCCAGTGTCTCCCCCTTTCTCCCTTCCATACCCCAGAGCATCCTTTTGTGTAAATACCAAACCTCCCTCTGAGTTCTCTACCCTAGTGACAGTTCAGGACTCAACGGCATAATCTGGAGCCCCTTCTGGGGCTCCCCATTACTATGGGAACTTCATTATGACTGTTTAATTCCTTGCTTCTAAGGATCTGGCTGCCTGTAGCCTTCTCCCCTGTGATCCATGCTAGACTTTGGGGGGGGGGTCATTGATATGTCAGCCAGGCAAAGTCCAATCATGGCTACTGCAGGCCTAACTTGTGTGGAGTATCTTGCATAACATTCGTCCCCCCCTTGTCTTTAGGCTCTTGCAATCTTACCACCGCCTCTTCTGCAAGTTTCCCTGAGCTATAAGATGGGGAGAGGTTTGGCTGGTCTGGTTCCAGGTGAATAATGTAGGTCTTTGGTGTTCTGAATTATGGCTTATTGTTATTTACAGTTTTGTTTTTCCTACACTGCCCTTGGCTGCATCCTGATTGGTAACCAAGGTCACTTCATAACCAAAGATAAAAGACTGTTTAAATGAAGATCTTAATATAACAATAGACTTAAAGAATAGGAGTAGGACACAACAGTGGGGGGTGTCAGTGTCCCATTTGCCAGATGGTTACCATCTATCTGCCAGACCCTATATCCTCCCTGATTAGTGAGATCAAACCTGTTCAGTCTCTAGTGACCGGAAAGGGAAATGAGAGTGAGCTACACCCGATGACTTGCTACTTACATGCAATAGTTGACCGTGGCCTATTTTCTCTACTGAAGCATGATCCCCTATCTACTTTTTTTTGAGGTCCTCCTTCCCTTTCCCTCCTGTTTATAATTCTTTGAGATTACAGTGGGTATTACAGAGATTTACCTTTGAATGTGTTATTAAGTGGGATTGGAACTAGGATCCACTTATTAGGGAGTACATAGAATGTCTAACTTTCTGTGTCTGGTATAATTCACTCAATATAATTTCTTCTAATTCCATCCATTTCTCAGCAAATTTCAATAATTCATCTTTTTAATGGCTGGGTAGTATTTAATTGTATAAATGTACCACATTTTCATAATCCATTCATCAACTGTTAGACATTTGGGCTGATTCCATGACTTTGCTATTGTAAATAGTGCTACAATGAAAATGGTTGTGTTAATGTCACTGTAGTGAATTGTTGCATTTTGGGGGATTATTTCTAGTATGGATAGCAGGGTCATATGGCATTTCAATCCTTAACTTTTTTGGAAATCGCCACACTGATTGCCAGAGTGGCTGTGTAAGCCTGCATTCCCACCAAAAATGTATGAGAGTTCCTTTCTCTCCACACCCTCTCCAGCATTTGGTGTTTGTATTGTGCATTTTTGCCATTATGACAGGGGTGAGATGATATCTCAGGGTAGTTTTGATTTGCATTTCCCTGATGACTAGGGATGTGGAGCATTTTTTAAAGATATTTGTTAGACATTTGAATTTCATCCCTGGAAATGTTTCTTTTGAGTTCCGAGGCCCATTTTTTAATTGGGTCATTTATGTTGGTGTTTAGTTTTTTATGTTCTTTGTGCACTCTGGATAATAGAGCTCTATCACATATGTGGTTAGTGAAGACTTTATCCCATTCTGTCGGTTACCTTTTTGCTGGGTTTACAATCTCTTTATCTGAACAGAAGCACTTTAATTTCATAAGATCCCATTTGTTCAGTGTTGGTCTAGTGTCGGTACTATTGGGTTTCTACTTAGGAACTGTTGGCCTAGCCCAATCAGATTGAGGGAGTTCCCTACCCTTTCAACTAGGGTTTTTATAGTCTCTTGCCTAATATTAAAGTCCTTGATCCATTTGGAATTAATTTTTGTGCATGGTGACAAGTATGGGTCCAGTTTTAATCTTCTGTGTATGGATATCTAGTTTTGCCAGCACCATTTGTTGAAGATGTTCTTTTTTCATTGGATTTTTTGGGCCCCTTTGTCAAATATCAAATGACTGTAATTGTGTAGGCTGTTTTTATTACTATGGATTTGTAGTATAGATTAAGGTTTGGTATGGTGATACCTCCAGCAGTGTTTTTGTTACTCAGGATTGTTTTTGCTATCCGGGCCTTTTATGCTTCCGTATGAATTTTGAGATTGTTTGGTCAATTTCTTTAAAGAATTGCTTGGGGATTTTGATCCCTTTAATCTGCACATTGCTTTTGGCAGGATGGGCATTTTTATGATGTTGATTCTGCCAATTCAGGAACATGGGAGGTCTTACCACCTTCTGGTGTCTTCTATAATTTCTTTCTTTAGAGTTTTCAAGCTTTTATTATAAAGGTCTCTCACTTCTTTGGTTAGATTTATACCAAGGTATTTCATTTTTTAGGGGCTATAGTAAATGGGATTGTTTCTCTTAAGACTTTTTCACTTTTTTCACCCTTGGTGTGTAGGAAGGGCACGTTTATGTAACCTGCCACTCTGTTTATTTGCTTATTTGCAGGAGTTTCCTTGTTGAGTTTTTAGGGTTACTTAGGTGCACAATCATGTCATCTGCAAATAGAGATATCTTAACTTTTTCATTTTACATTTGAATCCCTTTTATCTCCCTGTCTTGTCTTATGCCTCTAGCTAAGACTTCAAGTACCATAGTGAATAGAAATGGTAAGAATGGACAGCCTTGTCTAGTTCCTGATCAAAGTAGGAATGCTTCAAGTTTTTGCCCACTTGATATAATCCTTGGTGTTGGCTTGTTGTATATAGCTTTTATTATTTTGATATAAGTTCCTTCCATTCCAACTGTCTCTAGGGTTTTGATCATAAAAGGATGCTGGATCTTGTCAAAAGCTTATTCTGCATCTATGCAAAGTATCATGTGGACTTGTACTTTAGACTGGTTTATGTGATTTATTGATTTGCGTATGTTAAACTAAGCTTGTATGCCTGGCATAAAGCCTACTTGATCACAGTGAATGATCTTTATGATATGTTTTTGAATCCTATTTGCTAAGATTTTGTTGAAAATCTTTGCATCTGTGTTTATCAAAGAGTTTGGCCTATAGTTTTCTTTTTTAAGTGTATCTTTATTAGTTTTTGTGATTAGTATGATATTAGCTTCATAGAAAGAATTTGAAAGTGTTTCTTCCTTCTCCAATTTATGGAACAGATTAAGGAGCAGTGGTGTTAGTTGTTTTTTAAATGTCTTGTAGAAGTCTGTGCTGAATCCATCTGATCCAGGACATTTTTGGTGGAAAGGTTCAAGATTACTTCATCACTTTCCTCATTTGTTATATGACTATTTAAATAATTCAAAACTTCCTGATTCAATTCAGTTAAGTTGTGCCAACTCAGGAATTCACCCATTTCTATTGTGTCAGATTTCATGGAGTATAAGTTTTTGAAATATGGCCTTATAATTTTCTAAATTTCTTGGGTATCTGTTGTGATAACTCCATTTTCATTTCTAATTTTGTTGATTTTTGTTTTCTCTCTCTTGATTTTGGTTAATTTAGCTAGGGGTGTATTAATGTTATTGATTTTATCAAAGAACCAGCTTTTCATCTGGTTTGATTCTTTGTATGGTTTTCCTTATCTCAATTTCAGATATTTCTCCCTTGATTCTGCTGATCTCCTCTCTTCTACTGCTTTTGGGATTGGATTGCTCTTGTGTCTCTGAAGCTTTAAGCTGCATTGCTATTTACCCGTGACATTTCAGTAAGGGTTTGAGTTAGTTCCAACGTGTCTCTATTGAGTTTTTGGCCTATTGATCTATTCCATGTTTAGAGTGTGGTATTGAAATCCCCAAGTATTATTGTTTTGGGATTGATTTCTTGTTTTAGATGTTGTAGTATTTATTTAGTGAATGTGCAGGAGCCTATATTAGTTGCGTATATGTTCAGTATCGTGAAGTCTTCCTGGTGAATTGTCCCTGTGATTAAAATGTAGTATCCTTCTGTATCTCTTATGATTTTCTTTGGTTTAAAGTCCACTTTGTCAGATACCATAATTGCTACCCCTGCTTGTTTCTTGGTTCCATTAGCTTGAAGAATTTTTAACCAACCTTTTACTTTTAGAATGTGCATATCTTTTTTTAAAATTTTTTATTATTATTTATTCAATTGTGCATGTGTATGTATGTATGTGCCGCACACGTGTGTGTGTCTCTGTGTGTGTGTGTGTGTGTGTCTGTGTGTGTTTAGAACCACGGACGAATTCAGGAACCACCATGGACCACCTCCACCTCCTTCTGCCCCGGGATTCACAGGCTCCGCCTTACCAGGACTGGAACGCAGGCTGCCCCCGCTTCTGCCTGGCGTCTATACGTGGGATCTGGGATCTGAACTCAGGACCTTCTGCCTGCAAGGCAGAGGCTTAACCCCTGAGCCACCTCTCCAGCCCAGAATGTGCATACCTTTTGTGGTGAAATGTGAAATGTGTTTTCTGAGGGGAGAATTAGATGGATTTTGATTTCTAATCTATGTTTGTAACCTGTGTCTTTTGAATGGTGAACTAATTCCATTGACATTTATGGTTATAATAGAGAAATTACTTTTGATTCCTGACATTTTTTGTGTTTAGTGGCTTTCATAAGTGTTTTATTTATCTTGTAGGTTGTGGTGCTATACTTCCCTTCTGTCTTCTTGGATACACTTGTCCTTTTCTTCAAGCTCGAGTATCTTTTCTAATACTTTTTGAAGTTCTGGTTTATTGGTCATGTAATTCTTCAAGTTGTCTTCACAGGAAAATTTTTCTTTCATCCTCAAACATGATTGATAGTTTTGCTGGGTATATCATTCTGGGTTGACATTTGTACTCATTCAATACTTGAAGTATATCTCTCCAAGCTCTTCTGGCTTTTACTGTTTCTATTGAAAAATTCTTTGTTATTTTAATAAGTTTGCCTTTAAAAGTGACTTGGTGTTTTTCTTTTGAGGTTCTCAGCAACTCTCTTTGTCTTATATATGTAGTGTTTTGACTATTAGTTGAATTGGGAAGTTTATATTTTGGTCATATCTGTTTGGGGTTAGGAATGCCTCTTGTATTTTGATGGGCTTCTCTTTCTTTAGATGTGGAAAGTTTTCTTTTATAATAATTTGAAATTTTTCCTGAGGTGTGGTATGTTGGGACTCTTGTTCTGGTATTCCAAGAATGCACATATTAGGCTTCTTTAAGGTGTCCCATAACTCTTGAATATTCCTCTCAAGTATCTTTGTGGCTTTAACAATTTCTTCAATTGAACTGGTTAGTTCTTCCATTTTGTCTTCAAGATCTGATATTCTATTTTCTGCTTAGTTAGTCCTGCTGATAAGACTCTCTGTTGGGTTCTGGGTTTTTTAGTTTGAGTTTAAACTGTACTTTAGATTGTTTTAACTGCTCTATGCCTGTGTTTGTGTCTTCAACTGCTTTTCTCATTTCCTCTGTTGTAGTTCGCCTGCATGGTTGCTGATAAATGACCATCAAACTGCTTAAGGGAACAAGGGCTTTATTTTCTCTTAGTATTCTGGTTACAGTTCTCAGTCCAGCTTGACAGGAGAGCATGCACCAATACCAAGGCCAAAGGAACTGGCCACACCATCTGTACACAACAGCTAAGAGAGGGACAACTCTTACTACCAGACCAGCATTTCTGGCCAAGTGTACAGAAGGATGCAATCTTCCTCAACTGACCTTCAGTATTTTATTCATCTGTTCAGGGCCTAGTCATATCCATCATAGGCTGGGACCTCCCCATTAGCTAGCCAGTCTCCTGCAGGTATGCTCTGGGCTTAACCCAACCATTAATTCTCCACAAATGTGCCCCGAGCTCAAACCCTCAACAGTCAAGTTGACACCTGTGCCTAACTATGATATTCCACCCCTTGTCAACTTGACACAAAGACATAGCACTTTTAAACTTTAACCTTCAATCCTTATCCCCATAGGTGTTAAAAGTTATCTTAAAAATATAAAAACATATCAACAAATTTAAAATTTTCTCTCATTAAAATTTCAGTTTCAACATTTTAAAAGTTCAAAGTTTTTTTTAACTTAAAAGGGCATTAAATCAGAATAAGTTAAATACTTTAAAACAAATAAAACCTTAACACAGAAGGATCTTGATACAATAAGAAAGCATTAAAAATATGCAAATCAAATACTGCATCCTTTACTTCAGTGTCCATCTTCTGATGCTCATAGCATAGTCACAGTGGTTCAAAGATTTTAGGCATTCTGAGTCCCTGTTTGCAGCTTGAAGTTGTAAACACAGAGTTCCTCTGAACCAGCATCTCTACTTGAAGCTGCCTTCAGCATACATCACATGGTTCTGGCATCTCCAACACTCTGGGTTCACCTCTGCAACTATAACCTTCACCTTCTCTTGCAGGACTCTATGCCTGCCACTTGGTACCAAGATTTTGCTGCTCTTCATGAACCCCATAATTGCACACCAAAACTAGTACCACCTGGGGGACACTGTCAGATTCCGAAGTGAGTTTGAAACATAGCTTAGTCTATTCAAATCACAACTATACCAAGTTTTGTGCACTGATGCTGGGAAATCCTCTTTTAGGCAGCCAAACTTCCAAAGGGCAAGAAATGGCTTTAACTTGGGCTTTCAGCTCCTGAAGCAATCTGTGTTTTCAAACCACGAAATTGTCATATGGTGTTGTTCATGTTTTCCACCGTCCCAGTGCAAATCACTAAGTTTTCTTTCACTAATGTTCATTTTTCCAACAATAGCAGCTGTCCTGCTGCCTGGTCTTTCCACATCCAGAGATTCATGGTCACCAATACATCTCTCCTCTGTCAAGCAAACCAGTCTATTGTCTTCAAATTCAACTTCACCAAAGTCCTTGTTCTCATCATCACAAATCGGGCCCAAACAATCCATAACTCTCTCAGTACTGACATTATCCAATTGGCCCACTAAACTCTGAAGAATGGTATTTGTAATCCAAGAAAACCATTCAAAAGCCACAAAATCCACATAGTCAGATTTATCAGCAACATGCCACTCCCGGTACCAAATTCTGTTGCAGTTCGTCTGCATGGCTGCTGATAAATGACCATCCAACTGCTTAAGGGAACTGCTTATTTCCTTACGACATTCTGATTACAGTTCTCAATCCAGCTTGACAGTAGAGCATGCACCAACGCCAGGGCCAAGGGAACTGGCCATACCATCTCTACATAACAGCTGAGAGAGGGACAATCCTTGCCAGAACAGCATGTGTGGCCAAGTGAATAGAACCAACTTCCTCAACCGGCTTTCAGTATTTTATTCATCTGTTTAGGGCCTAGTCCTACCAAACATAAGCTGGGCCTTTCCCATCGCTAGATAATTTCCTGAAGGTATGATTTGGGCTTAACCCAGCCATTAATTCTCCATAAATGTGCCCAGAGCTGGAAACCCTCAACAGTCAAGTTGACACCTGTGCCTAACTATGACATCCTCCAAGTGCCTGTTGTGTTCTTGTTCAAATTGGTTGATGAGGTTATTTAACTCCTCCCGCATTACCTCTTTCATTGTTTTGATCATAATAAAGATCAGGCTTTGAAAATCATTGTCTTGGGTATGGCTTTCTTGGCTATTTTCTGCAAGTTTTTTCTGGTTGGATTCCATCATTATGGGGTTGATTTTTTTTGTAGGAGATTTGTTTTCTTGGCCTTTGTTTCTCATGGATTTGCAGTGTGACCTGGGCATTTTTGTTTTATCTCTTATGTCTTTCTTTTTGTTTTTGTGTGTTTTTGGCTGAACTGAGTTAGACAGTATTTCTACACTTGAGCAGTTACTGCTAATGTTTGCCTTGGAGTTGGGTATGTCTGTCTGGTGTTGGTGTTATTTCCTAGATGAGACTATTGCACTGTTAGTACATCAATTAAAGTGGGTTTAATAGACAGAGATTGAAGATTAGTATGGTAGTGCACTTCTTAGGTTTATTTCCTTGGTGACATGTGAGGGTGAATGGTATTGTCTTTGAAGTTATATGGGTTTTTAAGTGGTTATATGGAAATGTTAAACTATAGAACTAATAATTGAGAGGAACAAGATGGTAAAAAGGATTTTACTTATGTTAGAGCTGGATGTGAAGATTCTCTGCTGTATAATGGGATGATTTTACAAGATCTCAGATGAATGGTGTTGGTCTCCTAGCCCATTGCTTGGATTTTCTCTGGATTCTGTTATATTATGAGGAGCAGGGAGCCCACCTGAGTCCAGAGTTAGGGGAAGAAAGACAGAGTGGCAAGTGGGGACACACAAATGACCTGGGGCTTGGGGCGTGGCATAGAGGCCTTCCCAGGAGCAAAAAGGCAGAATGGCTGCTAGTGGGGAGTGCAGATAGCCTGGGGCCTTTGAGGAGCAGGGAATTGGCCTGGGTCAGGGTTGGGTGCAGAAAGAACAATTTAAATCTTGATTCATTTCCCCTTAGAATCTTGTAGTCTCTCTCCATCTCAGCTCTCATGAAAGCTCTGGGAATCTCATGTTCTTGTATGTGGATAACTGCTTGCAAAGGTGAAAAGAGCAAGTCTCTGAAATCTTCCAGATCTGGGCCAGAGACAAGGATGAACATCAAAGCGAAAGGATGGTGGAGCAAGGTTGCTCACTGTGGGAGAAAATTGTTATCATACAGATAAGCATAATGATTATCAGGACATTGGTTCTAGAGATACAAGTAATGTTTTTTTCTTGAATTGAATGGAGGTCATTGGAGTGTTTGCTTTATGGCTGTTTGCTTAACTTTATGAATAAATCGTATGTATTTTTCTATTTGATTCTTTTGTTAGTTTAAATTAGCATATAAAATAATGGGTTTCATTTTATCATTTTTATACAACACATGCACACACATATCCCATTTTGCTTTCTTATTCTCCAGCTCTTCTGTGTCACTTTTCCATGTTCTGAGGAAAAAAAACAAACCTTCAAAAGAAACAAAATAGGGGCTGGAGAGGTGACTCAGGGGTTAAGCCTCTGCCTTGCAGGTAGAAGGTCCTGAGTTCAGATCCTAGACCCCACATATAGACACCGCCCGGGGGGGGGTTGCCTTTCTGGTCCTAGTAGGGCGGAGCCTGTAAATCCTGGGGCAGCGTAAACAAGGAGGAGGTGGAGGTGTCCATGGTGGTTCCCGAATTTGCCTGTGGTTCTACACACGCACACACACACACATACATACACACATGCATGCACGCAGACATATGCACAATTGAATAAAAAAATAATAATAATAAAAAACTTCAAAAGAAACAAAATAATGTAAGGAAGGAGAAAAGTAAAAGAAGACCCTGAAACCCAAGTCTTCTCTACTATTCTACTGGTCCAACTATGACAACACTTTAGGGTAATTATTACTGAAGGTGATGAGTGACCTTCATTAACAAGTAGATGAGATTTAAAATATTTTGGTTATAAACTTCTGCCTGTGAGCAAATTTCCAGATTAGGCTCACTAGGTGGAGGAGCTAATTTACAATGACCCAGGAAAGAAACATTTGGGTGTGTCTGTGAATCTCTATGTTGGATCAATTGAGTTAAGAAGACTCACATAAATATGGGCAGCACCATCTCAGTAGGGACATGGACTGAATAGAAAGGAGAAAGGGAGCTGAGCACCAGCATGCATTTCTTTCTGCTTCCTGACTGTGGATGTCACATGACCAGCTGTCTCAGGCTCCTGCCAATGTGCCTTCCCTCCCATGATAGATAGCGCCCTCCAACTGTGAGCAATGATAAGTCCTTCCTGCCTTCAGCTGTTTTTGGCAGGAATTTTGTCACACCAACGAGGCAAGTGATGGATATAGAGAACGATAAGTGGGCCTGGTTTAGCCCTTCTTTTCTCCTCTTGATGACAATTTACAATCATAGAACAGAAGACCTGGAAGTTTAGAGTTTAAATTTAAGCTGAATTGTATAGGGACATAACAAATGTAAAAATTAGCAAAAATAAAAGTGCCAGTGTGCTTTTGGGAATAACGTACTGTTTCTTCTGCCCCAGCAAATGTAAGTGTCATGAAAAAGAAAGTTTGAGCAGATATGGTCTGACTAGAACCAGGTAAAAATCAAGACCATTCATGGGGTGTTTTGCATGTAGGTATGTGTGGTCATGTATACAAGAGGTCACTTGAGGGTATGTGCCTTTGGAGACCCAAAGGTGACACTGTGATGGATCATCCTGGATTGTTTTTCTACCTTATTGTTTTGTTGTGAGATTTCCCAGGCTCCACCTTCCAGGGCCAGAACTAAAAGACACCTCCATATCTGTCCAGTGTTTTTTGTGTGTAATCTGGGGATCAGAACGCAGGTCTTTTGGCTTGTGAGGCAAGGGATTTAACCACTGAGCCATCTTCACAGCTCTTGTTTTCACTAGTTTTCTAAAGACATGTGTAAAGACAAGAATACCTTTCAAAGTTTTGTGCTTGGATTCTACTTCTTTTGTTGCTGTTGTTAACTGCTCTTCTTATTTTTAAAACTGAATACATATTTTATTTTCTTCTAATTGTTTTCATTATCATCATTTTATATTTATAGCTATAAAATGAAGGATGAATAACTTTGACACACATTTTTGCATATATCCTTAAAATAAAAAATAATAAAATTGCATCATAAGTATTTCAAGGAGAGATACCCAGGACATATTGTCAAAATGTAAACAGCTGCAAAGAATTACACTAACTTTATGCTTATATACAAAAGAATTATGTATATCTATATATATATATATATTTCTCTTAAATAAGCTAGTTCAGGGATGGGGAAATGACTCAGGGGTTAAACCTTTGCCCTACCTGAGTTTGGATCCCAGATCCCATGTAAAATTGCTGAGTGGAAGTGGTAGTGGTCAAGCAATTCTGTCCATGGAAAGCCAAGCCTGGGAAAACCCAGAGCAAAAAATAAGGAAGTAGAACATCCAGGATGATTCCTCAATTTACCCTTGGGCTTTCACAGGCACATACACACCCTTTGACATCGCCACACATGCACACACTATTCCAGATAGAATTACTCATGGATACTCATGGATTTCTCAGGTAAGGACCAGAAATGTTATCAACTGCCTTGTGATTTCTCACTCACCATTTCATGTGTTTGTAATATTTTTTTAACATTTTTTATTATTATTTCCGCTCATACAAACTTAATAGGTACACCAGTTCCCTCCCCGCTACTCCTCCCCCCGAACCCCCTGCTCCCCCTCCCTCCCTCCCCATCTCCCAGTGCCTCCCCCTCAATTCCCAGAGAGTCCTTTATTGTGTATGCCTAACTCTCCTCTTGGTCCTCCTTTCCGATGACGTAAAAGGACCCAGTGGCATTTCCCTGAACCGTTTCTCATGTTCTCCTTAAGCATAGGAACACTACTGTGGCCATCAATCCCTTGCCTCCAAGGATCTTGGTGTCTTTAGCCGATGTTAGACTTTGTGAGGTCAATACTGTGATGGACATGGCGCAGGGCATGCAAATTCCTATTATGATTGCTTCAGCCCTATCTAGTGTGGAGACTCTTCAAATCATTGCTCCCCCCATCCTTTTGCTCTTACAATCTTACCGCCCCCTCTTCTGTAAATGTCCCTGAGCTTCAGGATGGGGGGAGATTAGGCTGGCTTAGTTCTATGTGGATGATATAGAGTCTCTGAAGTTCTGGATTGTGGTTTGTTGATTTTCTTTTGCAGTTTTGCTGCTCCTGCAATGCCCTTCACTCCATCCTGATGGGCACTGTATGTCACCCCCTGGTCAGAAACAAAAAACTGTTAAACTGGAGTCTTGTTATAATAGCATATTGAAGGGTGGATGTAATAAAAGCAGGAAACTTCGGTGAGGGAGGGATCAGTCACCCATTTGCAAAATGATCTCTTTTCATCTGCCAGACTATATGCCCTCCCCTTCTGGTGAGATCATACCCCCTCAGTTGTACATGATCAGGAACGAACGTCTGTGAACTTAACCAGGTGTCACATTACTTACTTGCATTCCTTGGAGGTCGATTTTCTCTGCTGTAGCATGGTTCCCTCTCTCCTTGTGTCTGCTGTAGCCCTCCAACCCCATCCCTCCTGATCACAATCCTTGCAATTACCGAATTACATAGGTTTACCCTTGAGTGTCTCAATGTGGGCTGGGTGAGTTTGGTACTAGGAGCCACCTATTAGGGAGTACATACGGTGCTTAACTTTCTGGGTTTGGGATACTTCACTTAATATAATTGTTTCTAATGACATCCATTTCCTGGAAAATCCCAGTAATTCATCATTTTTGATGGCTGAGTAGTACTCCATTGTATAGATGTACCACCGTTTCCTTATCCACTCGTCAACTGTTCGATATTTACGTTGATTCCATGACTTTGCTATTGTAAACAGTGCTGCTATGAACATAGTCGTGCTTGTGCTATTGAGGTAAACCTCTGCTGCATGGGGGGTTATTCCCAAAAGTGGAATAGCAGGGTCATATGGCATTTCAATCTTTAATTTCTTTAAGAATCTCCAGACGGCTAGCCAGAGTGGCTGTATGAGCCTGCATTCCCACCAGCAATGTAGCAGAGTTCCCCTCTCTCCACATCCTCTCCAGCACTTGTTATGTTTGTATTGTGGATTTTTGCCATCCTGACCGGGGTGAGATGATATCTCAGGGAGGTTTTGATTCACATTTCCCTGACGGCTAAAGAAGCGGAGCATTTTTTAAGATATTTGTTAGACATTTTAATTTCATCTCTGGTAAAATTTCTTTTAAGTTCCAGGGCCCATTTTTTAATTGGGCCATTGGTTTCCTTGGTGTTTAATTTTCTAAGTTCTTTGTGCACTCTGGACAGTAGAGCTCTATCAGATATGTGGTTAGTGAAGATTTTCTCCCATTCTGTGGGTTGCCTTGGAGCTGGTGTGACAATCTCTTTATCTGAACAGAAGCTCTTTAATTTCACAAGATCCCAACTGTTGAGAGTTGGTAGCAGTGACTGTGCCATTGGATGTCTGTTTAGGAAATGTTGGCCTAGCCCAATCAGCTCAAGGGAGTTCCCTATCCATTCAGTTATGATTTTTATAGTCTCTGGCCTGATATCAAGGTCCTTGATCCATTTGGAATTAAGTCTTGTACATGGTGATAAGTACGGGTCTAGCTTTCATCATCTGCATGTGGAGATCCAGTTTTGCCAGCACCATTTGTTGAAGATGCTGTTCTTTTTCCATTGGATTCTTTGGGCCCCTTTGTCAAAGATCAAATGGCTGTATTTTTGTGGGGTTATATCTGGGTCTTCAACCCTTATCCATTGATCTGTGTGTCTATTTTGGATCCAGTACCAGGCTGTTTTTATAACTATGGATTTGTAGTATAGACTAAGGTTTGGTATGGTAATATCTCCAGCAGTGTTTTTGTTACTCAGGATTGTCTTTGCTATCCTGGGTCTTTTGTGCCTCCATATGAATTTTGAGATTATTTGGTCAACTTCTTTAAAGAATTGCTTTGGGATTTTAATTGGTATAGCATTGAATTTGTATATTGCCTTTGGTAGGATGGTCATTTTTACAATGTTGATTCTGCCAATCCAGGAGCATGGGAGGTCTTTCCACCTTCTGATGTCTTCAGCAGTTTCTTTCTTTAGGGTTTTAAAGTTTTCATTGTAAAGGTCTTTTACCTCCTTGGTTAGGTTTATACCAAGGTATTTCATTTTTTTAGGGGCTACAGTAAATGGGATTGTTTCTCTCAGGGCTTTTTCACTTCTTTCGTTCTGGGCATATAGGAAGGCCTCTGATTTTTGCACATTTATTTTGTATCCTGCCACCCTGCTGAACTTCTCAATTAGTTCCAGGAGCTTCCTGGTGGAGTTTTTGGGATCACTCAGGTATAAGATCATGTCATCTGCAAATAGGGATAGGTTGACTTCTTCCTTGCCAATTTGAATCCCTCTTATGTCCCTTTCTTGTCTTATGGCTTCAGCTAAGACTTCAAGTACAATATTGAATAGAAGTGGTGAGAGTGGACAACCTTGTCTGGTTCCTGATCGAAGTGGGAATGCTTCCAATTGTTCCCCATTGAGCATAATCCTTGCTGTGGGCTTGTTGTATACAGCTTTTATTATATTGATAAAGGTTCCTTCCATTCCTACTGTCTCTAGTATTTTGATCATAAAAGGCCGTTGGATCTTGTCAAAGGCTTTTTCTGCGTCTATCGAGAGTATCATGTGGTCTTGGACTTTGGACTGGTTTACATGATGAATTACATTTATTGATTTTCGTATGTTGAACCAACCTTGCGTGCCAGGGATGAAGCCTACTTGGTCACTGTGAATGATCTTTTTGATATGTTTTTGAATCCGATTTGCTAAGACTTTTTTGAGAATCTTTGCGACTGTGTTCATCAGGGAGATTGGCCTATAGTTTTCTTTTTTAAATGAATCTTTATTAGGTTTTGGGATTAAGATGATATTAGCTTCATAGGAGTAATTTGGTAGTGTTCCTTCCTTTGCTATTTTATGGAACATTTTAAGGAGTATTGGTGTTATTGACTCCTTAAATGTCTGGTAGAATTCTGTGGTGAATCCATCTGGTCCAGGACATTTTTTGGTGGGAAGATTCGAGATTACTTCTTCAATTTCCTTATATGTTATAGGGCCATTTAAGTAATTCACAACTTCCTGATCCAATTTAGGTAAGTTGTGTTTACTTAGAAATTCATCCATCTCTTGTGTGTTGTCAAACTTCACAGAGTATAAGTTTTTGAAATATGATGTTATAATTCTCTGGATTTCTTGGGTATCCGTAGTGATTACTCCATTTTCATTTCTAATTTTGTTAATTTGGGTTTTCTCTGTCTTGCTTTTGGTTAATTTAGCTAGGGGTGTATCAATCTTATTGATTTTTTCAAAGAACCAGCTTTTTGACTGGTTGATTTTTTCTATCGTTTTCTTAGTCTTGATTTCAGATATTTGTCCCCTTCTTTTGCTAATCTCCTCTCTTCTACTACTTTTGGGATCAGATTGCTCAAGTTTCTCTAAAGCCTTAAGCTGCATCGTTAAGTTATTTATTTCTGATGTTTCCATTTTTTTGATGTAGGCATTAAGAGCTATGAACTTACCTCTTAGGACAGCTTTCATTGTGTCCCAAAGATTTTGGTAAGTTGTATTTTCGTTATCATTCACTTTCAGGAAATCTTGAATTTCCTTTTTAATTTCTTCCAGAATCCAGTTCTCATTCAGCATCATATTGTTAAGTTTCCAGGAGTTAGTGTATTTTCTCTTGTTTGATGTGTTGTGGATGTCCAGCTTTAGGCCGTGGTGGTCTGATAGGGCACAGGTTAGAATTTCAACTTTTTTGTATATGTGTAGATTCGTTTTGTGGCCCAATATGTGATCTATTTTGGAAAAAGTTCCGTGTGCTACTGAGAAAAATGTGTATTCTTTTGTGCGTGGGTGAAAAGTTCAATAGAGATCTGTAAGGTCCATTTCTTTAAGGGTTTGATTAAGGTCCAAAGTGTCTCTGTTAAGCTTTTGACCTGTTGATGTATCCCATGTTGAGAGGGCGGTGTTGAAGTCCCCAAGAATTATCATTTGGGGGTTGATTTCTTGCTTTAGATGCTGTAGGGTTTTCTTAATGAATGTGGAGGGGCCCGTATTGGGTGCATAAATGTTCAGGATTGTGAAGTCTTCCTGGTGAATTGTACCTGTGACTAAAATGTAGTATCCATCTGTGTCTCTTTGATTTTCTTTGGTTTGAAGTCCAGTTTGTCTGAAAGCAGAATTGCTACCCCTGCCTGTTTCCTGGTTCCATTAGCTTGTAAGATTTTGGACCAGCCTTTCATTCTTAGGATGTGCCTATCTTTTGTGGTGAGATGAGTTTCCTCAAGGCAGCAGATGGTTGGATTGTGGTTTTTAATCCAAGTTTGTAATCTGTGTCTCTTAATCGGCGAGTTAATACCATTGACATTTAATGTTATAATGGAGAAATTATTTTTAATTCTGGACATTTTTTATGTTTAGTAGATTTTTTAAGCATGTTGTTTGATATTTATGTTTTGGTGGTATTATACTTCCCTTTTGTCCTCCTGGATATGCTTGTTTTTTTCTTCAAGCTTGTGTATCAGTTCTAGGATTTTTTGAAGGCCTGGTTTGGTAGACATGTATCCCTTCAAGTTGTCTTTGTGCTGGAAAACTTTTCTTTCTCCCTCAATCATGACAGATAGTTTTGCCGGGTATATCAGTCTGGGTTGGCATTTTTGCTCATTTAATACTTGAAGTATGTCTCTCCAAGCTCTTCTTGCTTTTACTGTTTCCATTGAGTAGTCATTTGTTATTCTAATAGGTTTACCTTTAAAAGTGAATTGCTTTTTTTCTCTTGAAGCTCTCAGCACCTTTTCTTTGTCTTGAATGTGGAGTGTTTTGACTATTATTTGCCGTGGCAATTTTCTATTTTGGTCGTATCTGTTTGGAGTGCGAAATGCCTCTTGTATTTGGATAGGCCTCTCATTCTTTAGTTGTGGGAAGTTTTCATTTATGATGAATTTTAATATTTCCTTAGGTGTGGCATTTTGGGATTCTTGTCCTGGAATTCCATGAATGTGCATGTTAGGCTTCTTCAGGGTGTCCCATATCTCTTGAATGCTCCTCTCCAGTATCTTTTTGGCTTTAACATTCTCTTCCATTGAGCTGGTTAATTCTCCCACTTTGTCTTCAAGATCTGAAATTCTATTTTCTGCCTCATTTGTTCTGCTGATAAGACTCTCTGTTGAGTTTTGGGTTGAAGATAACTTGTCTTTTAGTTCAATTTTAAACTCTGCCTGAGACTGTTTTAATTGCTCCATACCTATTTTTGTTTCTTGAATTGTTTTTCTCAACTCCTCCAAGTGCCTGTTGTGTTCCTGTTCAAAGTGGTTGATACGGTTGTTTAACTCTTCTCGGATTTCCTCTTTCATAGTATTAATCATGGTAAGGATCATACTCTGAAAGTCGTTATGTTGGGTCTGGCTTTCATGGCTATTTTCTGTGGATTTGTTCTGTTCAGAATCCCTCATTATGGGATTGATTCTTTCGGCAGGAGATTGGTCTTGTTGGGTTTTGTTTCTCGTGGATCTGCACTTTGACTTGTACATTGTTGTTTTGTTTTTTAGGACCTTTCAGTTTCTGTGTTTTTCACTGAATTGACGTAGTTAGTATTGTTACGCTTGCCAGTTATTACTAGTGCTTGCCTTGGATTGGGTATGTTTGTGTATTGTTATTATTATATCCTAGATGAGGCTACTAGGCTGTTAGTACGTCAGTTAAGTCAGGTTATGTTACCAGGGGGTGAATATTAGTTTGGTAGTGCACTTTTACGATTTAGTATCTTGGTGAAATGTGGGGGTGAGTGGTGTACTCCCTGGAGTTGTATGTTTTGGGGTGGCTGTATGAGAAAGTTGATCTACAGCATTGATACTTTAAAGGATCAGTAAGGTGAAAAGAAAAAGTTTACTTATCTTTGGGCTGGGTGAGAAGAAACTCGCCCACGTGATATAATGATTGTAGTGGAGTCCAGATGTATGGCCTGTGCTCCCTTTGTTCCTTAGAATTTTGCTTGAGTTTCCTTTGGGCTCTATTGAATTCTGAGTAGCAGTGTGTCTTCCGTGGACCATGTGTGTAGGTCCCCGGTGGGCCAGAGAGCAGAGGGTCTGATGTTGATGGCAGAATTCTTCACCTGCGACCTGGGAAGGTGGGCACGAGAGGGGCAGGGCACTGGGGCAAAGCCGGAGGGAGCGCAGCGTGGTGCTGCTGGCCAGGCGGCTCCTGGGTGGGGGGCGGGGCTGGGCTGGGCTCTTTCGCTCCTTGGCTCAATGGCAGAATTCTTCACCTGGGATCCAGGGGGTGGCTAGGCGCAAGGGGCAGAAGGATTCGAGGGGCTTGGGTCCAGGGCCCGGCCCAGGCTAAGCTGCAGTCGACCTGGGTGCTCGCTGCTGGGACGCGTGGGGCTCCGGGGTGGTTGGGTGCTGGGCTGGGCTCTCTCTCTCTCACTCATCTTGGGCAGAGGGCGGCGGTGGCGGGCGGGGGCGGGGCAGCGCGGAGGGGGCTGTGGTCAGTCCAGGCCGGGGGAGCAGGCCAAGCCACAGTCGGCCTGGGTGCTCGCCGCCGTGACGCGTGGCTCCCTGTTTGTAATATTTTAATGACTTAATTTTTTGAAATTTAAATTCTCTGATCCTTGAGGGAGAGGATTGGGTGTCCCATCTAAACCTGAATATGATCCACATCCAATTGCTCTTTCTCTCTCAAAGACTATTGCTAAGTAAATCTCATGAGTTATAGGTTGCTAACTATACCAATCTAGAGGTTTAATGTTATTATCTGCAAATGATACAAAATCATAGAGAGACAGAGAGAGAGAGAGAGTTTAGTATTTACAAATGAGAGAAAGCTAGAGAAGGAGACATGTTAGTATTTACAAATGAGAGAAAGTCAGAGAGAGAGAGAGAGAGAGGACTTGGTAGTATATGATTACATGCAATGATGATGATGATGATGATGATGATGGTGCTAGACATGATAAACAGATTGACTGGCATCAATCTTGACCAATTATGAATTCAGGCAAAATCCTGTCACTTGTGTGGAATATTATGAAATATCAAAGTTGGACATTTGAAAAGTTTTACTAAAAATGAGCTGGAAAGTATACTTCAAATGTAACTGGAAAAATATTCCCTGGTCTGATAGGAAATACGACAAAATCTCTCTTCTACCATCAGGATATTCTTTGAAAACAGTTGCTGACTTGGAAAATTGCTTTGTATCAGTTTTTATTCTCATTTTTCATTCCAAACCCACCATGAACAAAATTATTACCAGTAGTGAAGGGTATTACCCAGTGTCCAGCGAGAGCTGCTAAGAGCTCTGTATTGAACATTCTTTTTTTTATTATTTCTTCTCATATAACTTTAACAGGTATACTGGTCCCCTCCTTCCCTCCAACTTCCCACGCCCTATGCCCCCCTCCCCTCCCCCTTCCTCCCCCATCCCCCAATGCCTCCCCCTCCCATCCCCAGAGCATCCTTTAATGTGCATGCCAGACTCTCCTCTGGGTCCTCTTCTCTGAAGAGGTGCAAGGACCCAGTGGCATTTCCCTGAACCCTTTCCTGTGTTGAACATTCTTTCTAACAAAATCACAGTATAATAAATTAATTCCATGAAGGAATTACAACATCTTTCTTCCATATATGTTGAGCCAAACACACCAAAATCCCTACATTATGCATTGAATCAAACTAATTATGATTTCCTGACTTCTGAGTTCAAATTTCAGATCTCATGTAAAAATGCAGGGTGGAATAATGGTGGCTTATTCCTAAAAGACAGAGTTTAGGAAACCCCAAAGCAAAGCAAAAAGAACAATCCAGGATGATTCACTCTTGGGTCTCCATAGGAACACACAGTGCATATATGTACATGTACATATGTGTACACGTACATATGTGTACACATAAATATATGTACATATACATAAATATACAGGAATATATATGTGTGTACAAGTGGACCTTTATAACTGCATACATATGTGTGGATTACATAAATTAAAAGTTAAAACAATGTTGTGATATCCCCTCAAATTGTTAATAAGCAAAATGCAAAAAGTCTTCATTGGATTTTTTTGGTGTTTTTACTTTTGACAACCCCTCATATTAAAGAGCTTTTCTGAGAACAGGATAAAAGAAATGATATATTTTCCACAGTAGAAGACTGTGTGTCTGTCCAAAGAAAGATCTTTTATTTAGTCTTTCTGCCAAGCCACAATCAGAACAGTAAACAGGCTCAAATGGAGCAGTAAATGGGCTCTAAAAAAGAATTTATGGAATCTGACACATGACAGAGTTTAACAGTGAAGAGAAATCAATAGACTCAGGTGCTATGAAGACACACGGAGACATGCACAACAGCAGCAGCAAGTGTTCCTATAATAGTAACAGTTGTTATGCAACTTAGAGGCATACACATAGCCACACAGCAACAATAAAACATCTGGGAGACAAGAAATCCAATGACAGCAGAATTCTTAAGAGAAAGAAACTGAGAATTTAGACATCACTTACTTGTATTTCTAGAACCCTTTACTTCCTCTACCTTGTACTTCCTTGTTGTATCCAGGTACTTACTGCTGGAAGAGCTACTGCAAATTGAACAAAAATGACGATTTCACCTTTTCCCACTCAAGCTAATTCTCTTCACTAAAGTTTAAAATTGTCAAGAAGGTGACTTCTGATTCCATTTCTATATGTGCAGTTTGAAACATTGGAACTTTTCAGAAACACACACACACATGCACACACACACATATACACATGTATTCACACACAAATACACACACACCACACACACACACACACACACACACGCTATTACTACCACTACCAACGACAACTTGATTTGAACACAAGTATGAGCTCCATCCCACCAACCAAATTGGACTTCAGATCATTGAATCTCTGAGCCTAAGTCCTATATGAATAATGTGAATATGATAAATATTGTAGCACGTGGACATATATGGAAAGTCAATATAGTGATGGAGAGTTATTTGCCCTGCTTGCAGTTGACATAATCAAATAGAACACTAGGAAGTCATTTGTACCACAGTGAGCAAACTATAGTCTCTGAGCCAAATCAATCACAAATCCTGTTCTACCAAAATGTTAAAATGTATTTACAGTAAATATTCATGTAGACACAGATACACAAGTCTTTCTATGTGTGATGTATCTTATTTCCAGGATGCAACATCAGAACTGAATAGCTGAAAACATATAAGCTGTTTTACATCTCGTGCATTTGTGTGTGTATCTGCTCCACTTTATTTCTATTTTTTTCATGTGTATGTGTCTGTGCTGTGCATGTGCATTTGCATGGATATATGTGCACTTGCATGTACGTGTGTGTGAAGACCCAAAGCTGATATTGGGAATCATCCTTGACTGTTCTTCCACCTTACTATTTTGATATTGGGTCACTAATTTAAACCAGAGCTCTCCTATGAGAATATGTGGATAGCCAGTTATTGAGGGAATCACCAGACTCCACTTTCTAAGGTTGAATGATGAGGGGTGGGCCGCTATGCCAACCACCAATTACATGAGTCCTGAGGATCCGAATTCTGATCCTCAGGCATATACAGCAAGCACTTAACCTACTGAACCACCTCCCCAGCCTTCCAGCTTGTTATTGAAGAAGATACAGTCTCTCACTGGCCTTGGAGCTCACTGATTTGCTAGATTTGCTAGGGTGCCTCCTGTCTCCACATCTATGGCATTGAGACATGCCCAGCTTTTTACTTGTGTGCTGGAGATCTGAATTCAAGTCCTTATGCTTTGAGAGTAACCACTTTTGACTGAGCCATTTCTCCAGCTGAAATTAGCATGTATTTTTCTGAACTTGGATGCAGCAACATTTAATAGAAAGCAGAACCATCATGAACACTTATATGCAGACATTAAAGCCACTACACCTGTGGTAGATAGCTCTTAGTATCAACTTGGCAATTGAAAACTTTGAGTCTGGACACATTTGTAAAGAATTGACAATTAAGCACTGAGCAAACCTGAAGGCGATTGTTTAGTTAATGAGGAAGACCCAGTTTATGGTATGTGGGGCTAGTCCTGGGACAGGTGAAAAGTTGGAGGGAGCTGGTTGGGGAAGTTGACATGCTTTGATATATTTGAGCAGACATACTGGTCTGGGAAGTGAGGATTGTCCCCCTCAACAGTCCTGCAGATTTAGTGTGGCCAGTTTTCTTGGCTTCTGGTGTTGGTTGTGGACTCTCCTGCTAAGCTGGATAAGGAACTTTAGATAACCATAAGCTAGAATAAAACCCCTTGTTCCCTTAAACCCCATGGTTCTGAATTAATCAGCACCATGCAGGAAAAGTACAATGATACCTTGCCTCACAAAAATGTAAAAGAACTTCATCTTTGCAGAGTTGTGGCATAGGCAAGCTAACTGAAATCGCTCTTCTTATTCCCCAAGGGACCACCATTGTAACAAAACACCTGACATGAGCAGCTTATAAAGAGGATAGGTTTATTTTTTGCAAATGGTTTTGGGGTTTCTAGACTTCGGTTGGTAGTGCAATCTCTTCCTAGTGCCCTGGGAGAGTGACTTTGGAGTTAATATCATTTTCTAGGAATTTTCTCATCAGCAGTGTTTCAGACATCAAGTCTGGCCTCTCCATTTCTTTTTGGTCTTTCCTACTGGCTGCCAATCACTTTGACTTTTTTTAACCATTAGGAGAAACTGGCTGTTTAAAAGACATTGTTCTTCCCTCTCCCCAAGCTACAGCTACAGCTTGAGGCTGGGAGCTATTGAGCAACAAAACAATCTTCAGTGAATAAAATGCAAAGTTAGTCTCCCAAGTAAACACGTCTGGTAATGCACACAGTTATTTATACTCTTTTGTTTGAACCTAATGGATTTTTGGCTCTTTCTCCCTCTCTTGATTAGCATTTTAAACTCTGAATTTCTAATGTTCTATCCTGTGAAGATTAGGCTGGTCAGAGGGTCTTTTTCACCTGGAACCCGAGAACTAGGTCACCCAGAATTCATGACTCCTCAGCAAGATCAAAAAGGTTGTTCTCAATTAAAATGTACTTGCTGATACACTGACTCTGGCCTATTTACAGCCCCTGCCTTCCCTATTTGAGAGATGAGAACAAAACTAACAGTCTACGTGACAGTAAACAATGATCTTTCACCTTGATTCACATCTATGTTTTTATATTCATACAGAGAGGGTTCTTAGTCTTGATTCCACACAGCACTGAGAGCAGCATATTCCTGGAGGCTATGCATGGCTTGGAAAATGAAACCACCTAGCAGTCAAGTGGCAGAAACAAGGCATACTTTATGTGTACTTTCTACTGAAATAGTCTTTGCCAAGTAGTGATAACTGCACAGGGAACTTCAATAAATATTAGGAGCATGGGTAAGCTCACATTTTTAGCTTACTCAATACATGTGTGTGTACAAATGCATGTGTGTGCAGATGCATATGTGAGTGTACAAATCATGTGCTTCTGCTGTGTTTAATTAGCATTTTTCACTCAAATGTGGGTGGAAGGTTGTCTATTGAAGCAAGGGCGACTTATCGGTGGCACACCACTGAAGAAAGTGATCCCTATCCCCCAACAGCCTTTGCCTGGCATTTGTCCCCTAAAGAGGGGCAGGATGTGGAGTGCCACCTAGTAGAAAGTGGTGTTTATAATACTATCTTGACAAGGTTTCTTATTGTCTGAGATTATGTACAACTGGCAAGGAGTACAAAAAACGTTGGTCCAATCAACTGATGCTTCTGAAGTCCCTTCTGATCTGAGGCCAGAGACTGGAGATAAGAGGGTTGTTTTTGTGTTTGTGGATATGAGATATTCATTCAAAGCTGCTGTCTTGCAGGTCAGAAATGCAAACCTCAGAAATGCTCAGAAACCTAATGTAACAGACTGGTTGTCTGAGCACATGCTGAACACAGAAAGACTCTCTCTCTTCTTCCTCCCTCTTCTTCTAATAACTCAGAGGTCTCACAACCGGAATATGTAAACTAATTCCCAGCCCTTTATTTCTGCACAAATAAAGAAGAGCTCTTTTGGGCAATGGCTTTTTCACTTTTCTCCCACAGAAGGCACTGTGGCTTCTTTCCATCCAACCTTTTGCTCTTTCTAGTCGTTGATCTGGGTGATCTTTTTTCTCTGCGTCTGCATTTTTCTGTCATCCCTCATACAGGACAAGACATCATTTGATACTAAGTAAGAAAGACACAAATTTTTTTTTTTTACATTCTAGCAGGAGAACCCACCCAGACTAAATTGTATGTACTTTCCTAGAGCTTGAGTTGTAAGTATGCACCTTTTTAAAACTTAGGAACTTGGCACAGCAACGATTTTATCAACTGAGCCATCTCTCTAGCCCGTATCACACTCATTTTTAAGCAACTGATTGATGATCAAAGCATACTCAGCCCATACTGTATAAATCTTGATTCTAAAAGGCTGTCATACACTCTGTTCAACATAAGCTGAAAATTCTGTTTTGGATATTGGTTTATCTTGGACTCTGTCACTCAAGCCTTAAAATTGTTATTTAATCTGGTAGCTAAAATAAACTGATCAGTTTGTGACTTTTATCATTCTTCTTTTCAGAATTCACTTCTTTTGATAACATTTCCTGGGTCTAGTCCCTTTGTAACTCTGTCCTTGCTTTTCTCGTTGTTAGCTCTGTTGCCCTTGACTTAAGAGATGACTTCATAGGGAACCTTGTAGAAGAGGAGGTCATAAGAATGTAAGTGCCTGGGAGTAAAAAGGGGTACTGCAAGACAGTGCTCTATGGTCAGCAAAGGGCTGCTGCACCCAAGAACTCACTGCAGCGATGCCTACTTCCACAAGACCTGCACAGTAGCTGGCCTATCCACACATCACCATGGATGAGGGAAGATCTCAAGAGACACTACACCTCCCTGAGAGACTGTTGAAGGCTAATGCCAAACAGGAGAAGGGGAGCTTCTTATCTCAATGATTCACCCAGTGAGAAGTCAAGCCCTGCCTCAGCAAGGACTCAGGCACCTGCTGGTACGGGTATCCCAAATGAAAACCAGTGGGCCACCCATGCAAAAAGTCATGAAAAGTCATGAAAATATGGGAGCTGGCCTGGAAAAGAGAAAGCATGAAGTGAGACAGGAAGTGGGAGATGGGATTGGGTAGTGAAGGGTGAAAACACATGAATTCACTGTATTTATTTATAAAAGTGTCAAAGAATTAAAAAATTAGAAAAATAAAGAAAAAAATAAAACACAACAAAAGTTTATACAGAGAGAGAAAAAGAGAGAGAGAGACAGACAGAGAGAGAGAGAGAGAGAGAGACAGAGAGAGAGACAGAGAGAGAGGCCTTGATTTGGACTAGTGAGATACCTCAGTCTCTTAAGATGCCTAACAAACCTAGAGACCTGATTTCTCTGTCTGTCTGTCTCTCTCTTTTTCTCTTTCTCTCTCTCTTGTTCTAATGAACATATACAGAAATAAAAATAAGATAAAAGTGATCCTTTGATGATTGAAGACAGTCTGGCAATATTTCTGGCAGAGACAAGCATTTTTATCAATATACTTGATAAAGTTGTGTCCTTACCAATACAAGTTGGACACCATCCATTTTTCGAGGAACCCAATAAAACCCCCATAGAAGAAGGGCGAATTCAGTTTCTCTGAGCCCAGACATCCATGAACTTGGGCATTGAAGACATTTGTTTGTGAGGCTTTGAATTTGAGTCTGACTTTCCTGAGTTTTAGCTTTACTTCTAGGCCTGACATTTTCTCCAGACAATTCTCGTAGTAAGACACTGATATGCAAATATGCATAGAGAGTTGTATTGGATTCATGCCTCTGCAGGGTCCTATTACAATCTTCTACTCAGAAACTTCCAATGATATATTCTAGTACCACATAATGTTCATGGTTGTCGGGACTTTTTAGCAACAGATGAAATTCTCTGCTATCCAGAATTACATTTCAGACACCTTTTGGTTTACTTCTTTTTTTTCATGTTTTTTTTTAAAAAAATTATTTAGAGTGTGTGTATGTGTACATGTATGTGTGTGTGTGTGTGTGTGTGTGTGTGTGTGTGTGTGTGTGTGTGTATCAGAGGGCATTAGGTGTTCCTGTGGAGACCCAAGGTAACTTCAGGAATCATCCTGGATTGTTTCTACTTCTTTTTTGCTTCACTCTGGGATTTTCAGGCTCCACCTTCCATGTCCAAAAGTACAGGCCATCTCCGTTTCCACCTGGAATTTTTATGTGGGATCCAGTATTTGAATGAAGTCATTCTGCTTGTCAGGCAGATTCTTAACCCCTGAACCATTTCTCCAACCCTTGGTTTACTTCTTGTATGCTGAATTAGACTATCTGTGATAGTAGATGGAGGTGTCAAGTTGACAAGGGTTGGAGGTGTGATAGTTAATCTTGGTTGTCAATTTGACCACACCTGGGATTGCTAACAAATTACCTGGCAGACCACTGAAAGAGCTTATCAGGGTTAAAATACTTGAAACACCATGACCAACCCAAAATATGGGTGAGATCTTTAGGAGTGGACCAGATAAAAGGAAGTGCAAGAAAGAAGAATTTTCCTGTTACTGAAGGTACAACAGAAATGGGTCACAGTATGTGGGCAAAATATATTAACTGGAACTGGTCCAAGAACTTTCTTCTTGCTGGATAGCTTACACAGTACCAAGGAATACTGTAGAAGCTACTGGAAGAGAGAAATGTTCACCAGCCCCATCAACAGCATGAGATCTGTAAGTTGCAGTATAAATCACCATGGCAACAGGTGACCACCAGTGTAATGGTGATATGAATATCAAGGAGACAACCAACAGCTTTCTGATTGGATTCAAGACCCACTTGTCAGAATGGTATCCATCCCTGTTACTATAAACTAGAATATATAAGTACCTATAAAAAAGAGGGAATGAAAAAAATCAATAGGGCAGACAGCCAATAAACTTACTGGTAGGAAGACAGTACATCAAAGTGCTCATAGGTAGCTGTTCTTATACCCATAGAATGGGCACTTACTTTGGGTCCAAAGCTGGATGAGTGAAGGGAAATGCTCATATCACTGGGGTGGCCTGAAGCGAGTTAACTTGACATACCATGGAGGCCTGAGCACCCACAGGAGTAGACAAGCCAGAGTGAACCCTGGGGTTCATAGAAGCACAGAGGCAGAAGGGTGGGAGAGGGTGGGAGAGATTGGTGAAGGGAAGAGAGGAGATGTATGGGAGGGGGAAGGGAGGGCAGCTGGGATGAATACCTAACATGTTTGTAAAAGTAAAAAAATAGAGAAAGAAGAGCTTGGCTGTCTCTTGTGCTGTGTGTTGGCTAGCTCATCTTTCCCTGTTTCTGACATTCTTTGCTGGAATTGGAGTTCAGTTTTCTTTTATCCTCTAATGTGACTGAAGTCCAGAGACTCTGCAGGAATATTGGGCCTTTCTCTGAAAGCCTTTCTTTGACCCCCACAGGACATTGAAAGCTTAGTGATTTTCTTGATGCTTAAGCAAGATTCTCAGTATCTTTACCCTATCACCTCACCACATTAGTTCTTTCTCATGATGGTTATGAATGCAGGGAAATGGGTGACAGTAACAGACACTTGATGATACCTATGACAGTCTACTGTGGATAATATGGAATATGTATACATCTAGGACATACATGCAAAGAGTCTGGGCAATCCTATGTAGACTTGGAGAAGAAAGAAGAAGGAAGAAGGAGGAAGAAGATGAGAATGAGGAACAGAATAAGAAAATGAAAGAAATAGAGAGAGAACAGCTTTAAACCTCATTCCAATTTGCCTCAAACAAGTCTAATAGGCACTACCCTATGCACAAACAGCACACCACAAGTTTTAGATGCATCTTTCTATGTAACGGGCAATACTTATTTCTAAAAGAGCTCTGTGCATTTCAAAACAGGAATATGTCTAAAACAGCCCCATGCCCATGCAAAAGAAATAACAATTACACCCAGAACATCTTTCTGGCACAGCATCTCAAAAAGCAACTCTCAAGAGGAGACTTAATTTTTTTTTTTGGTAACCTGTTTTTCCCAGGTTTCTCTTGAATCTAAAATTTATAGGATATTCTAAAAGTTTAAGATTTGAAAAATAACAGCAAGACTCTTTTTTTTCATTTTCTATGGGCTTTCTTAAAAATTGGAGTTGCGTGGGAAATAAATGTGTTTTATGGATTTTGCTGCAGGTGAGTTTTTAAAGTCATTTAAGGATGTACTTGGGCTATATTAGAGATCAACTCATGATGAACAGCCTCTACTGCCTGTGTCCTCGGGATAACCTACTGCTCCCTGATGTGGGACCACAACTGCAGAATCTGATCACATGTCAAAGATTGCCATCAGAACTGGGAGTGTCCAACCACTGCTGGGAAGATATTCTCCAGGGTGTCAAAGCATGTTGCTGAGTTCAAGTCAAAGTATACATTATACTCTAAGGCACAAGCAAAGAACCTGGGTGTAAATCCACCCTGCTCAGGAGCCAGGCAAGGTTACATGCAATGCCATGAATGCACAATTTCAGACACATACATTTTAACTCACTGTTGCTATTACTCTGCAGTAGCTGAATAATTAATGACCAAATAGCTTAAGGGAACAAGGGGTTTTATTTTGATTTACCACTATTGTTGGGTTACAGTTCTTTGTTCCACTTGGCAGGAATGTCCACACCAACACTAGGGACAGAGGGAACTGGCCACACCACATTCACAGGCTGCCAAGAGAGGGACAATCCTCACTTGACCAGACCAACATGTCTGGCCAAGTATACCAAAGGATGCCAATTTCTTCAACCACTTTCTTCCATCTTATCCATCCGCACAGGGACAATGTCATACAATCTTTCTGGGGGATTAACTCTACCATTTTTTTATAAATATGCCCAGAACTCCAAGACTTCAACTGTCAACTTGACACCTGTATCTAAGAATAACACCCACTTTTAGACCATGTATCATTGGATGACACCAGGAATCACCCTGGATTGCTCTACCTCCTTATTGCTTTGCTCTGGATTTTTCCCAGGCCCTATTCTCCAAGACTGGAATTGTTCCCATATCCACCTGGAATTTTTACATAGGCTCTGGATATCTGAAGTCAGTTCCTTTTGCTCCAACCCCTGAGCCATCTCCTGTCTCTTTTCCTTAATGACAATATTGATTTCAAAACTCATGGACAACAAAATTTAATATCTTTTCTCTGGTCACCTCTACCTCTGCTAGGGTCTCCATGTGCATTGATTTTTCTATGATTCAATTTTGTGTGTGTGTGTGTATCAGATGGTACTGTGTATGCTTGAGGAAGCCCAAAAAAGAGTGACTTTGGGAATCATCCTCAATTGTTCTACCTCCTTTTGACTTTGCTCTGGAATTCCTCAGGCTCTGCCTTCCAGTGGTGGAAGTACAGACTACCTCCATTTTTGTCCAGAGTTTTTATATGGGATCTGGTTTAATTTAAGGGGGGAATAATACATGCAAATATAGGTAAATAAAAATGTAAGTAAAGTATGACCTACTACATACAAATTAAATAGGAAGACAGATTATAAGCAATGAAAGCAAGAATTACAGCACTTTTTTTTGTAAATGGGAAGCTATTGACTGGAACAAGATGAACTTAGCCATTTATGGAAAGATATCCCTGTCCTCAACAGCACTTAACTTCTTATAGTTCTTCAAAGCGAGGTGTAGCTCTATTGGCTCCTCCCCAATATTGTGTATTTAAAAATATATTGAATAGGCTTGCAGGGTAATTTATATGGTAATTTTGAAACAGAGCTGACACAGATCAGTTCTAACATGGATAATAGCAACCTGGGGGCGTGTGTTAAGGTCCATTGGGAATTTTCCTTTAGCTCTGGAAGATATGAAGCATCCCAAGAAACACTGGACAAAACATATACAATTATTTTGTTTTGTGTTATTGAGCAATGCTAAAGACAGAAATATAATCTCCTTTAGACCAGCCTGACTGTTGTCTTCATTTTTTGTTTGTTTGCTTTGTTTAACCAGTTGTATTCCTGGCTGCAGAAGCAGAGGAAAGCAACTGGGTGAAGCAAAGAAGGCAAAAGAGAGGAAGTTGATGCATCAAGAAGTAGCAGATATAGCCCCAAAAGGCATGGACTCCACTGTGGGCATGGAGTGGGAGGAGTGGGGGAAGAAATCAGTAGAAAAAGCTAGCTGCATTTGCCTTTTTGTGCTTCCTAAAAATAGTTTCAGGCACGTGCTTGGGAAATTCTATGGATCTGGGCAAAACTTTTCAGGGATCCTAAGCAGTAGTAGCAACATCCCTCTATCTGCAGAGTGTAAAGTTGTGGGATCCTCCACCACTCAGACCAGACAGTTAACTATATCACTCTTAGCTAAGTCTCAATAAAAATTCATGAAATATTACTATTATGGCTAAACTATACCTCAAAGAAATGGCTCTACTTATCATTCCTTCACACACATTTGGAACGTACATTAATTGTGACCTAGAAGTAATGCAAAAGCACATATTCCAGGTCAAATTGCAAATTCCCAGAGGAAAACCAAATCAGTAAGGGCCAATGAAATGGCTCAGCGGGTGAGGCGCCTGCGCAGAATCCTGGTAACCTACATTTGTTCCTTGGAAACATACATGGTGGAAGAACAGAACTGACTTCTGAAAGTTATCCTCTGACCTCCATCCGTGCATAGGGTAACCTCAAACTATGGTAAGTGGCATTTAAAGTGTCAAAAAATGAAGGTTTTACACAGAAACATGAGCAGATGTGAGGAAATTGGAGGGTTACAAGAAAGAATTGAATGTAAATGTCTGAGAGAGCAATTAAGAACCTAGAATAAAAAAAAAGACCTCACAATCTTAATGCCACATCTCAACATGCAGAAAAAAATATATGTGTACTAGAAGAAACAGTAATCAAATTATCATACAACTCATACACAACACAAATGACCAAGTAACAAACACAATTATCAAATGGCTTGATATATGTTTACTGTTTAGAGGGCAAAAATGTGCTGGTAAAAATTGTCCTAAATTTGGTGAGAATTATGAAATCATGGATTGAATGAACTTCACACATATACCAACTAGAATAAGATATTCCAAGTACTGCAAGATGCTTTAGCAAATTGATTTTCTCCTAGTAAATAAGAGAAAAATCCTAAAATGAGCTATTGGAAAGACAGAGCAATAAAGATAGTATTTATTGCAGCTGCCTTACCATAAACTCTGCAAGCCAGAAAATCATGAATTAGCATAGTCAAGAGAGCACCTAATTCTAACCACTAGACCACCAGGGAGTGTCATATTAGGATATTTTAAAACAGTTGGAAAAACACTTGAGAACCCTCAATGAAGGAAAGCAAAAAACCTTTCAAAATATATGTAACCATAAAATTATGTAAAAACCAGAAAAATTATGCATCAAAACTCTCCTGTAAAAGGTATAAAATAAATGTTAGGCATCAAAAATGATAGCAGATAAACAAGTGGAATTTGATTTAAAAATGAAGAATCCACATGTATACATGGGTGTGAATTGCAATATATGTGTGGGGGTAATTCTTTAACTTGCTCACTGGTTTAGAAATGTAATAAATGTAAAGCTTATCTCACCATTCAATATACATGCCGATATTGACTCTATGTAGATAATAGACAGACTTTACCCGAATTCTAAAATGATAGAGAAAAAATTATCTGTGAAACCATTGGGTAATTATTATATGCAATATAAAAAATCACAAAATAGAGCTGGAAAAGGGCTCGGGAATTAAAATTTTTGCTTAGCAAGCAAAAGGACATGAGTTCAGATCCCACATAAAAACGTCTGATACAAATGGTAGTGGCCTACAATTCTGACCTTGCAAGGCAGAACCTGAGAAACCCCAGAGCAAAGCCATAAGGGAGAAGAACAATCTAGGATGATTCCTGATGTCACCCTTGGGCCTTCACAGGCGCACACACTCCAGTGCCCTCTGGCGCAAACACATATGCACACACACACACACACACACACACACACACAGAAAACACACACATGCATATATCCCACACATAAAACAAAGTAATGCACAAAAGTGTTCTTAAGATAGGAATTTAAGCTTAATGAACCCAATGAAAGCATTGATCAGCTGAACAAAGTTGCTTGTACAAAAGGATTCTATGCATCCTCCATGGCTCAGTGGGACAGAAGGAAAGGTGCTTTTCTCAATGGTATAGCCCCTAGATTATGATTCATGTGCCAGCAAGTGCTCAGGCACATGCAAGTATAGGCAACCCAGGTGACACTCAGTGGGCCGCAGCTATGAAAAGCAAAGAAAGGGCCACATGCACAGAAAGATTCAGTTCATTTCTGCTGGCATCTGATCTAATCTCATCCATTCCGTTGTATCTCATCCAAAAGGTCTTGTTCTCTTTGGTATTTATGACTCATGCTCCAGCAAGTGCTCAGTATGTGCCATCAAAGGCAACCCAGATACAACTCAGTGGGTCGCCACACCTAGAGAAAGACAGGAAAGTAGGAGGGAGACTGGCAGAGAAGAAGGGTGTAAGTGCAAGAGGAAGGGGCATGGGATTGGTGCTTAAGGCATGAAAATATCATAAATTCACTATATTCATGTAGGAAACATTAGAATAAAAATAAATTTAAAAGTGAAAGAAAAACAATTCTGGCCAGTAATATACAGTTCCCTTCTCTCTTCCACAATGACCAGCTAACAGTTAGCTAGAATCAAGAGCTTGAATAACATTACCTAGCTCCTCTAAATTGTTTGGCTCATGGATGCATTCCAGCAATGGAATATGAAATCAAGCCAGAGGGCTTCCAATAGCTTCTTAAATTCCTTTTGCAAAATTTTGTTTTTGGCAGCCTAGTGCGTGGAAGAGCAGTGAAGTAGACAACAACAACTAACCAGAGTGCAGAGCACCAGTGACTCCAAAACGCTCAGCCGGAATCAGGCCAACCAAATCTCTCCTCATCCTAAGGGTCAGGGAATCTTGCAAAAGAGGGGGCAGTAAGACAAATGGAGGTCACAGGTACCCAAGACATTCCACTCAAAACAGAGTTGTTGCCCCCCTTCCCTTACACTCCTCCGCCAGGGACGCGCGCGCTTGCGGTCCAGCGGGGCCTAACCATGACGTGACCCAGGTAAACTCGGTCCCCGCCCACCCCCAGAGCCCCAGGCCGCCCTAGTGGACCCAGCTCCTCCCACCATCCAGCCTGAGCCACGGGCACAGGGTCTGGGAGGAGGAGAGGGCACCCCCTCTGCGCCTGGCCCCGCCCTCAAGTCCCCCAGGTTTAAATAACGCCCCGCCGACGCCCCATCATCCCATCCCCTAAACTCCACGCTCTGGATGGGCCTCACCTAGCTGCAATCTAGGTAAGCTGCGTCCCCGCCCACCCCCAGAGCCCCAGGCCGCCCTAGGGACCCACCTCCTCCCACCGTCCAGCCCCAGCTGCACGCGCAGGGCCTGGGAGAAGGAGAGGGCACCCCCCTGCGCCCGGGCTCCCCCCCAAACCCCCCCAGGTTTTAATAGCGCCTCGCCAACGCTCCATCTTTCCTTCCCCCACTCCACCGCCCGGGACGTGCGGGGTCCAGCCTGGACTCACCTCGACCTCGGTAAGCTCCGTCTCTGCCCACCCCCAAAACCCCAGGCCAAATAATTCAGTTTAGTGAAAAATGCACAGAAATTAAAAGAAGATCCTAAGAGTTAAAACGACAATGCCAAAGTCAAAGTGCAAATCCATGAGAAACAACACTCAAGTAAACAAATCTCCCACTGAAGGAATTAATCCCGTAATGTCAGATTCCAACCAGAACAAACCCATGGAAAATGGCCAAGAAAGTCTGACCCAGGATAACGACCTTCAAAATATGAACATTACCATGTTCAATACTATGAAAGAGGAAATCCCAGAGGAATTAAATAATCGAATCAATCGCTTTGAAGAGGAACACAACAGACACATGGAGGAGTTGAGAAAAACAGTGCAAGAATCAAAAACTGGCATAGAGCAGTTAAAGCAGACTCAAGCAGAGTTTAAAACTGAGCTAAAAGACAAGTTATCTTCAACCCAGAACTCCACAGAGAGTCTTATCAGCAGAACTAAGGAAGCAGAAAACAGAATTTCAGATCTTGAAGATAAAGTGGGAGTATTAACCAGCTCAATGGAAGAAATTGTTAAAGCCAAAAAGATACTTGAGAGAAATATCCAGGAGATATGGGACACCCTGAAGAAGCCCAACATGCGTATTCATGGAATACCAGAGCAAGAATCTCAAAATACCACCCCTGAGGAAATTTTTCAAATGATCATCAAGGAAAACTTTCCTCATCTAAAAAAAGAGAGGCCCATCCATATAGAAGAAGCATTCCGCACCCCAAACAGATATGACCAAAACAGAAGCTCGCCAGGGCAAATAATAGTCAAAACACTCCACATTCAAGATAAAGAACTGGTGCTGAGAGCTTCAAGGGAGAAAAAACAAGTCACTTTTAAAGGTAAATCTATTAAAATAACAAATGACTTCTCAATGGAAACACTAAAAGCAAGAAGATCTTGGAGAAACATACTTCAGGTATTGAATGAGCAAAAATGTCAACCCAGGCTGATTTACCCTGCAAAACTATCAGTCATGATCGAGGGAGAAAGAAAAATCTTCCAGCACAAAGACAACTTGAAGGGATACATGTCCACCAAACCAGGCCTTCAAAAAATGCTAGAAATGATACTCAAGTATGAAGAAAAAAACAGGCATATCCAGAAGAACAGAAGGAAAGTATAACACCACTAAAAGCGAAGCAATATACTTATAAAAACTACTAAACATAATAAATGTCTGGAATTAAAAATAGTTTCACCATTGTAACACTAAATGTTAATGGAATTAACTCACCGATCAAGAGACACAGATTACAAATTTGGATTAAAAATCACAATCCATCAATCTGCTGCCTGCAGGAAACCCATCTCACCACAAAAGATAGGCATGCCCTAAAAATGAAAGGCTGGTCAATAATTCTACAAGCTAATGGAAGCAGAAAACAGGCAGGGGTAGCCATTATGATATCAGACAAAGTGGACTTCAAACCAAAGAAAATTATAAGAGACACTGATGGATACTACATTTCAGTCACAGGTACAATTCACCAGGAAGACTTCACAATACTGAACATATATGCACCCAATACGGGCCCCTCCACATTCATTAAGAAAACCCTGCAGTGTCTAAAGCAAGAAATCAACTCCCAAACGATAATTCTTGGGGATTTCAACACTGCCCTCTCAACATGGGATAGATCAACAGGTCAAAAGCTTAACAGAGACACTTTGGACCTTAATCAAACCCTTAAAGAAATGGACCTTACAGATCTCTATCGAACTTTTCACCCATGCACAAAAGAATACACATTTTTCTCAGCAGCACAAGGAACTTTCTCCAAAATAGATCACATACTGGGCCACAAAATGAATCTACACATGTACAAAAAAGTTGAAATTCTAACCTGTGCCCTGTCAGACCACCATGGCCTAAAGCTGGACATCCACAACACAAAAAACAGAAAATACACTAACTCCTGGAAACTTAACAATATGATGCTGAATGAGAACTGGATTCAGGAAGAAATTAAAAAGGAAATTCAAGATTTCCTGAAAGTGAATAATAATGAAAATACAACTTAACAAAATCTCTGGGACACAATGAAAGCTGTTCTAAGAGGTAAGTTCATAGCTCTTAATGCCTACATCAAAAAAAATGGAACATCAGAAATAAACAACTTAACAACGCAGCTAAAAGCTTTTGAGAAACTAGAGCAATCTGATCCCAAAAGTAGTAGAAGAGAGGAGATTTGCAAAATAAGGGGAGAAATGTCTAAAATCGAGATTACAAAAATGATAGAAAAAATCAACCAGTCAAAAAGCTGGTTCTTTGAAAAAATAAATAAGATTGATACACCCCTAGCTAAATTAACCAAAAGCAAGAGAGAGAAAACCCAAATTAACAAAATTAGAAATGAACATGGAGTTATCACTACTGATACCAAAGAAATCCAGAGAATTATAACATCATATTTCAAAAACTTATACTCAGTGAAGTTTGACAACACAAAAGAGATGGATGAATTTCTAAGTAAACACAACTTACCTAAATTGAATCAGGAAGTTGTGAATTATTTAAATACTCCTATAACATATAAGGAAATTGAGGAAGTAATCTTGAATCTTCCCACCAAAAAATGTCCTGGACCAGATGGATTCAGCACAGAGTTCTACCAGACATTTAAGGAGTTAATAAAACCAATGCTCCTGAAACTGTTCCATCAAATAGCAAAGGAAGGAACACTACCAAATTCCTTCTATGAAGCTAATATCGTCTCAATCCCAAAACCTAATAAAGATTCACTTAAAAAAGAAAACTATAGGCCAATCTCTCTGATGAACACAGACGCAAAGATTCTCAACAAAGTCTTAGCAAATCGGATTCAAAAACATATTAAAAAGATCATTCACCAGGACCAAGTATGCTTCATCCCCGGCACACAAGGTTGGTTCAACATACGCAAATCAATAAATGTAATTCATCATGTAAACCAGTCCAAAGTCCAAGACCACATGATACTCTCGATAGATGCAGAAAAACCTTTTGACAAGATCCAACAGCCTTTTATGATCAAAACGCTAGAGACAGTAGGAATGGAAGGAACCTTTATCAATATAATAAAAGCTGTATACAACAAGCCCACAGCAAGATTTATGCTCAATGGGGAACAATTGGAAGCATTCCCACTTCGATCAGGAACTAGACAAGGCTGTCCACTCTCACCACTTCTATTCAATATTGTACTTGAAGTCTTAGCTGAAGCCATAAGACAAGAAAGGGACATAAGAGGGATTCAAATTGGCAAGGAAGAAGTCAAGCTATCCCTATTTGCAGATGACATGATCTTATACCTGAGGGATCCCAAAAACTCCACCAGGAAGCTTCTGGAACTAATTGAGAAGTTCAGCAGAGTGGCAGGATACAAAATAAATGTGCAAATATCAGAGGCCTTCCTATATGTCCAGAATGAAAGAAGTGAAAAAGCCTTGAGAGAAACAATCCCATTTACTATAGCCCCTAAAAAAATGAAATACCTTGGTATAAACCTAACCAAGGAGGTAAAAGACCTTTACAATGAAAACTTTAAAACCCTAAAGAAAGAAATAGCAGAAGACACCAGAAGGTGGAAAGACCTCCCTTGTTACTGGATCGGCAGAATGAACATCATAAAAATGACCATCCTACCAAAGGCAATATACAGATTCAATGCTATACCAATCAAAATTCCAAAGCAATTCTTCAAAGAAGTTGGCCAAACAATCTCAAAGTTCATATGGAGGCACAAAAGACCCAGGATAGCAAAGACAATCCTGAGTAACAAAAACACAGCTAGAGGTATTGCCAGACCAAACCTAAGTCTATACTACAAATCCATAGTTATAAAGATAGCCTGGTACTGGCTCGAAAATAGACACACAGATCAATTGATAAGGATTGAAGACCCAGATATAAGCCCACAAAATTACAGCCATTTGGTCTTTGACAAAGGGGCCCAAAGAATCCAAGTGAAAAAGAACTGCATCTTCAACAAATGGTGCTGGCAAAACTGGATCTCCACATGCAGAAGATTAAAGCTGGACCTGTACTTGTCACCATGTACAAGACTTAATTCCAAATGGATCAAAGACCTTGGTATCAGGCCAGAGACTATTAAAACCATAGCTGAAAGGATAGGGAACTCCCTCGAGCTGATTGGGCTAGGCCAACATTTCCTAAACAGACATCCAATGGCACAGTCACTGCTACCAACTCTCAACAGTTGGGATCTTGTGAAATTAAAGAGCTTCTGTTCAGATAAAGAGATTGTAACATGAGCTCAAAGGCAACCCACAGAATGGGAGAAAATCTTCACTAACTACACATCTGATAGAACTCTGCTGTCCAGAGTGCACAAAGAATTTAGAAAACTAAACACCAAGGAAACCAATGGCCCAATTAAAAAATGGGCCCTGGAACTTAACAAAAACTTTACCAGGGATGAAATTAAAATGTCTAACAAATATCTGAAAAAATGCTCCACTTCCTTAGCCATCAGGGAAATGCAAATCAAAACCTCCCTGAGATATCATCTCACCCCAGTCAGGATGGCAAAAATCCACAATACAAACAACAACAAATGTTGGAGAGGATGTGGAGAGAGGGGAACTCTTCTACATTGCTGGTGGGAATGCAGGCTCATAGAGCCACTCTGGCGAGCCGTCTGGAGATTCTTAAGGAAATTAAAGATTGAAATGCCATATGACCCTGTTATTCCACTTTTGGGAATAACCCCCCATACAGCAAAGGTTCACCTTGATAGCACAAGCACGACCATGTTCATAGCAGCACTGTTTACAATAGCAAAGTCATGGAATCAACCCAATTGTCCAACAGTTGAGGAGTGGATAAGGAAATGGTGGTACATCTATACAATGGAGTACTACTCAGCCATCAGAAATGATGAATTACTGGAATTTGCCGGGAAATGGATGCCATTAGAAACAATTATATTAAGTGAAGTATCCCAGACCCAGAAAATTAAGCGCCGTATGTACTCCCTAATAGGTGGCTCCTAGTACCAAACCCACCCAGCCCACCTAGAGACAGTATTTGCAAGGATTATGAACAGGAGGGATGGGGTAGGAGGGCCACACCAGAAACAAGGAGAGAAGGGACCATGTTACAGCAGAAAAAATAGGCCTCCATCAAGGACTCAAATAAGTAATGAGACATATGATTAAGTTCACAGATTTTTGTTCCTGATCATTTACTACTGAGGGGGTATGATCTCACCAGAAGAGGAGGGCATATAGTCTCGCAGATAAAAAGTAACTATTTAGCAAATGGGTGATAGACCCCTCCCTCACTGTGGTTTCCCACTTTTATTACATCTACCTTTGAATGTACTTTTATCACAAGACTCTAGTTTAACAGCTTTTTGTCTCTGGCCAGGGGGTAACATACAATGCCCACCAGGATGGAGTGAAGGGCATTGCAGGAGCAGCAAAACTGCAAAAGAAAATCAACAAACCACAATCCAGAACTTCAGAGACTCTATATCAACCACCTAGAACTAGGCCAGCTTAATCTCTCCCCACCCTGAAGCTCAGGGAAATTTGCGGAAGAGGGGGCGGTAAGAGTGTAAGAGCAAAAGGATGGGAGGAGCAATGATATGTAAGATACTCCATACAAATTAGGGCTGAAGCAATCATAATTGGTCTTTACATGCCCTGCGCATTGTCCAACACACTATTGACCTCACAAAGTCTAGCATCTGCTAAAGGCACCAAGATCCTTGGAGGCAAGGGATTGGCAGCCACAGTAGTGTTCCTATACCTAAGGGGAACACGGGAAAGGGTTCAGGGAAAGGCCACTGGGTCCCTGTACGTCATCGGAGAGGAGGGCCCGGAGGAAAATCAGGCATGCACAAGAAATGACTCTCTGGGAATATGGGCGGGAGGCACTGGGGGATGGGGAGGGAGGGGGGTGGGGAGGGGGAGTAGGGGGTACGGGGGGGAGGAGGAGGGAGGGAGGGAACTGGTGTACCTATTAAGTTTGTATGAGCTGAAGTAATAATAAAAAATATATTAATAAAAAAAAACAAAAACAGGGCTGTTACATCTATGAACTCACTGCAGTGGGACTTATCCTGACTAGACCTGCACAATGGGTAACATATCAACATTTCCCCATAGGCTTGCCAGAATCTCAGGAGAAATAATTACATGAAGGTGGAACCTTGGAGTCCAGAGCTAGACAGGTGAAAGAGAGTGCCCCATCGGTGGGTCTATCCACTGAAGGGCCACATTTATGTGCCACAGAGGCCTGAGCCCATACTAATGCAGACAACCCAAAGGGAATCCTAGGTCCCACAGAAGCAGATAAGCATGTGGATAGAAGGGAGAGGAATGGATTTGTGAAGGGAAGGGACAGTGGGAGAGAAAGGGGAGAGGGAGGAGTAAAATAGGGGAGGTAGGGACAACCACTCATTATGTTCGTAATAGTAGAAAAAAATTCTTTTTGAATGAAAATTTACATTATCAAGTTATTTGAAAGCCATGTGTATAAGAGAAAGAACAGATGCTTCACACACACATTTCAGGCTCTTTGAAGCTAGTAGTCACTTTTCCAAATCCAACACTTCGAATTGCAACCACACTTAAACCTCCTGTCAGCAGACATATTTAGAATTCATTTTCTTTAGTCTCAACATTCCCACAGGCAATGTTAATATCACACATTGACTATGCATTTGTGTACTTTAATAAAACACACTCATGTGTGTGTGTGTGTTGCGTACATGCCTAGATAGAATGATGTGTGCATAACTAGATAGAGATTACTACTCTTGCAAAATAACAATTTGTTTCATTACTTTCTCCCTTGGATATCATGCTTCCCTGTGAGAAATGTAACCAGTTAGAACTGTCTGGAAAAATTTACTAAAAATATTAACATTTTATCATAGTAGGAACTGTATTTCACTGGAGAATTATTCCATTTCAAGGAAGTTAAAGAAACACCTATATTTAATGTTACTATACTAGATAGCACAGCGGTAGATTGTGAAGGAAGAAAGTGGCTAGGCACAAGGTCTACAAACAGCATAGTTAGTAAATTCTCCATGTTTAGCTAATGAAGTTCTTGGAAATAATACTTATGAACAAGTCTGTCTCAACCCAGTGTATTTTTGCCTTCCCCCCTTCCCAGGGATAATTAGTTAGGTCTGGAAGTCATTGTTTGTCACAACAAGAAAGGATGTATAACATGCCTATGACCAAACCCTCAGAAAATCCTTCAGGCCTAAAATCACACACCTCCTGACAGGGTGAGGAAATGCTGCTCTTAGAATTTTACCAACTGAGCTAACAAAGAATACTTTGAATATTGACTTATTGGGCTGGGGAGATGGTTCAGGGGTTATGCCTTTGCCTCTCAAGTAAAAGGACCTGAGTTTGGATCCCAGATCTCACATAAAAGCACCAGGCAGAAATGGCAGTGACTTGCACTTCTGGCCCTGGTAGGCAGAGTTTGGAAAATCCCAGAGCAAAGCAATAAGGAGGTATAAGCAATCCAGGATGATTTCTGGCCTCCACAGGCACGCGCACACATGAAACACACACACACCCTTACATACACTTCCACACACATAAAAGCAAACAAAATACATGCAAAGAAAAAAAAAGAATATTGACTTATCCATCTTGTTAGGATATAGAGAAAACAGATGACAGGATGACTGTGAGTTTGTCTGAGATTAGAAGACCCAGCCCATGCTAAGTGGGGCCACTCTCTGGACAGATAGATAAGATGGAGGGATCTGGTTCAGTATTTTGGCATTGTTCAGCAGACTTGACAAGCTTAAAGTCTAACAAGTAAGGTTTGCCTCTCTCTCAGCAATTCCCATGAATGTAATGTGGCCAATTTCTTTGGCTCTTAGTGTTGATATGACCTCTCCTGCCCAGCTGGACTATGAACTGTAACAGAGGATAGTAATTAACAGAGAATAGTAAGCAAGAATAAAACTCCTCGGTTTCCTAAATTGTTTGCTTATGATTTTAACAGCAACATGTAAGCAAATTGCAATAAAGACATACCATTGTGTGTGTGTGTGTGTGTGTGTGTGTGTGTGTGTGAGAGAGAGAGAGAGAGAGCACGTGCACACATGTTTGCTTGTTGGTTTTGAGATGAGAGGGTCCTTAGCCTAGGCTGGCTACAAACTCACAACAATCCACCTATCTCAGCCTTCCCAAAGACACAGTGACAAGTGTGGGTCACAACGTCCAGCTGCTAGAAATACCTTTTGGAACTAAGGAAAAGAAGCCTAACATCATTTGTTGCAAAAATGAAAAAATTAAAATATGTCATCATTCTAAAGATTAAAGTACAGACAACTACTTTTTGACAGTGGCTGCCTTCACTTCAGCTTCATATTTGTGGTACTGGATAGCGTAAGCTAACCATAAGTAAAAGGTGTATGTCATAAAAAAGATCACACAAAATTTTAGTATCTGGGAAAGGGGCTTTATAAACATTGGGTTGGTAGCTTTTCATGGGATAGGAGTGGAGGTTTATCCACATCACTGGGGAAATCTCCATGATAGGAGGCATATGAAATCCAAATGAAAATCAGATTATTGCTAATAACTTCAGTTCAATTTTCTGGGGGCTAAGACAAGTGACAAGCAGACTTGATATCAGAAAACACCGTGGTATTTTCAATGTAACTTAATGCAAGATCATACATTACCAAGGGTCACCTGACCAAGACTCCTTTCTCAACAATTACATCAATCTTACGTAGCATTCCAGAACTCACCAACCATGTCAAAGCCACCTCCATACCTGAACATTGCACCTCATCACCATTTTATTTAGTTTATAAACTCAGCTACTGACAAAAGCAGATACCACAAAATGTTGATCATATAACTCGCCACAGAATGTCACTGTAAGTTGAAAAGAAGACTACTTTCTCAAGATGTAGAGCATCCTACCCTTACAGCCAATATTTGTATTCAAGTTGAAATTATAAGATGAGGCAGAAGAAACATGTCACTCTGATTATAAGAATTTTAAAAAACTATCAGAAAGACACATGAGTTTACTCTGTCCAGGATAATAACACTCCCTCTCATATTATTTAGGTGTCTGCTCAGGGAGTATGCCCAAAGGAAATGGAATCAGCACACTGGTAAGATCTGAGGATCTGTGTTTATTATAGCATTATTGGCAAGAGCTAAAATATGGGCTGAGTTTAGGTAGATTTATGAATGAGTGACAGAAGAGACTTGCTATCTATGTAATTTATATTACTTAGCATAGTAGAAGTCATCATTTTTAGCAAAACAGATGGAACGGAAGGACTATAGGCCACCACCATTTCTGTCTTGCATTTTTCTTTTTATGTGGGATCTGGAGATTTGAATTCAAGTTCCTTTGCTTGGGAGGCAGAGGCTATAAACCCCTGAACCATGTCTCCAGCTCTAGTTTACTAATTTTAATTGCAGCCATATATTTTGTTACAATCATTAGACAATTGCCTTATCAAGAAACATTTACTGTCTTTCCTTTGTTCTCCTATTGAAGCAAATGTCCCTGCATGGAATATCTGTGTTCATTTATTAGAATGCCAGCAAATCTTTAATTAGCATAGTTGGTGTCGAGCTCATTAACCCTGAGAAATTATGAAATATGCAAAGCAGGCTCTAGGACTTGAGGTGCACAAAGCCCATCACTGTAGGATTACATATTAAATAGTGATGGTGTTGAAGCCATTGATAAATCAGCAACATGAACCATGCTTTCCTGTGCATACTCACCCATCTAATAAAAATGCATTTCTATGGCACACACATGAAGGGGCTTTAGTTTTGTTTTCTCATTTCCATGTGTATGTGTGTGTATGTGTGCATGCATGCAAGTGAGTTTGTGTGCGTGTGTGTGTACAAACATGCGTGCCTTTGTATGAGTGTGCTTGTGAAGGTCCAGGGTTGATATTGACAATCATACCTGATTGCCCTTTCACCTTACTCTTTTAAGATAGGATCACTAATCAAATCCAGGGTTCATTGATAGGGCTAGCCTGAGTAAACAGCTTGGTCTATGGACTCCCAGGTTCTGTTTTCCATGCTTAGAATTAAGCAGGCAGACTGTCATACCCACCTGGCATTTTATGTGGGATCTGAAGTATCTCCCCAGCCCATGATAGAACTTCTTTTAAAAATAGCTGCATTTAAAATAAAGAAGAAATCCTACCAAAAACCCTGCATAGACAGCTTAACTACACATATCCATGCATGTTGCTTTCTGGATTAAAGGTCTCCTGATGATTTATAGTCCTTTCTTGTTGTTCCCATGACAACCAATGGAGTAAGTTTCATCCAATAGAAAGTCAAAGAAATCACAAAAGCATTAATTACTGTTGCAGTTACCCATCTTTTTGTTGCTCTGGACAACACTCACACACAACATATGGGAGAAAAGGAGATTTATTTGGTATACAATTGTAAAGGAGATATTGTTCATTATGGAGGGAATCACATAGCAGAACGCATGTCTGGAGGCAGAAGCTGGTTCAAGCTCACTGTAGCCATAAAGAGGCAGAAAGAGCAAGGGAGAAGGAGAAAGAAGAACTGGGTTACTAAAATTCAAAGCCCACCCCTCTGTGACCTGTCTTCCTTCAGCAACCTCTACCTACTAAAGTGCTACAAACTTCCCAAACATTAACATCAGCTAAATATTCAAAAACATGAGCTTGTGGGAGGAAACAAACATTTGAATCATGACAATAATCATAGATATATCATTAATTCCAAAGAAAAGCACTCATTCATTCATTTATTGTTTAACAGCACAAGGGATTGAACCTTGAACAAATGTCTAATAATTGATGTGAAATGTATGGCTGTGGTTAGCCCCCACAGGAATAGACAAGCTAGAGTGAACGCTGGGATCCATAGAAACATACAGGCAGAAGGGTGAAAGGGAATGAGAGGGAATGATGAAGGGAAGGAAAGAGATGAGAGGGAAGAGAGAGGGAAGGAAGCTGGGATTAATACTTAGTAAAAAAAATAAAATAAAAATAGTAAACTAGGGCTGTGGAAATGGTTATAGCGTTTGCCTCCAAAGCAAAGGACCTCAGTTCAAATCCCTAGATCTTGTGTGTTGGAAATATCCCTAAGTTACTTCCATAGCCCAGGCAAAGACTTGCATTATGGTTTTTTTTAGTTTCATTATACATTTCTGGAAGAAAACACGTGACCCAAGACCCATGCAACTTAGACGAGAAGAAGTTTAATTGGCTCGCTGGTTCAGTTTACAGTCCATCACTGCAGAGACATCACAATGGCAGGAACCTGAGAGACACAGTCACATTGCATCTACCATCAAAAGCAGAGAGAAGCAGGCACTTGCTTGCTTGCTTGCTTGCTTGCTTGCTTGCTTGCTTGCTTGCTGGTGTGCATCTCACTCTTTCCTTCTTTATATACTCTCAGACAATCTGCCCACTCACTGCAGACTGGGTCTTCTCACCCCTATAAATGCAATGGAGACAACCCCTCACAGGTATGCACAAGAGGCAAACATTAGTCCAAATAATTCCTATGAGATGATGCCAGAGACCTGCCTGCTGGTGTCAGGTTGACAATCCATAGCAACCATCACAGTGTCATGTTGCCGGGAGTGACATCGCCCTTGCTTTGTGAGTAAGTCTAGTCTTTTTTTTTTATTATTCAATTGTGCATGTGTGCCTATGTATGTGCGCGTGGGCGTGTGTGTATGTGTGTATGTGTGTGTAGAACCACGGACGATTTCGGGAACCACCATGGACGCCTCCACCTCCTTCTTGTTTACTCTGCCCCAGGATTCACAGGCTCCGCCCTACCAGGACCAGAAACGCAGGCCGCCCCCCCCTTCCACCCGGCGTCTATACATGGGATCTGGGATCCGAACTCAGGACCTTCCGCCTGCAAGGCAGAGGCTTAACCCCTGAGCCACCTCTCCAGCCCGTCTAGTCTTGATCTTGCAGTTCTCCAGCCCGGCCCCCTCACATGCTGGAATTACAAGCATGTGCCACATTTACCCTGTGTGGTGTTTTTTTTTTTTTTTAATAGCACCAACTATAGAAATGAAGGAAATTGTTTCATTTGCAGAGAATGGGTGGGTGGAAGAGGAGATTATCTAGTTATTTGAAGTCAGCCACCGATAAAGGCACAGAGTGTTGTCTCTCCTGTGTGAATCCTACATTCTCATCACTCATAATTAGTTGTCTGCATTCATGGGGGAGTGAGTGTGGGTGGAGACCATGAAACTTGAAACGGGGCTGGGAAATCAGGAGGGAAACAGAGACTTCAAGAGAGAAAGATACTGAGGTGGCGGAACACAAATGACGTAATAATGGAAGGGGAATTCTGGGTGCAGAGGCGTTCCATGGGGACTAGAGTCAGGGAGATGAGGGGTGAGTAGAGAAAGTGATAGGAGAGGGTTAACCAAAACAATGTGTGTGCTTATTCTCCTTTTTCTGTGAGACGACACTTAGATTCAAGCAACTTAAAGGAGATCTGAATATGTCTTTGGTTTACAGTTCCACGGGGGGAGGGATATAGTCTATTGTGTGGAATCTTATAGCAGCAAGTATGGCTGGAAGCAGAAGCACGAGGCTAGTTAAGTCACCACAGCCATCACGAGGCAGAGAGAGCAAGAGAGTGAGAGGAAGCAGGGCTGTACTACCCAACTTCAAGGCCTGTCCCTATGACCTGCCTTCCTCCAGCAAGGCTCCACCTCCTAAAGGTGCCACAACCTTCCCAAACATCACCACCATCTAAGTATTCACAGCCTTCAGCTTGTGGGGTGAGGGTTGGGGCAGCTCACATTCAAACTGTGATATGAAGTATATATGAAAATGAAGTTGGAAACATTTTACTTCGTATGCTAATTAAAAAACAAAGAGACATTGTGTCTTTTATTTCTCATATGTTGAATCTAAATTCAAAAAGGCTTAAGACTAGGACTGAGCCTCCTTGGGCACAAACATAACCAAAGGAAGAATTTGGGGGATAAGAGTGAATGGCAAAAAAGGTGAACAAGCTCAAAACACATTGTAGTTGTGTATTCAAAATTTGAAATGTAACATATATAATTTTGTACAAATGACATATGCTCATAAAACAATAGAATAAGTGAGTTTCTAGATTAGATTAACTAAATTGGGAAGATCCAACCTGAATGTGGGCAGCATCATCTCATTGACTGGGGAACCTGGATTCAATCAGCATTCATTTCTCTATGCTTCATGACTTCTTCAATGCTAAGAATGGGTTAATCCATTATGTCATCTCTGTTTTGGTGACAAGATGTTGGGAAGGATGGAAACTATGGAACATGGGGGCTTGTATTTGGAAACTGACAGTAAGGGCTAGAATGTACTGAAATTTCTCCTGCCAGACAAGAAGGTCTGACAACCTCCAAGCACCTGTGCGATGTGACTCAGCAGCTGGAGAGGAGGGACACTCCTGGCACAAAGATGCTTTAGAATTCTGGTTCCCCCAAATGTCACTTAGTGCTGCTGGCTTTGAGTTATACTTGAAAAACTCTTGAGATGCCATCTCCTGAGCTCTGATGTGCTTGCTGCTATACTGAGGACTTCATGTTCATTACTCATTTATTCCAAAGTACCCTATAAATAGATGCTACTTGATACTCATTTTGTAGATAAGAAGATTCAAGGAGGGGAAGAATCAAACTCGCTCAAAGTCACCCAAAGTGGGCCTAGTTAAGGTTGCAAATAAAGTCCAAGTGTTTGCTTAAGTACAGTGATCTAGCCTGCAAAACTGGCTCTAAGGTACCTACAGATACCCAAACCCCATAATACACAATTCTCTTCTGTATATTGATGAAGTACTTGTAGAAACTGTACATAACCTTTCTATCAGCTTTAGATCATATATAGATGATCAGACAAGCCTGTGGGGCCCTGCAGAACACTGATGAACAATGGATGACTAACAGACTTGGGGGCGAGGGGGAAGGAGAGGAGGAAAAAGATTCAGTTGTGTACCCACAGGAAACCCAACTAAGTTCCAATGGCCAAGTCCAAGTTCAGGATCACAGAGAAATCCCTGGTTAAACCAATGGGACATCGAAGCAACTAAAGCACATTGATATAGGAGGAACAGTTGAGGCCAAGTGGGGCAGGAAGGAAGCTAAGAAAAGGAGGGAGGGGGACAAATCAAGGAGGGAGGAAGATAAGGAGACAAAGTAATCAGAATGTTTTGTATACATGTATGAAATAGTCCAAAAGCAAAACTCCTCAATGAAGAAAAATGCAAGGAAAAGAAAATAGCAATAGGAAAAATCTTGCTTTAAGTGACTATGAACTGCTTAAGCCTTAACAGGATGTCTAAGTCACACCCCCCCCCCACTTAAGGCTCAAGAGCCATTGTGGAAGAGGGGGTGATAAGATCATAAGAGCTTGAAGTGGGCAGGGGCACAGCCAGACACTATCTTCTGACACTGTCTTCTACACTTGACAGGGCTGATGTATTTGTGCATTTACTGTAGCTATGTGAATCTCCACAGCCCTGCATGGGAGTTGTCCTATCAACATTTCATCATGGAAGGGGAAAAATCTCAAGAGAATCCACACATCTCTGAGACACTGATGAAGATCGAAACCAAAGGGGAGGAAATGCAAGATATTTCCCTCAAAGCTATACCCACTGACGTGAGACTCATGTGCCACCATGTGCTCAGGCACAGGACATCAAAGGCAAACCAGATGAAACCCAGTGAACTACATGTATGGAAAGACTTGAAAACAGGGGGGGAGTCTGACAGGGGAGAAGAAGAGTGGTGATGCAAAGAGGAGGGATGAGACTGGGTATGTGAAAGTATTGTAAGTCTACTATGTTCATGTATGATACACAAAAGAATAATATATAAATATATTAAAAATATATATGCATTCATGTCTGCAATATGAAGTCCCACAGGATTCTCATGAAGTAACTAAAAAGCTAGTAGTCAGTCCAGCACCCGTGGAATTGAGGAATGATGATATGTGCATTTACAGACAGAAGAAGTCTCTTTGGAACCGCTGGCTAACATGCAAAGCTCACATACTCATGCAATTTGCATGTGATTGCTGGGGATCAAGATGTTTTATCATGTTGCTTTGACAGGAGAGGTCTAACCCCAGAAATCCTCGCTGTTCCTATTCTATTACTGCACATAGAATTCAGCAATATTTTAGAAAAGCCAAGTGGGAAGGCAGAATAGTCTAGAGATGACCCCTCTGAAGGGCGTGTCACTAACTGTAACCAAGCAAGTGATGGATTATTACTGAAAGAACTCTGTCCAGCACTTCGTAATCTTCATGCAGACAGAATAAGTGCATTTAAATGCCAATGAAGGGAGGTTAGGTGCGAGACTAAGACCGATGTCTTCATAATAAAAGTTATGAGGTAAGAAACAAAAGATCATTGGCCATAAAAACCCAAGAAAGGAGGCCCAATTCTTCACTTTAAAAAATTGCTTGTCTCTCTTTCTTTCCTGGGATATTCCATCTTGTAAGAAGGCGTTTGGATGGAAAAAAGTATCTCAAAAGAAAATGAATGACTTTTAGAATTGTATTTGAGAGGTGGGGAATTGGATAATCTTCCAGTATCCAAACAATGATAAGTGATTGAAAGGATTAGTTTAACGTCAGCTATTTTTAAAGTTTATTTATTTTGCACGCATGTGTATCAGAATATCTTTTTAATTACGTGCCCTGCACTATTGAAATCATGTGCAGAGATTGCAAGTTAGGGATGTGCTTCCAAATGCTTCTTCCAAATAGTCATGCATTTACCTGAGGAACCCCAAATGAGGTTTTAGCAGGTTGCAAACACCAACAGTGGTATAAGGTCACCAAATCGTCATTAAATTTCCGAAGTAGTTTGTCTATGTTTTTTCCTAGAAGCTTAGAAAATTAAGCATCTATGGGTGGATTATGAAAGTTGAACGACAGGAAATTCCTGATGAAAACTCATGCAGGAGTGCAAATGAATGAAGTATTGTCACATACCAATCACATAACAGTAACAAGAAGATTTGTAAATGGTCTACCAAGCCCACAAATTTTTCAATTTAATGTCACCAAAAGTGATATTAAAGTTCCTTCCACAAAATGATTGGGTATCAACTTTTAAATTATCACTTCTCATAAGCCTTTTAGATAATGCAGAATTTTTAAAGAGTTCACACACACAGAAACTGACAGACAGACAGACAGCAAAAGATGGAGAGAGATGGAGGGTTGTCTAAGGAGGATGCGGCAGTTATTCTGCATACTGCTGATAAAGTCATTATAAATGGCTTATACAGGGATTTTATTCTAACTTGCAAATGTCTGCTTGCAGTTCTTAACCCAGCTTGGCAGGAGAACTCTATCAATACCAGGAGCTGAGGGAACTGGCTACACCATATCCACATAACCGATGAGAGAGGGACAAACTTCACTTGCCAGACAGCACATCTGACCAAGTATGCCAAAGAATGCCCACTTTCTAAACCAGCTCCCTCCATCTTATCCACTTACTCAGAGACTAGGCTCACTCTCCATAGGCTGGAACCTTCATATCAATATCTCCTGCAGGCTTGCCTCAGACTTAACTACTGATTCTCCACAAGTGTGCCCAGAGCTCAAGCCTTCAATTGACAAGCTGACCTCTTTACCTAAGGATGACCTGTTGCACCACCATATCTCTGCCTTATAACACAGCTAGCTGGCCATGATGAAAACTTCTAAGACCATTAGCCAAACATGCATCTGTTCTGCTTTAGAATTTCTTTACATTAATTGAAGCAAGGATGAAAAAGAAAGTCTGTCTAACACAAAAACATATCAGCAGTCTACCAAGTCTACCATAGAACACCATTCCAGATCTCTCACCCTCAGCAAAATTTGCAGAAGTGCATTTTGTTACCTCCTTCCTGCCTCTGAACTCTCTTCTAGAATAAATGGCAATACATGGACTGGACACGTGGTTGAGTGTGAAAGAGCCTTGGGTTCACAGCAAGCAGGAACAGCTGAGTTTGTATTCCCAGAACCCACTTATAAAGCCTAGGATGGCCGGTGCATGTAACCCCATCACTGTGTAATAGGGTTGTGAACAGACAGAAACATTGTCAGAGCTTGCTGGCTGTTAGTCCAGCTCCAGGTTCAATAAGAGATCCTGTCTCAAGGGAATGAGGTGGAGAGTCATAGAGAAAGACACCCAATGTCCTTCCCTGACCTCTACATACATGGATGGACACACTTGTGCTCATATACATACATATACTACACACGTGTATGCACATACACCCAATCACATACTCAAACACTTAGAAGAATAATTCCGTATGCTTGCCAGACATTCTGAGACTGTGGCCGGACACCTTGGGAGTTGTTTTCTCTTATGCAATAGATGGATTGTTGTATTAATGCAAAACCATAAGTTCTTTGAGATAACATGTAGTCACAGGAAATAATTTCCCTCGAGCATTGTCTGTTGGTTCTGCTGAAAGGCAGATTTTGGGACATATTTGAGAGACAGACCTAAACCAAATGTATGTGAGAGAATTCTCTTCACAAATACTTTCTTCCCTCTTACATTATCACAAGCCATTTATTTGCAGGAGGAGTAGGGCACTTGAATCATGGAACTTCCTGAATTTCCAGAGAAGAATTTAAAATGATTTTCTTTTTGGGGGAATGCAAATCGACTGTAGTAAAAATTCACCAGTAGCAATGATGATTTCAAACAGTGGCAGGCTCATTAATATTCATGAAGTCGGATTGCAGTCATTTGCAGATGATGTAATCACCCTTTAGTGTGCTCTCTTCCTGGAGTTAATTTTAAAGTTTGAATGCATGTGGCAGCCATGCTGTTTTGGTATTTAATTGTCTGTTACCTGAATCTAACTGGCAGAGTCAGAGGTACCTTGAAAATGAACACTAAAATAATCAGCCTCATTTATTTCATCTTACACTCACATTTTAAGTGGAAAGCTAATTGAAAGTGTGTGTAGTTAACATGTTTCACAATTTGCATATGTACATTAAGATATAACATTAAGATGCATTTCCCTAAAGCGATGTTGAAACGTCTAAATTTGGAGCTCTTCATTGCAGCTTCTGAGCACATCCAATCCAGACCAGTAATGACTTTTAAAGGCAGCTGCACTCAGGAGCTCATTGAAATGAGATCTCTTACCACCAGCTCTACACAATGGCTGACATGTTAATATTCTCCCATGGACCAGTGAGAATCTCAGGAAAAATCACTGCACTCAGAAAAAAACAATCTCTGGGGCAGGGTCTGGTTAAAAGAAGGGGGAAGATTCACCCCTGTGAGTTTGCCCACTGAAGGGCCACATATACCGCAGAGACCTGGTTCCTTACTAAAACAAGCACCCCAAAGGAAGACCGGTGATCTATACATACAGAGTGGCAGGAGGGTGGGTGGGACATGGATGGATTGATGAAGGGATGGGAGGATGGGAAAAGAAGAGAGTGGGAGGAGAGGGGGATGGAGAAAGACCATAAATTCATTTTATTTATATATGAAAAATTCCGAATAAAATGTTTAAAAAATAAATATACATATTCATTAAGAAATGTTAACTATAATAGTAGAACTGCATGTAAGAAACTACCAAGTGCTTTTTTTTAACTATCATCTTAGATGATGTCATAGTTAAGCATAGGTGTCAACTTGACTGTTGAGGGTTTGAGCTCTGGGCACAGTTGTAGAGAGTTGATGGTTGAATTAAGCCCAGAGCAAACCTGAAGGATATTGTCTAGCTGATGGGGAAGACCCAGCCCATGGTGGGTGGGATTAGGACCTGGATAAATCACAGAGAGCTGGTTGAGAGAGTTGGCATCCTTCTGTTCACTTGGCTAGACATGCTGGTCTGGCAAGTAAGGATTGTCCATCTCTCAGCCGTTATGTGGTGATGGTGTGGCCGGTTCCCTCGGCCCTGGTGTTGGTGTGTGCTCTCCTGTCAAGCTGGACTGAGAACTGTAACCAGGAATCCTAAGAGAGAATGAACCCTTGTTCTCTTAAGCCATTTGATGGTGATTTATCAGCAACTATGTAGGCTGACTGCAACAGATGAAATCCAGTAGGTCACACACACAAAACAGACATAGCAGGAGCTGGGAGCCTGGCTGGAAAGGAGAAATACAAAATGGGGCAGGAGGGGGGAGAGGATGAAGCTGGATGGTCATGGATAAACTCCATACAACATCAAATTGAGTCCATTTATTTGCCCGAGATAGAGAGAGCAGACTCATGCCACAAAGAACTCCAGAGTCCGAAGATGGGATCAAAGTGGCTCATATAATCAGAAAGCATCCTTAGATAAGTCAGCTGATGCAATAGCAAAAGTCACAGTTGGGGAAAAAGCCACTGATAGTATTGTAAAAATGATACACTTTCTTGAACTACAGGTGGCTAGGTGCATAGATAGTAAGGAATGTGAGGTTTGGGACCAATAAGGCACAAACTAATTGAAGCAAAGTCAAGTACTTTTATCATTGTAGTAAGTAATTTGTTGTATTTAAGTATGAAAGTCTCAAAGAATAAAAAACAATTAGTGTGCTATACGCACACACACACATGCACACACACATGCATACGCACATGCACACACACACACACACACACACACAAAGTCTTTACCATGTACTTCTCTAGAATCAAAGGCTGTGATGTATCTTGATTTCAAGGCTTTGATTATCTAGGATCGAGAGCATGGGCAAAGCCCACAGCCTACATAATGGCAGACATGAAACGGAGAAAGTGCAAATCAACTTTCTCTCTCTTTTTACCTTTTATTGCTCTAGCGTGGGTTTGCTTCCTGTGGTACACTCTCCTTCCACACCTCCGTCCCTCCTTCACCATTCAGAGAGGCCTGATCAATTCATGTTTGTTCAGTAGGTAATGAGGCTGAGTGGCATTGCATATTTATTTTGCTGACTGGAAAAACAAGGCGAGAACAGTTCTTTTCATCAAGACCAGGAGTGACAATTTGTTTTAACTTCATGATTTCATTTCAAAACCTCCCTCTGTTAATCCATTGAGAAGAGAGTTGGTACCAAAGGATTTAGGAATCACTTGGTAATTATTGATAAGTGGCAGAGTGAATATTAATAGGGAATTTGATCACAGGAGAAATGGTGGCATCCGATGATCATTTTGTTATAATAATATTTTTAAAATTCTTTGAAGCTTTCATATAATGACACAATGAATTTGACTATTTTAACCTCCAAATAGCCACCTCTTGTCCTCTCTCCCATCCCCCCGAAGATTTTCTCCCTTCAACCAGTCTCTCTTCCCTTTGCATGTGTGATCCACTGGGCCTCTTCCAGGTGCCTGCACTGGTGAGTTCTGGGTATTCCCTGGGGGGATTAATGGCTCACTAGGAAGTCAACTGTCAAGTAAAGAAGTGCCCTCTGTCTTGTCTGGCACCAGTCCCAAATTACCAGGGTACGGCCACACCTCCTAGGATCCTCTCTATTTCAGAGAAATACTGATAGCCAGCTTTTATGGAGCATTTATGCAGATAGTCATTGCTGCATTGAGCTCTTGGGTTCAACAGCCCTGGTGTGTACAGAGGCTACTGCGTGACAGTACCCCTCCCCATCTTTAGGCTCTTACATTCTTACTGCTCCCTGTGCTACAAGACTCCCTGAGCCATTGGGTGGGGAGTGGATTAGACGCCCAGTCCTGGGAATGTGATATCTCCTAAAGAACTCAGATAGAGAGGCCTCAAAGGCCCCCTGAAACAAAAATATGTATCAGCCATAACTATTGGTTGCCGTCCAAAACCAATAGTAAGACCCTCCTGCTGAAGGTACCACATGTAATGATCACAAGGCACAGGGAGAAAGCAGTCTTTTCTTTTCATTTCCCCCCTTTTTGTTGGTTATTCACATGTGTGGACGTGTGTGTGGACATGTGCATATGGAGGTCAGAGGTCTCTTCTTTGATACATTGAGTTCCACCTCATGATTTTTAACATTTATTTATTTATTTATTTATTTATTTATTTATTTATTTATTTATTTATTGTGTGTGTGTGTGTGTGTATCGGAGAGCACTGTGTGTCCGTATGGAGGACCAAGAGTGAAACTTTGGGAATCATCCTGGATTGCTTCTATCTCCTTTTTGTTTTGCTGTTGGATTTTCCAGGCTCCACCCACCAGGGCTGGAAACGTGGGCTGCTGCTGTTTCAGCAAGAACTTGGGGTCTGAATTCTGGGCACGTGAATTCAGGTGCTTATGCTTGTTCAGCACGGACCTGGGATTGAACTCTGGGCATGTGAATTCAGGTCCTTGTGCTGCAGACACTTAGCTGACAGAGGCATCTCTTTAGTTCTCTTTTGGTTTCTTTTCTCTTTTATTTCTGTTTCTTTTCTTTCCTTTTAAGACAAGGTTTCAGGATGTAATTTTGTATGAACTTAAACTTGTAATTCTGCTATCTCAGCTTCCCAAGCGTTAGCTTGACTAGTAGGTACTACCATCTTGGTTCAAAGACCTTTCTTTTTTAATTTCAGGAGAATATATAAAAGCCTTGAGTGCACCTACACTGTGTGTGCTAATTAGATGTTCAGATGTCAACCTGATAATTGCAGGCTGAGATGAGGACATATCTGTGAAGAATTGGTAGTTTAGATAAACCTTCAGCAAGTCCACAGGAGAGGAGCTAAGTAATGTGGGAAGAACCAGCCCACAGGAGTGGGACCACTCCATGGGAAGGTGGATAAGACAGAGGAAGCTGTCTCAGGAAGATGATATCCTTCACTACACTTTGACAGTCTTGCTATCTGGCAAGTGACATTTGCCCCTTCTCAGCAATCCCTGTGGATATGGTCATGAATTCATCAGCAATATGTAAGCAAACTGTAAGCAACACAGCGGGATTTCTCAGATCTGTACTTTTTGGTTTCCATAAGAATTCAGAAGTCACAGTCTTTTCTACCATTTCCTCTGGTGTTTACATTGGGTCCAGGTCCTCAGTCTGCACAAGAAGCTTTCTCCACTGACCCACCTCCCCAGCTTGCATGTTTTTAAAAGTCAGAGTCAGCATCTCATTAGGTAAACCTGAACTGTTTCTCATGTAGGAGAGAAAAATCAACACTCAGATGTATCCCTCAGGTCTTCTCTTGTTACTCTTGAAGAACAAGTTAGAAATTTAAATTGAAAATCAAGCACCTGACCATGTTTTCTCACAGGGTCTCAGCCTTTACCAAAGTGACACTTTATTTTTCACACACACACACACACACACACACTTGAGTGAGTGTACCTGTAGAGATGCAAGGATGATATCTAAATTCATGCTTGATGACTCTTTCACGTTATTGCTATGAGTTTGGGTTCTAATTAAACCTAGAGCACACCATTAAAGTCAGTCCGGGTTGCCAGACCCTTTTGTTTGCCTGAGAAAGGCTTTAACCACTGATTCATCTCCCCAGTCCCCAAACTGATTATATGTTTCTGTGATTCCACTGCGAAGCAAATTAAAGTCATCCCAAAAGTCTAAAAGCATAGGACATCAGATGATTCTGGCAAAACTAGGATTGCTATATGCAATATCACAAGAGCTTATGGCCACATTATGTATTGGGTGTGATGTTCCAGTTCCAAAGTGTATACCTGAAATTTCATGGGAAAACTCTCATACTCAGAGGTGTACTTTACTAATCTGGTCCATACTTTCCCATTTTATCAAATAGACCATATGAATTAATCTTCACATCCTGGAAAGAGCTGAGTTCATTTTTCTGTTGACAACAGGATCACATCACAAACAGAGTTTTAAGTAATAATAAAAAGTTGTGTTTTGGCTGAATGGGTAAAATGTTTGCTGTACAAACATAAGGACCTGAGAGAGATGTGGACAGTGGAGGTCTAGCTGGTGATGGTCCAGAGACTTTTCTAGGAGCTAGACTAAAGGAAATTGGGGAGTCTTTGCCAGAGAGTTTAGCCAAGTTTTGCTGAAAGTTTTTGGCAGAGGAAATTTCAAGACAAGATAGTCTTGACAGTGTGGCATGGCTACTTTTTAGCACTCTTATTTGGATTTATGATGAAAAAGAGCAAGAAATCAGGCAGAAAAAAAAATAAATCTTGTCTTTCTCCCTTAAACTGGTTGTTTGAATATTGTCTCAAAGCAGCAGAGTAACTGTGACAGATAAGCATTTCCTTTCCCCAGAGCCTCTCACCCTGAAACATTATCTTTCAAGATTTGAAAGGACACAGGAAGCCTGTCTCCATATGACCTTGCATTGCCTGTAACATGATGATGTGAATTGGAAAGAAGATGAAGAGAATTCTGGCAAATAAATAATTTACTGTTATAAATGAGCAAAGACTTCCCATTGCTAATTAGCCCAGAGATAGATTTGAAGGAGAGGGGAGAAAGGCTATCTTTCAAAGTTCCCATGTCTTTGCAGAAAAGACTTAGCAATGTTTGAGTTGAGCAAGATACTGATATGTGAAAATATTCTGTAGGTGGATTGTATTTCACTGATGAGTGACATGCTGATTACTTAACTGCAGCATCCCAGGGTGTAAAGGCTTGTCTGGACATCATCTATGGTGGGAAGATTAAAGGATGGTGATTCCCTTCATGTTCAGTGTAAATAGTGTTATGAAGCTGGGAGCATGTTGAGAAGTGATACTTGGCCATCAGATTGTAGACTCATGGGTGGGCACTTCTGAAGGTTCCTTTACTCTCAAAAGAGCTTGTATGTAAATATCACAGTGGTCACCAAAGCAATATGAATGAGATACTAGAAAGTAAATAAATACAAGGTCCCATAAGACATTCCATTCAAGGCAGGACTACTGCATCTAGAAACTCACTGCAGTAAGACTTTCCTTACCAGACCTGCATAATGCCTGACAAACCATCATGCCCCCATAAACTATATAGGAACTTAAGGGAGATAATAGCATACAGTGGAAATCTTGGGGACCAAAGTTGGATGAATGAAGGGAAATGCCACTGTCAGTGGAGTGGCCTGAAGAGAGGCAACTTTGTATGCCACAAGAGTCTTCAACCCCCCACAAGAGTTTGTCCATAGGGAACTCTGGGGTCCATAGAAAACAGACAAGCAGGAGAGTGGGAGGGATGAGTAAAAATAGAAAAATAAAATGATAAAAAATAAATAAAAAAGCAAGGTCCCCAACATAAATTAGAAAATATGTAGTGAGCTCAATTAGGGTCTGTACCTTGTGGTTCCCTTGAACTTGAAGTCTAATTTCTCCCAATCCAAGAGAACTACCTGCTGAACATCACATGTTACATGTCTGTGGAGTTTGTTGATGTGTTATTTAAAAAAAGAATGTGGTGAAGATTTGGTAGAGAATAATCAAGACAAATGATCCTCCAGAAGAGCTTTATTATAAGGTTACAACTTCAGGCCAAAAAGATGGCTCAGGGATTCAACCTCTGCCTTGCAGGCAGAAGGTACTGAATTCTGATCCTAGATTCCACTTAAAAATGGTGGCATCCTGCACTTCTAGTCCTGGAATGCAGAGACTGGGAAACTCCAGAGCAAAGCAAAAAGGAGGTAGAGCAATCGAGGATGATTCCAGAGAGTTTCCAGGAATCCTCTGGCCTTCAGCACCAGCCTGGGACTTCTGAGATGTTCAGCTCCTGCACTGAACAGCTGTAGGCAGCCATTGTTGGGCTGCCTAGCCTGTATTTTGTAAATCAGTCCAATAATTTACACACACACACATACACACACACACACACACACACACACACACACACACACACACACACACACAATGTCAGTTCTGTTCCACTTGAGAACTCTGATAATACGGAGGGAGGGAGGGTAAATTCCAGATCATGTGACATAGTCCATATGGCAGAAACTGCAAGCCAGGAAGACACTAGATGCAAAATCAAAGTTATAATTCAAGGTTGGATTGCTGCTGCCAGGCAATTCCTTGGGAGAGGTACAAGGCCACAAGAGCTGTCTGCAGCTGGGGAGAGGGAGGTACTGCTGGGGGTGCATGTCCTCTGATTGGGGGGAGGAAGACCATCAGCTACAGAATCTTTGTTCTGATACCATGCAGCAATTTACTCTAGGAAAAAGCAATTCCTTTGCATGAGAATTGCATTGACATTGTTTTTGAGCTAATTTATTGGATAATTTGTGATTCCACCAACTGATGTTGACCAGAGGCATTCAGGTGTTAAACAGTTATGCATGACTTGCCTTAATCCTAAGAGGCAGACAATCCATCTCATGACTTTGAATTGTAATGTGGAAACCATAGGCTTCATAATTCAGCATCACATCATCAAGAAAACATCCTGATAGATTACAAAATGCACCATATTTTGCAAGGATGAATTGGCTAATCGCTTTTCTGTGTATTGAGAAGACTCTTCCACGAGGCTAATTGTTTTTAAAGTCTTCCTGAAAACTCAAATGAAGTGATGTATTCTTGCCTGGGCAGAACACCATAATTTATGCCTAAGAAATAAATCTTGGGTAAATAAAAAACAAAACATAAAGATGGCAGAGAAAAATGAATATTGCAGTCCTTGGGTGTAATGATCACTGCATAAAAATTCAAAGCCATCCACACAGTGGTCATTCAATACATGAGAACTTAGCAAGATGACCCATCACCACAAGATCAATATGAAATGATCTAAGCTTGCGAGAGCAAATCTTTTTAAAAGGAATTGTGGTATATTATGAAATCAATCATATGCAGCTGCTGTGCATTTGAACACTTGTCCTACGGAATTCATGAAGTGGAAAGTTAATCCTCATGTTAAATCCCTAAGTCATCTGTTAGTGGAGCTTGAAGGTAAGAACTTTAGGGGGTGATAGGATGATAGTTGTTCTGTCCTCGTGGATGAACTAATCTACTCATAGATTCATCCACAAATGAATGAGTGAGTGAGTGAATACATGGGATTCTTAGGGAGTATCTTGGTTACTTGTTAAAAATAGCTCTATATTGCATACTTGTTTGGTTTGTACTTGCAACATTTGTGTTGTATGGATTGTTTAGAGAATTCCCAGTAGCCAGAAAGTTTTACTAGATTGAATCTTCAACGATTGACCTTTCCTGCTTTCAGAACTGAAAGGGATAATTTCTCTTTTTCTTAATTTATGTAGAATCAGAGAAACTATGATAGTAGCAGAAAATGCAGTAATAATCAATGCATTTAATAACATGCAAAATGTACGTGGAGAAATACATTAAGAAACCACTAAATATATTTCATGGTTAAAGTGTTCAGAGAGAGATGGCCTACTTGGTAAAGTGATTGTTCTTCAAACATGACAATTCAAGTTCGATCCTAAGAACTCACAGAAGAAAGTCAAGTAGGGTAGATGGTGGTGCACACTTGTAATCTAGTAGTAGTGGGGAAGAAGAGAATATCAAAGCTCAAAAGGATCCATAGAGATAAGTTCATCTACCAACTGGCCACAACATACCTTTTGTGACAAGCTTAAACATAGCTCATTTTGTCTTTGTTTTTGTTTTGTCATGTCTTTCTTTTTGGAGAGGAGGAGTAGATTGTAATCATTTGAAATCTTTCTAGCCATATGTGTGTTTTTTTGTTTTTATTCACTGCTGTATTTTATTTTTATTTTTTTAAACATTTTTAGTATTATTTCCGCTCATACAAACTTAATAGGTACACCAGTTCCCTCCCTCCCTCCTCCTCCCCCCCGAACCCCCTGCTCCCCCTCCCCTCACCACTCCCTCCCCATCCCCCAGTACCTCCCCCCCAATCCCCAGAGAGTCCTTTAATGTGCATGCCAGACTCTCCTCTGGGCCCTCCTCTCCGATGACGTATAAGGACCCAGTTGTATTTCCCTGAATCCTTTCCTGTGCTCCCCTTAAGCATAGGAACACTACTGTGGCTGTCAATCCCTTACCTCCAAGGATCTTGTTGCCTTTAGCAGATGCTAGACTTTGTGAGGTCAATAGTGTGTTGGACATTGCGCAGAGCATGCAAAGTTAGCCATATGTGTTCTAGAAGAATCCAGCTGCATTGGCGAGCTCCAGGCTCAGGGAAAACATCTGTCTCAAAAAGTAAGGTGGAGGCCCCCACCCTGGAGCCCCACGCATCCCGGCGGCGAGCACCCAGGTCAACTCTGGTTTGGCCTGCGCCCCGGCCCAGACGACTCCAGCCCCCTCTGCACCGCCTGCCCCGCCCCACCAGCTCCCCAAGGTCCCAGGTGAAGAATTCTGCCATTGAGCCAGGGATCTAGAAAGCCCAGCCGAGCCCCGCCCCCCACCCAGGAGCCTCCCGGCCAGCAGCACCACTCCACATGGCCGCCGGCTTTGCCCCCGGGCCCTGCCCCCCTCCGCGCTGACCTTCCCAGGTCGCAGGTGAAGAATTCTGCCATCAACATCAGACCCTCTGCCTCTCTGGCCCACCGGGGACCTACACACGTGGTCCACGGAAGACACACTGCTACTCAGAATTCAATAGAGCCCAAAGGAAACTCAAGCAAAATTCTAAGGAACAAAGGGAGCACAGGCCATACATCTGGACTCCACTACAATCATTATATCACGTGGGCAAGATTCTTCTCATCCAGCCCAAAGATAAGTAAACTTTTTCTTTTCACCTTACTGATCCTTTAAAGTATCAATGCTGTAGATCAACTTTCTTATACAGCCACCCCACAACATACAACTCCAGGGAGTACACCACTCACCCCCACGTTTCACAAAGATACTAAATCGTAAAAGTGCACTACCAAACTAATATTCACCCCCTGGTAACATAACCTGACTTAACTGACATACTAACAGCCTGGTAGCCTCATCTAGGATATAATAATAACAATACACAAACATACCCAATCCAAGGCAAGCACTAGTAATAACTGGCAAGTGTAACAATACCAACTACATCGATTCAGTGAAAAACACACAGAAACTGAAAGGTCCTAAAAAACAAAACAACAATGTACAAGTCAAAGTGCAGATCCATGAGAAACAAAACCCAACAAGACCAATCTCCTGCCGAAAGAATCAATCCCATAATGAGGGATTCCGACCAGAACAAATCCACAGAAAAGAGCCATGAAAGCCAGACCCAACATAACGACTTTCAGAGTATGATCATTATCATGATTAATACTATGAAAGAGGAAATCTGAGAAAAGTTAAACAACCGTATCAATGACTTTGAACAGGAACACAACAGGCATTTGGAGGAGTTGAGAAAAACAGTTCAAGAAACAAAAATAGGTATAGAGCAGTTGAAACAGTCTCAGGCAGAGTTTAAAATTGAACTAAAAGACAAGTTATCTTCAACCCAAAACTCAACAGAGAGTCTTATCAGCAGAACAAATGAGGCAGAAAATAGAATTTCAGATCTTGAAGACAAAGTGGGAGAATTAACCAGCTCAATGGAAGAGATTGTTAAAGCCAAAAAGATACTGGAGAGGAACATTCAAGAGATATGGGACACCCTGAAGAAGCCTAACATGCGCATTCATGGAATACCAGAACAAGAATCCAACAAAAGATAGGCACATCCTAAGAATGAAAGGCTGGTCCAAAATCTTGCAAGCTAATGGAACCAGGAAACAGGCAGGGGTAGCAACTATGCTTTCAGCGAAAGTGGATTTCAAACCAAAGAAAATCATAAGAGACACAGATGGATACTACATTTTAGTCACAGGTACAATTCACCAGGAAGACTAAACAATACAGAACATTTATGCACCCAATACGGGCCCCTCCACATTCATTAAGAAAACCCTACAGTGCCTAAAGCAAGAAATCAACCCCCAAACGATAATTTTTGGGGGCTTCAACACCTCCCTCTCAACATGGGATAGATCAACAGGTCAAAAGCTTAACAGAGACACTTTGGAACTTAATCAAACCCTGAACGAAATGGACCTTACAGATCTCTATCGAACTTTTCACCCACGCACCAAAGAATACACATTTTTCTCAGCAGCAAACGGAATTTTCTCCAAAATAGGTCACATATTGAGCCACAAAACGAATCTACACATATACAAAAAAAGTTGAAATTCTAACCTGTGCCCTATCAGACCACCACAGCCTAAAGCTGGACATCCACAACACAACAAACAAGAGAAAATACACTAACTCCTGGAAACTTAACAATATGATGCTGAATGAGAACTGGATTCAGGAAGAAATTAAAAAGGAAATTCAAGAATTCCTGAAAGTGAACGATAATGAAAATACAACTTACCAAAATCTCTGGAACACAATGAAAGCTGTCCTAAGAGGTAAGTTCAGAGCTCTTAATGCCTATATCAAAAAAATGGAAACATCAGAAATAAATATCAGAAATAAATAACTTAAGGATGCAGCTTAAGGCTTTAGAGAAACTAGAGCAATCTGATCCCAAAAGTAGTAGAAGAGAGGAGATTAGCAAACTAAGGGGAGAAATATCTGAAATCGAGACTAAGAAAACGATAGAAAAAATCAACCAGTCAAAAAGCTGGTTCTTTGAAAAAATCAATAAGATTGATACACCCCTAGCTAAATTAACCAAAAGCAGTAGAGAGAGAAAACCCAAAATAACAAAATCAGAAATGAACATGAAGTTATCACTACTGATACCCAAGAAATCCAGAGAATTATAACATCATATTTCAAAAACTTATACTCAGTGAAGTTTGACAACACAAAAGAGATGGATGAATTTCTAAGTAAACAAAACCTACCTAAATTGAATCAGGAAGTTGTGAATTATTTAAATAGTCTGAAAACATATAAGGAAATTGAGGAAGTAATCTTGAATCTTCCCACCAAAAAATGTCTTGGACCAGATGGATTCAGCACAGAGTTCTACGAGACATTGAAGGAGTCAATAACACCAATACCACTTAAACTGTTCCATCAAATAGCAAAGGAAGGAACACTACCAAATTCCTTCTATGAAGCTAATATCGTCTTAATCCCAAAACCTAATAAACATTCACTTAAAAAAGAAAACTATAGGCCAATCTCTCTGATGAACACAGACGCAAAGACTCTCTACAAAGTCTTAGCAAATCGGATTCAAAAACATATGAAAAAGGTCATTCACCGTGACCAAGTAGGCTTCATCCCCGGCACACAAGGTTGGTTCAACATACGAAAATCAATAAATGTAATTCATAATGTAAACCAGTCCAAAGACCAAGACCACATGATACTCTCGACAGATGCAGAAAAAGCCCTTGACAAGATCCAACAGCCTTTTATGATCAAAACGCTAGAGACAGTAGGAATGGAAGGAACTTTCATCAATATAATAAAAGTTGTATACAACAAGCCCACAGCAAGGATTATGCTCAATGGGGAACAATTGGAAGCATTCCCACTTCGATCAGGAACTAGACAAGGCTGTCCACTCTTACCACTTCTATTCAATATTGTACTTGAAGTCTTAGCTGAAGCCATAAGACAAGAAAGGGACATAAGAGGGATTCAAAACAGCAAAGAAGAAGTCAAACTATCCCTATTTGCAGAAGACATGATCTTATACCTGAGTGATCCCAAAAACTCCTCCAGGAAGCTCCTGGAACGAATTGAGAAGTTCAGCAGGGTGGCAGGATACAAAATAAATGTGCAAAAATCAGAGGCCTTCCTATATGCCCAGAATGAAAGAAGTGAAAAAGCCTTGAGAGAAACAATCCCATTTACTGTAACCCCTCAAAAAATGAAATACCTTGGTATAAACCTAACCAAGGAGGTAAAAGATCTTTACCATGAAAACTTTAAAACCCTAAAGAAAGAAATTGCAGAAGACATTAGAAGGTGGAAAGACCTCCCATGTTCCTGGATTGGCAGAATCAACATTGTAAAAATGACCATACTACCAAAGGCAATATACAAATTCAATGCTATACCAATTAAAATCCCAAAGCAATTCTTCAAAGAAGTTGACCAAATAATCTCAAAATTCATATGGAGGCACAAAAGACCCAGGATAGCAAAGACAATCCGGAATAACAAAAACACTGCTGGAGATATTACCATACCAAACCTTAGTCTATACTACAAATCCATAGTTATAAAAACAGCCTGGTACAGGCTCCAAAATAGACACACAGATCAATGGATAAGGGTTGAAGACCCAAATAGAAGCCCACAAAAATACAGCCATTTGATCTTTGACAAAGGGGCCCAAAGAATCCAATGGAAAAAGAACAGCATCTTCAACAAATGGTGCTGGCAAACTGGATCTCCACATGCAGAAGATTAAAGGTGGACCCGTACTTGTCACCATGTATAAGACTTAATTCCAAATAGACCAAGGACCTTGGTATCAGGCCAGAGACTATAAAAACCATAGTTGAAAGGATAGGGAACTCACTTGAGCTGATTGGGCTAGGCAAACATTTCCTAAACAGACATCCAATGGCACAGTCACTGCTACCAACTCTCAACAGTTGGGATCTTGTGAAATTAAAGAGCTTCTGTTCAGATGAAGAGATTGTCACACGAGCTCAAAAGCAAACCATAGAATGGGAGCAAAATCTTCACTAACCACATATCTGATAGAGCTCTACTGTCCAGAGTGCACAAAGAACTTAGAAAATTAAACACCAAGGAAACCAATGGCCCAATTAAAAACTGGGCCCTGGAACTTAAAAGAAATTTTACCAGAGATGAAATTAAAATGTCTAACAAATATCTTAAAAAATGCTCCACTTCTTTAGCCATCAGGGAAATGCAAATCAAAACCTCCCTGAGATATCATCTCACCCTGGTCAGGATGGCAAAAATCCACAATACAAACAATTGCTGGAGAGGATGTGGAGAGAGGGGAACTCTGCTACATTGCTGGTGGGAATGCAGGCACATACAGCCATTCTGGCGAGCTGTCTAGAGATTCTTTAAGAAACTAAAGATTGAAATGCCATATGACCCTGCTATTCCACTTTTGGGAATAACCCACCATGCAGCAGAGGTTCACGTCGATAGCACAAGCATGACCATGTTCATAGCAGCACTGTTTACAATAGCAAAGTCATGGGATCAACCTAAATGTCCAACAGTTGACGAGTGGATAAGGAAACGGTGGTACATCTATACAATGGAGTACTACTCAGCCATCAAAAATGATGAATTACTGGAATATGCTGGGAAATGGATGTCATTAGAAACAATTATATTAAGTGAAGTATCCCACACCCAGAAAGTTAAGCGCCATATGTACTCCCTAATAGGTGGCTCCTAGTACCAAACTCACCCAGCCCACATTGAGACACTCAAAGGTAAACCTATGTAATACAGTAATTGCAAGGATTATGAACAGGATGGATGGGGTTGGAGGGCCACACCAGACACAAGGAGAGAGGGGACCATGCTACAGCAGAGAAAATCGGCCTCCAAGGAATGCAAGTAAGTAATGTGACACCTGGTTAAGTTCACAGACGTTCGTTCCTGATCATGTACAACTGAGGGGGTATGATCTCACCAGAGGGGGAGGGCATATAGTCTGGCAGATTAAACGTGAACATTTTGCAAATGGGTGACTGATCCCTCCCTCACTGAGGTTTCCTGCTTTTATTACATCTACCCTTGAATGTGCTATTATAACAAGACTCCAGTTTAACAGTTTTTTGTCTCTGACCAGGGGGTGACATACAGTGCCCATCAGGATGGAGTGAAGGGCATTGCAGGAGCAGCAAACTGCAAAAGAAAATCAACAAACCACAATCCAGAACTTCAGAGACTCTATATCATCCACATAGAACTAAGCCAGCCTAATCTCCCCCCATCCTGAAGCTCAAGGACATTTGTGGAAGAGCGGGCGGTAAGATTGTAAGAGCAAAAGGATGGGAGGAGCAATGATTTGCAAGAATCTCCACACTAGTTAGGGCTGAAGCAATCATAATAGGACTTTGCATGCCCTGCGCAATGTCCATCACACTATTGACCTCACAAAGTCTAACATCGGCTAAAGGCACCAAGATCCTTGGAGGCAAGGGATTGACAGCCACAGTAGTGTTCCTATGCTTAAGGGAACACGAGAAAGGGTTCAGGGAAATGCCACTAGGTCCTTGTACGTCATCGGAGAGGAGGACCAAGAGGAGAGTTAGGCATACACAATAAAGGACTCTCTGGGAATTGGGGGGGAGCCACTGGGGGATGGGGAGGGAGGGAGGGGGAGCAGGGGGCTCAGGGGGGAGGAGGAAGGGAGAGGGAACTGGTCTACCTATTAAGTTTGTATGAGCAGAAATATTAAAAAATGTATTAAAATAAAAATAGTAAGGTGGATGGTGATTGAGGGGTGATACACAGCATCAATCTCTGATGTATACACACACATACATTCACACACAAATACACATACACCATGTAGGTTCATTCACACACACACATGCACATACATCACACCACATGCACATACATCACACCATGTAGGCTCACACACACATACACACCATTTAGGGTCATTCACACACATACATACACACATATCACACCATGTAGACCCAGACATATATACATGTACACACACCACACTAATTAGGTTCATTCGCATACACATACATCACACACATATACACACACACAAACACATGCACACATCATGTAGGATCATTCACACACACGCACATATACCATGCTGTGTAGGTTCACAGACACTGACACATACAATCCCCCCCACATACACATACACACACCATGTAGGTTCATTCACACACACATATGCAAACACATCATACCATGTAGATTCATACACACCCATACATGCACATACACACAGAAACACACACACATAGGTTCACACATATATAAATTCATGATTCCAACTGCATGAGTGCACTGTCCTGAGATCATGCCTATGTGTGAACAGAGTTTTGATATAGTGAAAGACAGCTTTGTAGAGAGGCTGATGGGAAGAAATGGAAGATGCTTTCCTCAATGGTGCACCTGCTAATATAAGATTCGTGCTCCAACAAGTGCTCAGGCACATGATGTCAAAGGCAAACCAGATGAAACCCAGTGCACATGCAAAAAAAACTTGAAAATAGGAGGAACCTGGCAGGGGAGAAGAAGGGTTGTAACGAGAAAAGGAGGAGTGATGGGATTGGGGATTAAGATATGGAAATATCATAAATTCACAATATTCATGTACAAACACTAAAAAAATAATAAAGAAAAGAAATGATAGCTTTATAGATCCATAATGAAATTACAACCTCACCCATTAATGTGCAGTAAACATTGGTAATCAATAAAAAAAAAGAACTCTGGCCTTTACCTTTTGTATCCGTAATAGAAAAATCATTACTAATAGAATGAAGACAAGAAAATGAGGAATAGAACTTTAAAAAACTGTAATAAGAAAAGTCATTGTAGATTTTTCTTTGGGCAGGGAAAAGTATTTACTAAACTCATAAAACACAAGGCGTGGATATAATCATTCATAAATTGAGCCATGTTAAAAGTTAAGAAGTTGTCTTCTTAGAAGGTATTACAAAGGGTGAGTGGGAACTGCATTCTGAAAGTGGATATTTTGAACCTTAGCAACTTAAAATGTGTGGGTGTCCAAGATATAAAGACCGTCTTTATTATTTTTTTAAGTGGGAAACACGTTTTTTTTAACATTTTTATTATTATTTCCGCTCATACAAACTTAATAGGTAGACCAGTTCCCTCCCCCCTCCTCCTCCCCCTGAACACCCTGCTCCCCCTCCCTTCCTCCTCATCTCCCAGTGCCTCCCCCCCAATTCCCAGAGAGTCCTTCATTGTGTATGCCTAACTCTCCTCTTGGTCCTCCTTTCCGATGACGTACAACGACCCAGTGGCATTTTCCTGAACCCTTTCTCGTGTTCCCCTTAAGCATAGGAACACTACTGTGGCTGTCAATCCCTTCCCTCCAAGGATCTTGGTGCCTTTAGTCGATGTTAGACTTTGTGAGATCAATAGTGTGATGGACATGGTGCAGGGCATACAAAGTCCTATTATGATTGCTTCAGCCATAACTAGTGTGGAGAGTCTTCAAATTATTGCTCCCCCCCATCCTTTTGCTCTTACAATCTTACCGCCCCCTCTTCTGTAAATGTCCCTTGAGCTTCAGGATGGGGGGAGATTAGGCTGGCTTAGTTCTATGTGGATGATATAGAGTCTCTGAAGTTCTGGATTGTGGTTTGTTGATTTTCTTTTGCAGTTTTGCTGCTCCTGCAATGCCCTTCACTCCATCCTGATGGGCACTGTATGTCACCCCCTGGTCAGAGACAAAAAACTGTTAAACTGGAGTCTTGTTATAATAGCACATTCAAGGGTAGATGTAATAAAAGCAGGAAACCTCGGTGAGGGAGGGGTCAGTCACCCATTTGCAAAATGTGCACGTTTAATCTGCCAGACTATATGCCCTCCCCTTCTGGTGAGATCATATCCCCTCAGTTGTACATGATCAGGAACGAACGTCTGTGAACTTAACCAGGTGTCACATTACTTACTTGCATTCCTTGGAGGCCGATTTTCTCTGCTGTAGCATGGTCCCCTCTCTCCTTGTGTCTGGTGTGGCCCTCCAACCCCATCCATCCTGTTCATAATCCTTGCAATTACTGTATTACATAGGTTTACCTTTGAGTGTCTCAATGTGGGCTGGGTGAGTTTGGTACTAGGAGCCACCTATTAGGGAGTACATATGGCGCTTAACTTTCTGGGTGTGGGATACTTCACTTAATATAATTGTTTCTAATGACATCCATTTCCCAGCATATTCCAGTAATTCATCATTTTTGATGGCTGAGTAGTACTCCATTGTATAGATGTACCACCGTTTCCTTATCCACTCGTCAACTGTTGGACATTTAGGTTGATCCCATGACTTTGCTATTGTAAACAGTGCTGCTATGAACATGGTCATGCTTGTGCTATCGACGTGAACCTCTGCTGCATGGTGGGTTATTCCCAAAAGTGGAATAGCAGGGTCATATGGCATTTCAATCTTTAGTTTCTTAAAGAATCTCTAGACAGCTCGCCAGAATGGCTGTATGTGCCTGCATTCCCACCAGCAATGTAGCAGAGTTCCCCTCTCTCCACATCCTCTCCAGCAATTGTTTGTATTGTGGATTTTTGCCATCCTGACCAGGGTGAGATGATATCTCAGGGAGGTTTTGATTTGCATTTCCCTGATGGCTAAAGAAGTGGAGCATTTTTTAAGATATTTGTTAGACATTTTAATTTCATCTCTGGTAAAATTTCTTTTAAGTTCCAGGGCCCAGTTTTAATTGGGCCATTGGTTTCCTTGGTGTTTAATTTTCTAAGTTCTTTGTGCACTCTGGACAGTAGAGCTCTATCAGATATGTGGTTAGTGAAGATTTTCTCCCATTCTGTGGGTTGCCTTTGAGTTCATGTGACAATCTCTTTATCTGAACAGAAGCTCTTTAATTTCACAAGATCCCAACTGTTGAGAGTTGGTAGCAGTGACTGTGCCATTGGATGTCTGTTTAGGAAATGTTGGTCTAGCCCAATCAGCTCAAGGGAGTTCCCTATCCATTCAGCTATGGTTTTTATAGTCTCTGGCCTGATATCAAGGTCCTTGATCCATTTGGAATTAAGTCTTGTACATGGTGATAAGTACGGGTCCAGCTTTAATCTTCTGCATGTGGAGATCCAGTTTTGCCAGCATCATTTGTTGAAGATGCTGTTCTTTTTCCATTGGATTCTTTGGGCCCCTTTGTCAAAGATCAAATGGCTGTATTTTTGTGGGCTTATATCTGGGTCTTCAACCCTTATCCATTGATCTGTGTGTCTATTTTGGAGCCTGTACCAGGCTGTTTTTATAACTATGGATTTGTAGTATAGACTAAGGTTTGGTATGGTAATACCTCCAGCAGTGTTTTTGTTATTCCAGATTGTCTTTGCTATCCTGGGTCTTTTGTGCCTCCATATGAATTTTGAGATTATTTGGTCAACTTCTTTGAAGAATTGCTTTGGGATTTTAATTGGTATACCATTGAATTTGTATATTGCCTTTGGTAGTATGGTCATTTTTACAATGTTGATTCTGCCAATCCAGGAGTATGGGAGGTCTTTCCACCTTCTGATGTCTTCTGCAATTTCTTTCTTTAGGTTTTTAAAGTTTTCATTGTAAAGGTCTTTTACCTCCTTGGTTAGGTTTATACCAAGGTATTTCATTTTTTTAGGGGCTACAGTAAATGGGATTGTTTCTCTCAGGGCTTTTTCACTTCTTTCGTTCTGGGCATATAGGAAGGCCTCTGATTTTTGCACATTTATTTTGTATCCTGCCACCCTGCTGAACTTCTCAATTAGTTCCAGGAGCTTCCTGGAGGAGTTTTTGGGATCACTGAGGTATAAGATCATGTTATCTGCAAATAGGGATAGCTTGACTTCTTCCTTGCCGATTTGAATCCCTGTTATGTCCCTTTCTTGTCTTATGGCTTCAGCTAAGACTTCAAGTACAATATTGAATAGAAGTGGTGAGAGTGGACAGCCTTGTCTAGTTCCTGATCGAATTGTTCCCCATTGAGCATAATCCTTGCTGTAGGCTTGTTGTATACAGCTTTTATTATATTGATAAAGGTTCCTTCCGTTTCTACTGTCTCTAGCGTTTTTATCATAAAAGGCTGTTGGATCTTGTCAAAGGCTTTTTCTGCATAAAGACCGTCTTTAAATCAAAAAGAGAAACAACTGAGGTAACAGTAGCCAGAACTTAACAGTTTGGAGGACTAAAAATAAAACCATCTCATTAGTATTTGGAAAGTCATTCAGAAAAATCAGAAAATGCAGTTCAAGATTACGAATTCAGGGAACCGTGAGTATGGGTTAGTAGGCAAGGTGCCTGCTGTGAAAGCAGCAGAAAAGACTTGAGTTTGAAACTCAAAAACCCATGGAGAAAGCCATATTTGCTGGCTCCTGTTGGGTATTTGAAATCCCAACACTGGGCAGGACTGGTGGATCTCCATGGCCAGCCGACCTCACTTCATGACTGCCAGAGGGAGACCCGACCTTCAAAAATAAGGTGGTAGGCATCCAGATTAATGAAATATAGGTTATCTTTGGCCTCTCCATGCACACACACACACACACACACACACACACATACACATGCTACATAAATCAAACAACCTGTGAAACATCAATGAAAGACTACAAGTGTTTTCTACTAGGTAGGCAAAATTTATAAAAAGGAAAGGAGATTTTGGGGGAAAATTGACAAAATTCTTCCAACTAAAATTTGTGTCTGATGTATGAGTGGAACATTTTCATATCTGCAAACCAATACCTATAATCCTAGCAAGTACATACCTTCATGAATAGTAGCATGTGTGTGGCAAAGGACATGTGAAGAAATTCCTAAATTTGGATCATTTATAAAAGAAAAAAATATGCAAGAACCAAAATTGTGTGTGTGTACATATGAAAATAAGGTAAGATATTTCACTAAAGTGAAAAATGTACACAAATGAGCTATCATGAGAGGAATAAGATAGATAATTTTTAAGAGGCCAAGTGTCATAATTAGGTGTCAACTTGACAGTTGAGAGTTTGAGCTCTGGGCACATTTGTGGAGAATTAGTAGTTGAGTTAAGCCCAGAGCAAACCTGAAGGAGATTGTCTAGCTGATGGGGAAGGCCCAGCCTATGGTGGGTGGGGTTAGGCTCAGGAATAAATCACAGAGAGCTGGTTGAGGAAGTTGACATCCTTGTGTATACTTGGCTAGACATGCTAGTCTGGCAAGTAAGGATTGTCCCTCTCTCAGCCATACGTAGAGATGATGTGTCCAGTTCCCTCCGCCCTCGTGTTGGTACGTGCTCTCCTGTCAAACTGGACTGAGAATTGTAATCAGATGATCATAAGAGAAAATAAACCCCTTGTTCCCTTAAGCCGTTTGATGGTCATTTATCAGCAACCATGCAGGCGAACTACAACACCAAGTGTAACTATAAAGTTGTAGATGATGACACAGGATGGGATATATTCACAGGCCTCAACAGTAAGGAAACTAATAGTTTAGCAGCAACAAAATGTCTGGCAAAACTACTGAGAAATATCAAAGAAACAAGGTGCAGAGAATTTTGTGGGAGTTGTACCTTCTAGTGAGAAGGTGGGAAAGAGAAAAGTAGTGTATAATCTCAGGACACCACAGCAATTGGATTCTCTTCAACAGATTAGGCTGACGATCACATGTAGATCTTTCTAGTATTTCCTCTCAAGTCACCCATACCCTGATGCATGTGGTGAATATTATACAAAAAATAAACTGGAAAACAATTGAAATAGCAAGATATTATGGCTAAGAAATTATCTTAATAAATATGCTATGGAGGATGAGATTAAGGACCTGTCTTGGGGGACTCAGCGGGTGGAGGGTGATTATATACAAACATAGTGACCTCAGTTCAATCCCTAGTGCCCACATGGTGGAAGGAGAGAACTGACTTCTAAAGGCTGTTCTCTGACATCAACATGAGTGTTTTTCTCTCTCTCTCTCTCTTAAATAATTCTAATACTTTGCAAAAGAAAAACCATCTTGACATATGTTATGGACCATAATATCCTGAGACAATAGTGGTAACTTTGTACTGAATGACTGATGGCTTAGTTTCCCCTCAGACAGAACTCCTACCAATTAGCTTCTCATAAAAGGTGTCCCCCACTTATTTCTTTCTTTTTTTTTTATTCAAGGATATTTTTTAATCAAATAATAGTTGCTATCTTTTAAATTTTTTTCTTTATTTTTTTAATATTTATTTTTTTCCACTCATACAAGCTTGATAGGTACCCCATTCCCCTCCCTCCCTCCACCCCTCCGTGGATCCCCTTGTTCCCTACCCCCTTTTCCCCTTCCTTTCCCCCTCCCTTATGCCCATTGTACCCCCCCATCCCTAGAGCATCTTTTATTGTGCATGTCAAACTTCCCTCTGGGTCCTACTCTCTAATGATGTATAAGGACCCAGTAGCACTGCCTAGAGTACTTTTTTGTGCTCCCCTTTAGTATGGGAACACTATTGTGGCTGTTAATCTCTTGCCTCTAAGGATCCTACAGCCTGTGATCCATGCTAGACTTTGAGGGGTCAATGATATGTTTGTCATTGCACAGGTCATGCAAAGTCCTATTATGATTACTTCGGCCCTAACTTGTGTGGAGTATCTTGCATGTCGTAACTCCTCCCCATTTTTAGGCTCTTACAATCTTACTGCCCCCTCTTCTGCAAATTTCTCTGAACTTTAGGATGGGAAGAGATTAGGCTGGCCTGGTTCCAGGCGATTGATATAGAGTCTCTGATCCCCCCCACCTATTTCTGAGAGACTTCCAGGGGCTAACTCAGGTGTGCTGGTAATTTTGTCTTCTGATTTTTCAGTTATCCTTCCTCCTCTATTAACTGACTGTCAAAGTATGCAGAAGAGTGCCAACTTCCTGAAGCAGCTTCCTCCATCTTATCTACCTACCCAGGGAATGTTCCTACTCACCATAGGCTGGGTGTTTCCACACCAATTAAACAATGTCCTACAGGTTTGCTCAGGCTTGCCTTATCTACTAGTTCTCTCAAATGTGCCCATAGCTCAGTCTTCAATTGTCAACTAGTATATATTTAGCTACTATATAGTTCTATATATCTCTATATCTAGCTAATATAGTTCTAGCTACTATAGATCTAGCTACTCTACTCCTCTTCTTTTTTATGTCTTTTTTCCCTCCCCTTTTCTTCTTATTCACCTTCTTCCTCTCTCTTTTTCCTCCTTTTCCTTTCCTTCTCCACCATCTTCTTCCTTCTAACACTCCTCCCCCCTCCTCCCTGGGGAAGCTCAAGAGCAGACTCACTCACTCAAGCTGGGTGGGGTAACCAACCCTCTATGACTGCTTTCCTCCAGCAAAGCTCCACCTCCTAAAGTTTCCATGATCTTCCCAAATCCGTGAGCCCTTCTCTTCCCTCTCATCCTCCTCCTTCTTTCCCTTCCTCATTTTTTGTCTCCTTAGTTTTGTATTTATGTTTCAGGCATCAAAGAAAGCAGAGCCCTTGATAGATTCAGAAAAAAGATAAAAAGATTTATGTTCTGAAATGATGAATCACCAGCAATATATAGTGATTTATCACCAAAGAACACACATAGCTAGATAAAAGATTTAAAGTGATAACAATCTTACCCCACCAAAAGACAGAACTAAACAAAAGCAAAAGCAAACATCCATAGACAAACTGACCAATCTTCAAGCTACTTGTCATAAAAAGTGTGTGATGGCTGATTGGCAGAAGCAAACTTAGTCTCTATGGGTTTATCTTAGTCTTGGTATTCTCAAGTGGGGGCCCAGGTAAAACTTCTAGAGCTGCCTGCCTTGAAAACTTTTCAGAATGAGTTGGGAATATCAAAGGAGGCAGAAGGATCTGAAAGAGAGGGTGAGTGGCAAGGACTACCAAGAAATTCCATCTCCTGCTTGGAACGTGGCTGCAGTAACCAGGAACACTCAGCAGCAGTGGGTCTCTGTTTAAGACCTGCTGTACCAGTTACTCTTTTCTGATGCTGAGAGAGAATACCTAGAATCAAGCAACTTAAGGGAGAAATGCAGATTTATTCAGCTTATGCCCAGAGGGAAGAAACAGTCCATTGTGGCAGGAAAGGCATGCCAGCTGCAGTATTTGGAGGCAAATCACGTCCTTCATGGAATCAGAGAGCTGCTGGGGAAGCTCAAGAGCAGACTCACTCACTCAAGCTGGGTGGGGTAACCAACCCTCTATGACTGCTTTCCTCCAGCAAAGCTCCACCTCCTAAAGTTTCCATGATCTTCCCAAATCCGTGAGCCCATGGGGGACATCTGTATACACACACTCACACACACAAGAACAAATATATGCACACATATAAGCACACACATTTTTGCACATTAACATACACATTCATACAGTCAATGCATACTCTCATATATATACATGTATACCCACAAATACACACTCACACACATACACACACTATAGACAACACTCTCTCACACAGAAACACAAATATGCTCACATGCACATATATAAGCACATAAACACATACACACAAATATATACCACACACTGTCACGTATTCACACACACATGCATATATATACCAAATATACACACACACTCATATATACCCACTGTCACACATATACACATATACACACAGTAGGTCACAATCACACATATACACACTATATACATATACTCTTAAATACAAACACATATAAACAGACATATGCATACATACTCATACACATATACATACATATATATCACATATACATACCAACACTCACTTATAAACATACCACATACACTCTCACATACAAATACACCCAGAAATATATAAACATACATATACATACACACTCATATATATATATATATATATGTATAAAATGTACTCACACATACACACACCACACATTGTCACACACATACATACAAAAAGCACACACTCTTACATGCTTGTAAAAGCACACTCACACGCATATATATATACAACACATGAGGCATGAAAATAAGGGGTACACTAGCTGGGAAGAAGGGAGTAAGCAGCAATGGACGGGGTAATAAAAAAATTAAAGGACGTGAGTATGATCACAATATATCGTGTACATAAATGAAACTGTCAAAAATCAATATAAAAAATAAAGCAGGAACCTCAAAGAAATCACATTATAATAAAATCTAAATTTAAGAAAAAAAAGAGAGAGATGACCATTACCTAAGTCTCTCAATAAATTTTAAAAATATAGTCTGGTACACAGAAAGTTAGATGCCATATATACTCCCTGATAAGAGGATCCTAGTTTCAAACCCACTTAATGACAGATTCAAAGGAAATGAGTTTTGATACCAATAGGGTTGCAACCAAGGGCAGTGCAGGAACAGCAAAAAGGAAAACAACAAACCGTAATTCAGAACACCAAAGACCTTACATTAAACCAGCCAAATCCCTCTCCATCCTAAAGCTCAAGGAATCTTGCAGAAGAGGAGGTGGCAAGATTGTAAGAGCCTAAAGATGGGGAGAACCAATGATATGTAAGATGCTCCACATAAATCAGGGCAGCAGCAGCCAGGATATAGCCACAAATGTGATTGGACTTTGCCTGACCTCCACAATGGCTGACTTGTCAACAACCCCCCAAAGTCTAACATGGATCACAAGGGAGAAGGCTTCAGGAAGTATGATCCTTAGAGGTAAGGGGTACAACAGTCATAATAGAGTTCCCATGCTAGCCAGCAGCACTAGAAGGGGCTCCAACTTATGCCAATGAGTCCTGAACTCTCATTAGGGTAAAGGACTCACAGGGAGGTTCAGTGCTCACATAAATGGATTCTCCAGGGAATGGGAGGGAGGAAGTAGTAGGCACAAGAGAAGAGGAGGGAAGGAAGCAAGTGAGAGGGAGGGAGAAAGGGGGAGAGTGCAATGGAGGGTAATAGGGGAGGGGAGGGGAGAGGGAAAAATTGAATTTTAAAAAGTAAAAAAAAAGTATAGTCTGGTAAAGAAAAATTGATAACAGGGAACTTCCAAATGTTTCCAACTTCCATTTCTCATGTCTGTAGGTGTTTTAGATCCTCACACTCACAGTGCACATTCATATAGCAAATAATTCTCACTGAGAATATGTTCTTTTATCTTAGGACTTCTATTTTAATGGCACAAGGTTTATAAATATGCATGAGGTAAAATAAGATGATTTGATGCTAACATACAATGAGTCAATGAATAAATTAGGGTGACTGGTATTTCCATTTCCTTAAATGTGTATTTTTTGGTTGGGTTGGGAAACTTTGAATTCCTGAAGTTCTTTACAAAATACATAATAAATTATTGCAAACTGTAGCCACATCATACTCACAATAATTCCGTCTAACCATGTTGATCCCTGCTAACTAACCTCCCTGTCTTGTATACCGGATAGCTTGAATGATAGTGGGTCTACTTTCTTTTAAACACCAGCTATTTTTGTGTTCATACATAAGTGAGAATAGGCAACATTTTCCTCTCTCTGACAAGATCCAAATTTCCCTCGACACAATGCCCTAGGCTCAACCACATTGCTGCTAATAGCAGAATATGATTTTTCCCCATAGGAGACTAGTGGTCCATTGTATATGCATTCCCTGTTTCCCTTATTATTTCATTCGTCGACAGACAGTTCATTTGACCCTCTATCATGGTTATTGAGTCTTGTGCTACAATAAACTTGAGTGAAGAGGTTGATGGAATTCTGTCATGGTCCATCTGTTCTGAATTGTGGTAAGCTTCATGAGACTTGCCAGGATGGATTTTTGTATATTTCTATGTTCTTACAAACAAGTTGAAAAAAGACTTCAGAATGCAAGAAGATAAAACAGAACGTGTTTGGTACCAAGGCTTGTGAGATTGCTCATGGTTTTTAAGATACCTTCTCACTGGCTTGGTTCCCTCAGCTCATTCCCAGAAGCTCACAAGGTAGAAGGGCTGTCCTTTACATATGCATCATGACATTCATATGTCTTCTCTCTCTCTCTTTCTCTCTCTCTTTCTCTCTCTTTCTGTCAAATAAATAAATAAAAAGCTAAAACAGGACTGGAGAGATGGCTCAGGGGTTAAGACTCTGCCTCACAAGCAAAAGATCCTAAGTTTGTAACCTAGATCCCACGTAAAAACATCAGGCAGAAACAACAGTGGCTTGCACTTCCTGCCCTAGTGGGCAGTGTCTGAGAAATCCCGGACCAAAGCAAAAAGGAGGTAAAAGCAATCCAGGATGATTCCTGAAGTCTCCACAGAGGCACACATTACCCTTTGATACATATGCACACACACACACACACACACACACACACACACACACACACACACAGAGTAAAGTTTCTTAAAAAGCTAAATTTAAGAAAGGGTACAATGTAACACAAATAAAATGCATAAGTGCCATTTATAAACGCTCCTTGGGGTGGGTAATGCACACATATAATCCCAAAGCTTAAATAGGAGGATCAGAGATTCAAGGCCAGTCTAATCTACATATCAACACTCTGTCTCAGAAAACAAAGTAGCTACAACACTAACAAATGAACAAACTAACAAACAAAAAATCAAGCTAACAGCAACAAGAAGCAGCAAGTATCCCTTGGAGCATCATCCTATGTGAGTAGAAGAATCAGACTCCACCCTAGCATCATAACTCACAATGTACACCTGCCAGTGTCACAAGGAGGAGAAAAAGAAAAGGGGAGAAGAAAAGATAAAGGAAGGTAGTATGGTGATTAGATATATAGAAGTCCATTTGGCAGAAGATGAAGAAGAGGAAAGAAATGGCTCAGTCAGCAAGGAGCCTGGTGCACAATTATGATGGTTTGAGTTCACTTCTGTGTAAAAAGCTTAGTATGGTAGTGTGAGTTCCTAATGTCAGTGCTGAGTTGGTGGGGACAGGAGGATTCCTGGAATTTGCTGGCCATGCAATATACCTCTGGGTCCAGTGACAATTCTGACTCAAAAATTAATTTGAGGAGTAGAGTAATAGAGGAAGACATCAAATGTCAACTTCTGGCCTCCTTAGTCTCCACATGCATGCATATATAGGTGCATGTGCACATGCGTGTACGCACACACACACACACACACACACACACACACACAAGTAGTGTCTGCATCATATTTTACTTGAAGGTTTCTCATAAATTCACAAACAAATGGTTTAACGGGAGTAAAGTTTTATTTCAATTATTTACAATTGTCAAGTCACAGTTCTTAATCCAGCTTGACAGGGGAGTCCACACCAGGACCAAGGGCAAGGAAACTAGCCACACCATATCCACAGGACTACTGACAGAGGGGCAAACCTCACTTGCCAGAAAGCATGTCTGCTCATGTGTGCCAGAGAATGCCAACTGAGTGAACCATCTAAAGGAATCTGGAAGCAGACTCATGCTTATGGAATGCACTGGTCTGACCAACTCACTTCAGGAGCTGAACATCTCAGCAGCCTCACTCTGGTGCTATAGAATGCCAAATGTTTATTGAGCCAGCTTCCCCCATCTTATCCATCTGCTCAAGGAAAAGTCCCACCTACCATGTGCTGGGTCTTCCCCATCAATTAAACTATCTCCTTCATACTTGTTCAAGGGTTAACTCAACCACTAATTCTTTACAAATGTTCCCAGAGCCAGAATATACAATTGTCAACTTGACACCTGAATGCAACTATTCCAGGGTAGATAGTATGTTGTCTTTAGTTGTCATGTCTTGGCTAAGAGAGATGTTTCCCTCCTCTTGTCCTGATTCTTTCAGATCTTGACACTTTAAAGATGTTCTGGATGATATTGATAATTAATTTAAGGCCTTGTGTTGTTTTTCTCATGGTTAGAAAAGAATTATACATTTGGGGTCTGAAGAGGTGGCTCAGGGGTTAAGCCTCTGCTTTGCAGGCGGGAGGTCCTGTGTTCAGATCCTAGACCCCACGTATAGACGCCCGGTGGAAGCAGGGGCGGCCTGCATTTCTAGTCCTGGTAGGGCGGAGCCTGTGAATCCCTGGGCAGAGTAAACAAAGAGGAGGTGGAGGCGGTCCATGGTGGTTCCCAAATTTTCCCGTGGTTCTACATACACACACACACACACACACACACACACACACACACACACATGCATGCACGCACAATTGAATAAATAAAAAAAAGAAAAGAATTACACATTTGGCAAAGGAACACTGTGTAGTACATGAAAGCTACTAATGTAAGTCATGACTTGTCCACATGGATGAGACTGTACTTATCACTGTTATCAATTCTAAATTTGCTTTCTAAATCCTTTTTACTCTGTAGGCATTGGATTAAGATCACTACTTAAGGTCAGGACTCATGCTAATAAACGGCTCAATGTGTAAAGTGCTTGCTGCATGGACAAAAGGATCCAGGTTCAGATCCCCAGCATCCATATAGAATTGGAGACAATAGAGTACTTCTCTAATTGAGAGGTGTTGGGGGTGGTTAACAACTCACAACCTTCAGTCCAGCAAACCTGGCTCGTTCAGTGGTTACCAAGAGACAGTAGAGCACTTCTCTACTTGAGAGGTGTTGGGGGGGGTTAACAACCCACAACCTGCAGTCCAGCAAACCTGGCTTGTTGTTTTTTGAGACTCTGTCTCAAAAAAGTGGACCCTAAATCATGACACCTAAAATTGACCTCTAACCTTCATGTAAGACACATTTATGTCCCCAGTGACATACATGAACACACAAAGAAGCACATTATACCCTCTACACATATGAACTGTGATTACTAGGTACAAGTGTCAACTTGACAATTGAAGACTTGAGCTCTGGGCACAGTTATGAATGACTTAGCTGGTGTGTTAAGCCCTGAGCTACCCTGCAGGAGGTTGTTTGATTAATGGGAAAGTACAGCCCATGGGGGTGGGGAAAGATAAGACTTTTCCCTGGGCATTTGGGCAAGATGAAGGGAGATGATTCTGGGAGTAAGCATTCTTTGGCATACCTTGGCCAACCACAGTGATCTGGCAAGTAAGGATTATTGGCCTTCTTTCAGCAGTCCTGAGGGTACATGGATATGATATAACCACTTTCTCAGTGCTTGGTATTGGTGTGGACCCTCCTGCCAAACTGAATTAAGAACTGGAGTCAGACAATCATAAGCCAAAATAAAGCCAATAAGCCATTTTGTAGTGAATTCATCAGCAAAAATAATTACAGCTACATACACACATAAGATTTTTTTGTAAAAGTTCACAAGTCATATACAAGGAGCATCTATGTAAAATATTTAAATTCTTGTTCTCTTCCCCACTTCTTTGACTACTCTATCATTAATGAAATCATTTCTTTCAACTATTGAAATATGGATATGGCTATGTGTCCACAAACTGACAACCGATCACTTTAATCCTCAAAACTTGGTATGAATATTTCTGTATTTCCCTGTAGTAAAAACACCTGTCACAGGTATTTTGGCTCCAATCTTTCAAGAAATCACAAATGATTACATAAATAGATTGTTTGGGCTGGCAGCCTATTGGTAGGCCACTTTGAGTTTTAATAACTTCATGTGTGCTGTGATTGAAACAATCTCATTCTACACACGAAAGGTAGTTCTGTGAAGAGCCATACCTTGCTTCTAGAATTTGCAAATTCAATTTTTCCAAGTAAAACGCTCTCTGGGTGCCCTGCTGAGCAATTTTTGTAAATTGAGTTTGTGGCCCTGACCCTTAGTTCCTCCAAAGAATTGGGTTTTGATGAATGAACAGTATTATTAACGCATTTGCATCTTTCCCATGTTCATCTAACATTATTAAAACTTAAGATTGCACACGGCCTTTATCCACACCCTCCCTGCCCCTCCCCAGGATGCGAAGCCATTGAAAGAATCTATTTCTTGCAGCCTGTATCTATGGAAAGAAAATGCTTTTGTTTATAACCCATAATGAAGACACACACACACACACACACACACACACACACACTCCCTCAGCAATTAAACCATTAGGAAATGAAAAATGTCTCCCACCTCATCCTGTGTTACTGCTACAAACTGAAAGAAGTATATATCTGCAAGAGGTGATTTCTTTTTTTCTTTCTTTCTTTTCTTTCTTTCTTTCTTTCTTTCTTTCTTTCTTTCTTTCTTTCTTTCTTTCTCTCTCTTTCTTTCTTCTCTCTCTCTCTTTCCCTGCCTCCCCTTCCCTCCCCTCTTTTCTTCTTTCTTTTCTTTCTTTCTTCTTTCTTTCTTCTTTCTTCTTTTCTTTCTTTCTTTCTTTTTTTCTTTCTTTCTTTCTCTCTCTCTCTTCTTCTTTCTTCTCTCTCTCCTCCTCCTTGCCTCCCCCTTCCCTCCCCCTCTCTCTCTTTCTTTCTCTTTTTCTTTCTTTCTTTCTTTCTTTCTTTCTTTCTTTCTTTCTTTCTTTCTTTCTTTCTTTCTTTCTTCCTTTCTTTCTTTCTCTCTCTCTCTCATTCTTTCTCTCTTTCTGTATCCTAGGTGTGTGATTTTAAAGGGCACCCTGGGAAATAGCAAGCCCCATGTAAACCTTGCTGATAGGTATGGATGAGTGACTGCCTCTACAAAGCTCTGTAAGCTCACCATTTGAAACAAGCCAGATCTCTCCTAACACCCATAGGAACAAGACATTTCATTCTGGTAAAAAGCCTCTTGCCAAAATATGTTTTTAATAATGCAACTCTAAGGATGATCTCTGATACTTGGAGCTGCGTTGTTTCTATCTAAAGATGCTGTGGGAGTATCAATGCCCAGAGCCGGGTGCAGACATTAAGTCTAAGCCAAAACACATAGCTAGAGGAAGCCACATCAGCTAAGCCTCACAAGCAAAAGGACCCAAGTGCAGATCCTTAGATCCCATGCAGGCCTGTAATTCTGGCCTTGGAGGTGGAGACTGAAAAACCCCAGAGCAAGCAATAAAGAGGTAGAGCAATCCAGAATGATGCCTGATGTCACCCTTGGGTCCTCACAGACACACACACACTCTAGTATCTTCTTGTATACACACACACACACACACACACACACACACACACACACAAAGAGTGGGGAATATTTACAAGTGTCCAGCCATAAATTTAGAACATCTCTTTAATGTCTGAAATGACTTTGTGTCCTGGGTAAACGGTTCTTTCATTTTAGCATTACTCTCTGCTTCACCTCAAAATAATGTCCACATGGACAAATGTGTTAATAAATTTCTTTGCATTGTTGGGACCACAACACTGGCCAGCAATAAGTTATGGTTGGAAAAGCTCGATTTCGATTCAGGGTTTCAGGAGGTGGAGCAGATTGTTTCCTGCCAGCAGAACAGGCAATGGTGACTGGTGAACCAGGAGGCAGAGCCTGGGAAGGGACCAGAAGTGGGCGTCACCTTTCATGGCCTACTCCAGTGACCTAATTTCTTTAGGGAGACATATCTCATATAGTTCCCACACATTTCCAAAGTAGTGTTACTGAGAAGAAAGCATGCAAAACATAATCAGGTGGGAGACACTTAAGATTCGAACCATAAGAATATGTGAAACTACGATGACCTTGGGCTCTGAGAAGGGAGTGTCATGTTGGTGAGGATTTTTTTTAAAGTAGATCACATACTAGGACACAAAGAAAGTCTCAACAAATACAAAATGATTTGAAATAACACATTTCATTTTTTATCAGATCATAATGGAATAAAGTTAGAAGTCAGCAAGACATGAAGACCACAGGAATGATACAAACTCACTGCTCTACATATAGGAATCAACTTGACAATGAAAGGCTCAACTCTGGGCATATTTGTGAAGAATTAGTAGTTAAGGCAAGCCCTGAGCAAGTCTGTGAGTAGATAATCTAATTGATGTGGGAAGACCCAGCCCACAGTAGATGGATAGATGGATAAGATCAAGACAACTGGTTCAATACTTAGGCAGATTTGCAATCTTGCAAATGAGGCTTTCCCCTCTCTCAGCAATCCCTGTAGATGTGGTAAAGCCAGTTCCCATGTCTCCTGGTGTTGGTTTGAGCTCTCCTGCCAAGCTGAACTATGTACTGTAATGGAGAATCACAAGCAAAAATAAAATCCCCTTGTTCTCCAAAGCTGTTTGTTTGTGAATGATTGACAGCATGCAGACAAACTGTGGCATTCCCAGCATTCACATCATTGAATGATGCTCAGGTCATTGAGAAAACCAATAAGGAAATGGCATAGTTAATCTTTTGATGCTCCTGTGGGCTTGTTTGGTTCTCTCCCTAAACTGGATGGAAACTATCATATCTGCTCTTGCCTCTGGACTTGAATACGACGTAGTGTTCTTTGTTCCAGACCCTGCAGAGCCTCCTTTACTCAGATGTAATCTTACAAACCAGTAGTGTGTCACAGAAGGTTTCAGGGGAAGCCACAGACCCTGCACTCACCCAACTAAACACTCCATACTCTTCATATAGTGTACAAGACCACTGCCTTTTTCTGAGAGCCCCGAAAGAGACAAAGATGAGTTATGTTCATCTTCCAAGGTATTTCCAAACAATTCCAATGTTTATTGAAGTCCCACTGCAAAATCAAGGATAGAGAATGAGGATTGTTTTTGTTGTTGTTACCATTGTTTGTTTGGTTTGGTTGACAGGGCCTTATACTCACAGCCAAGGTAAATATAAATCATCATGTGCAGCTCATGTATTGAGCACTTAGTTTCCACTGAGGAATACTGTTGGAGGAGGTTGTGAACCATTTTGGAGGAGAAGCATTGCTTATAAGTGTAGTTTACTCAGTCCTGGAAATAGAGCCCAGAGTATATGCTAGGCAAGCATTCTACCACTAGATGTACATCTGCAGGAACAAAGAGGTGGCTTCCCCACTTCGTTTTCTCTCTAGCATTGATTTCAGTGACATCTCCTGAATTCATCCTCCTGAATTCAAAATGGCACCCATGAAAAAAAAACTCTTCCTTCAGAGAAGTGAAAATAATTGAAAAGAAAAATATTCTTACCATTACTTGCATTTTATCCTGGGCAAGAAAGCCAAAGAAACTCTTTTGATGAAGTCATACACCTGTAGTTTCTAAGCAATTTCATCTTTATCGTCTCCTCTCTTTGTCTTCTTAATAACCGAGGTCTATTATAGGAGTTTGTATCAAATGGGGCAGTCAATTGACATTCACGCTGTTTCTTTACACCAGTACAAGAAAGCATTTAGACCAAATTCCTCAAATAGGCTGGAATCTCAGGTCAAAGGGATGTGATGCTGGGTCAAGCTTGAAGAGTGGATTATTTGCTCTGTTTTCAGACTCCTGGGGTGTCTTCTATTCTAATAAGCCACAGTATCTCAGTTCAGGGGCAGCTGGGCATGGAAGCTTTGTCTCTGAGCAGAGAAGGATCGCTAACAGAATTATAGAGCACTTTTCAAGCCAGCCAAATATTACAGTCTGATAAAAGAACAGATGAAGCAGAAGCTGTCTTGTAGAATGGGAGGGATCAGTTACAAATCCATCAAGCCCAGGGCACACTGCACGGGGGGGGGGGGTCTCTGTCCCCTTCCATGAAAATCTTCCACTTGATAGCATCCAAGCATCATAAAGGCTACAAACTGCCCCAAGAATCGCACCCCCTCTTTTTTTTTTCTCTTCTGAGAATGATAACTCCCATTCACTGTCAGCTAAACAAGCAAAAAGTTGCTAAGCCTGGTCACCTCATCTGTAAGATCAGAGTCTCTGCCTATGCCTGTGTTGTGAAATTTTTTCTGGGAAAGGGGGTGGGATTTCATAGTTACGTGCAGGTATAAGACTGGAAGCTCTGAGTACATTTGTAAAAAATTGGTAGTTGAATTAAAGCCTGAAAAAGCTTATAGTAGACCGTCTACTTGAGAGAAAGGCCCAACCTATAGTGAGTGAAACTAGTAACTGGACAGATGAATAAGGTAGAGGGAGCTGGTAAGGGAAATTGGTATCCTTTGGTATACTTGCCCAGATATGCTGGTCTGGCAAGGAGGAATTATCCCTCTCTCAACAGTTCTGTGGATGTGTGGATATGGTGTAGCCTGTTCCCTTAGCCCTGGTGTTGGTGTGGACTCTATAGCTGAGCTGGATAAGAAACTTGTAACCAAGACTCCAAAATAAAACCTCTTGTTCCCTTAAGCTCCTGGCTTCTAAATTTATCAGCAACAATGTAGGCTAGCAACTGCTACAGAGGAAATGTCTATTCACTCCAGATAGGGTACTGATAACAGACCAAAGAGATGACTCTACCCACATTCAGTTTAGGGATCAGTTGACAGTGTGTGGCTCATGGGAGTTATCATTCTGAGAAAATAAAAAAAAATGGAGAGGGTGCAATTCCTGGGGCAGGTGGGAGCCTTTACAATGTTTGGTGCTATCAAGTAGAAGATTCTTGAGTATATTTGGGTTACTCCAGGAGCATGGGTGAGAGTCATGAATCACTGACAAGCCCACCCCAGAGTGATAACCCATAAATACCAAGGAATCTCCTCTCTCCAGCTATTGTTGCTGTTGCTTATCTAAATTTGGGGAGGGGGCTTGTGAATCTTGTAAGTTTCAGGAGCTTTCAGAGTCTGGTAAGTTTCTTTGATTCTTGGACCTTGTCTGGGGGGGGAATGTTTCAATTTGGAATAATTAAGAGATGCACAAGAGCAAGGTAGCAAAGTGACACACCTGGCATTAACTAAGATCAGCTGAGACCATACCTGGCAAGGTCAGCTGAGACCACCTGAAGAGATTATCTGGATAATACAAGGATCAGCCCTAGATCTGATTGGAACCTCCCCAGATCTCATTGGAGCCTCCCAATAATGGACCAGATAAAAGGAACCACAGAACAGAAGAAGAGAGATTCTCCAGTCTTACAGCTCTAAGCCTCTGGGATGGGTGTGACATAGACTGTCCTCACAGTGAAAGACAGTATTTCCCCTCTGGAACTGTAAACTGAATAAATCTCCCTTCCTCCCTTAAGTTGTTTGATTTTGGGTGCTCTTTCATAGCAACAGTTAATAGTAACTGTTACACAGCTTAACTATTTAGTGTAAAATACACTAGAGATTTTAAATGGCCTTCCTAAATGTCCATATGTTAATGTGTGGTTCCTTGTTGAAATCACATGTCGCCCCCCAAGTCTCCCTTCAGAGAACTGAAGATAATTGAAAACTCCAAGGCTCAGGAAATCTTGAAGAAGAAAGGGCTGTAAATAGGAGCTGGCAGTAAAGGAGAGGGCTTGGCTTGACTAGTTCCTGTCTGTGTGGCCAAGACGACTTTTCTTTTGCAGGAGACTGAGAAGAGTTATTCCTACTCCAAGTCATTGTCTGCAGATTTGGACACAATCTCATCGCCCAACACAGGGCTGGGAATGACTGGAGAGCAACTTTCATATGGTACTACCTCTTTCTTTTGCATTCCACGACGGCTCCTTTTTCCACATTGCTTCCTGCAACCTAGCAGTTCACAATGAAGGAACCATTCTGAGCAAGCCATGGGCACTTAGAATATTGATTATTCATTTAATGCATCTTGGGGCTGTTCCTCTGCTTTACCACTTACCACATGATATAAACTACAGTTTGGATTTTAAAACCTTCTCCAATGTGCATGTGTTAAAAGTATGGTCCCTTACTGAAATTGCACCCCCATTCTAAGCCTTAGGGAACCTCGTGGAAGAAAGGGCCCAAAGAACTAAGAGCCTGAGGGTGGGGAGTGGTGTAAAGATACAAAATAACTCTGACCATGATAAGGCTGATGCACCCAAGAACTCGCTGAAGTGACAGCAACTTCCTTAGACCTGCATAATATCAACATTTCACTGTGATTAAGGGAGGATATGAAGAAATACTACAACTCCCTGACAGACTACTTGTTAAAGGCTAATACCAGACAGGAGAAGGGAAGTTTCTTTACTCTACAATTTACCCACTAAGTCATCCCTGCCACAGCAAGTTCTCAGGCACTTTCTAGGACAGACATTCCAGGTGAAACCCAGTGAGTTACACATTTATAAAAAATACATGAAAGTAGGAGGGAGACTGACTAGAAAGGAGAAAGTATAAAGTGGGACAGGAATTAGGTAGCAAAGGGTAAAAACACATAAATTCATTGTATTTATGTGTGAAAGTGTCAAAGAATGAAAAAAAAAATAAAAAGAATGATTCCTGTTCAGAACTGTTAGGGAATCATAGGATTAGAGATTTAGAGTGTAGAGGAAGGTCTTCACGTCATTGGGAACATGACCTTCGAAGCGATAGTGTCTACCTTCCGTCTCCCCCATCCCTTGCTTTCTACCTTCTTGACCAGGAGAAGAGTGTTTTTAAACACTGCTCTCACCCAAAACAATAGAATAACCTTCTAAAACCATGGGCCCAAACCATCCTTTCCTACTTGTAAGAGAGGTGCCTAAGCTATGTGTTACAGTAATGGGAACTGGCTGCTGTAGAACACCTCAGTACTTATTCAAGCACTCAGATTTTGCTGAGATTCTGGAAACTTCAAGAAGAAGGAACTAGCTGTAGGAAGGAGGTCCACTGGGGGGGTCATCAAGAACCCAAACCAGTGTCTTCTTTCTGCCTCCGGTCATGCCTCACCCTGGTCCCAAAAATCCGCAAAACCAGTGAATATGAATTCAGACTTTGGGAACTGTGAGGTTAGAGAAATCCTTGCTTTCTTAAGCCTTTTGCCACAATTATTTTGCTTGGTATTATAGAACCCTAACTCACAAGACCACCTCTAACTTATTTGAACTTCTCATCACTCGTCTTCTGCTATTACTGGGTGTGTTCCAACAGGGATGTGTGTATGTGCGTGTGCGTGTGTGTGTGTGTGTGTGTGTGTGTGTGTGTGTGTGTATCTTTGTGTTAATGAGCTCATTTTATGTGCACTCCTCTGCTTTGGTACTCCATTCCTATGACTTCTTTCTCCTTTTTATTGAATAAATTTTTTTTATAAAACAAGAATTTATTTTATTGTGTTTCTTTCCCGGTTGTTAATACCTTTAAAATTTCTGGCTCCAAAGCATCTTTCATTGTATATGGCACACACTTTGATGAAAAAGAGTCACTGGGTACTTTGAACCCCGAGAAATGTATCTCACTTCAGTTAGACTGTTCTTCACAGATTTATGATGACATCTTAATTTTTAACCTCTATATACAAAGGGAAGTTGGTGTGAATCTATATGTGTGTGCGCACATGTATATGTATGCATATATGTAATGTACATGGATTAGGATGCATATATGTACATATGTAAGTATGCATGTGGATGTTTGTACATACATAGGTGCACATGCACGCATGTGAGCATATGCATGTGTGATCTAACTCACAATATATTTCCATCTCTCCTTGATATTTTCATAACATCTAAGTCATTTCACCTTTTGCATAAAAGTACAGCATGAAGGTTCATCTAAATCATACACTAATTTTTCTGGGTCTTTCATAACTGGTTTTAACAGCAAGGACACACATGGGAAGTGCAGTCCCTAAGAATTCTTTTGGAAGCTGAGTCTCTTCAGGATGGTTTACTGAAAGTGAATGAATTTGATGATATCATGGTGTTATGAACAGTGTGCTACAGAAAGGGCAATATTCATATTCTTCCTCAGCTGTACATACTCCAACCCTAGTCATTGGGATTGCCAGTTAGTTAAGGCTATCATAATTGCCTGGGGTGTACTGTGCTCTGATTCAGGAGGGATTCACCCAAGCGTTTGAAGCAGGAAGACTTTCTCAGTTTCTCTTTTTCTTAGAACTTTGTCTTGCCAGTATAATAATGAGTAAAATAATTGTAGCAAAAGGCTTGCTTATTCAAACAGGAGAGAAATAGAAGCACTTTCTGCATCTCAAAGTTGAGACACAAGCTGTCATGTTGCATATTCTTTCCACGACTCTTGATTTCTTTAACAGGAAGGACAGCTGGGCATTGTCACTGATAGTCTGATCTTTGCATCAAGAGTAATGTGCTGTGTCAGTAAGCTTGCTCCAATCACAGGATACCCAGCCCACTTTCCACACTCAAGTCTGAGAATCTGAATTTTGATAAAGCATCATAAAGTCTGTGACATATATGACAAGAAAAGAGGATGGCATACTGTCCCGCGCAACCGTCTCGCCAGCAAGAACAACGCGGCACATGCACAGGATCCTTCTGCAGTAAAGCTTTAATGCGTCTTGAGAGGGAGAGCATAAGCTTTCAGAGTAGAAGCGGAGACCCCAAACAGGAAAAACCCAACCCTTATATAGGTTAACGGTCTTCGCCTAGGACGTGCAGCCTTCTGACTGGCTGTTGCTCGTACAACGTCAAAGGGAGAGGCGGGAAACCAAGGATGGTCAGTTACCCGGCGCCTGCGCAGTAGCTTGTTCTGCCGGAGTCGGCGCCATCTTGTAACGGAGGATGCATGTAGGGCGGCGCCCTACATCTCCCCCTTTTTTTATATATAATGATATAGCCAAGCAACTATAACCAAGCGAGTAGGTCACCCATGTGATGAGGGATAGAGGCAGAGGTTGTGCCTCCTGTTACAAACATTAAGACTGTGTCCGAGCGCTGCTACTAAGTCTTAATATGACCCGGAGTGCTCTCGACCTGTCCTCTGCCGTTTTTCCAGGAGAGGGAAACTAGGGCAGGCAACCCTCATGCTGGACAACATGCCTCCCAGAGGAGCATGTAATCCTCTATGCGATGCTTTGCTCCACATCCCTCATGGGCTGCTCTGGCCAGACATTCTACCTCGTGCAATGGGTCCATGCCCTGGGTGTGCAAGAACTGTCTGACTGGCGGCCTACTGTTTGAGCATAGTTAGCCAAATATCAGTGGAGGTCCCGTGTTCTAGGGCCATAAGCGCTTGGGCAATAACCACCTTGTCTCTCTTTGTTCGTGCCTTGAGCCTACATACCAGCCAAAGAAGTAATACTAGTCCACAACAAAGAGCAGTTCCAAACAATCCCACCCCCACCCATTCTTTGAAGTAAGAGAAGGCTGAGGAGATCCATGTAGACAGTCCTTCAGTTAAGGACAGATCAAGGCGTGTGGAATTGACTTGAATGATGGCGACTCTTAGTTCTCGGAGGGTCTGTTCAAAGTTGGCGGTCCAATTCTGTAATATAAACTGAGAGAGGCTTTTTGACAAGTTAGCGGCCTGGGTAAAGTTCGTATATTGAACAGATGTAACGCATAGGCCTGGAAGCTTTTGTTCGCATCCTAGCTGGGCCAGCTGCCATAGAATATCTATTTGTTCTTGGGCCAGATCTATGCGCTGATTAACCAGCATAAGCCCTCCCTGTACTTGGGTATTAGCCGAGACTTGTTTGTCCATGGCTGTGGACACCGAGGATGATAGTTCATTAACAACCTTAGCCGTTTGGACCTGGCCGGACAACGCCAAGGCCGAGGCCGTGAGTGAAGCGGTAACGGCCACGGTGGCAACGATGCTGACAATAGCAGCGGTGATCCCAAAATCTCTTTTGTGTCTAAACAGGGTCATGAATCCTGGGGCATACTAATGTTAGAGGATGTGTGGTGGCATTCCAGCATATGGTATAAAAGCAAGATCTTATTGAGCAATTTAATTCATTTAATTCCCCATTATTAGAAGCGTTGCTAACTATCCATATAAACGGTGGCCAAACACAAACTGGAGCGGGCCTGAATTTCACCCTTGAGCCCTGTTTTGGACTAAAATTGAGAACATCAGAATTACTTTGGTTATAGGACATTTCGCCCTTTTCAGAAGCCCCTCCAAGGAGCATGGCCATGGGTGTAAAATCCGTACAACTGAGTGAGACCACAAAGTAGCCACAAATCAAAGGGATTAATATCATACCTCCATGGGTCCATGGTGGTATGGTTTCCTCCATCGCCCTCAAGTGGAGAGAAGGTGAAGAATCTATTGAGAGGGTTTGCTCTTCGCGCCTGACATCCAGTCCAAGGAAGAGTGGTAGAGGGGGGAACGTCCTCTCGGGTCCTTCTACAAAAGGGGGTTAGCCTAGGTTGTGTAGGGGGATTGGAGCGCGATGCGTATGTTGAATTGACACGAGGCCACCAGCCGTATATTATTGTGGCATTGGCCTTAACTATCCGGTTTGTAACTTTAGATTCTCCAATCCAGGCATAAGAATGATTAAATAGCAAAATACAAGGATGTTCTGATGACGTATTGGCCGCCATGAAGCAGAGGCTGCCCTGAAGGGATATGGTCCTATTCTCTTTTACCTTTTCTATATGGGTGTCTATTGGTAAATAGGCCAGCCCTAAGGTTTCATCAGTAGTAAAAAGGCGAGGGAATACTTGTGCGTTATCATCTGGATGATATCTAGCAGCTTCCTTTTCTAACTCTTCTTCCTCTTCAGTATTTAGAACTTCCTCCCCTGACTCTTCAGAGTCACTGGAGCTGTCTATATTTAAGGCTTCAAGCTCATGTGAAGGATATAAGCCAGCTCCTCCCTTTGATGTAGTAGCAGGGGGAGGATTTCTGTAGTCTGGCAATAACATTCCCGTGTCCTTAACTTCATCGGGAAGGCCCTTTTCGTCTTTAGGGAAGGGGTTTCTTTTTTTTGTGCGCGCCTAACCTCTCACTACGCTCAGTTTCTGACATGCTATCCTGGACTTCTTCAAGACAGAAAAGGCATACCTCTCTGAAGCGTACTTACCCTGCAGTTCTGAATCCTCCTTGCAGTCAAGGGGTCTCCGATGGTGCTGACGATGGCAAGATCGCAAATTCCCGGGTTTCGGCACCAAATGTCCCGCGCAACCGTCTCGCCAGCAAGAACAACGTGGCACACGCACAGGATCCTTCTGCAGTAAAGCTTTAATGCGTCTTGAGAGGGAGAGCATAAGCTTTCAGAGTAGAAGCGGAGACCCCAAACAGGAAAAACCCAACCCTTATATAGGTTAACGGTCTTCGCCTAGGACGTGTCGCCTTCTGACTGGCTGTTGCTCATACAACGTCAAAGGGAGAGGCGGGAAACCAAGGATGGTCAGTTACCCGGCGCCTGCGCAGTAGCTTGTTCTGCCGGAGTCGGCGCCATCTTGTAACGGAGGATGCATGTAGGGCGGCGCCCTACAGCATACTTTTGAAATTTAGACCAACGATTGCATTAAAGGATTTCCTAAGAGATTTTGATGAGTTGTTAAAGTGGTTCAATAAAATGGTTTAAAAATTTTACCCATCAGCACAATGGGTGTCTGAGATGAAGAACCATTGTTAATATTATTATTTTCAAGAAAAATTTCAGACACCATCAAGATACAGAACATATACCTGAAAGAGTCTGTAGGAGTAACTCTTTCTGCTGCTATGAGACAATATTCAGAGAGAAGGAAGTTTCAGGGAGAAAAGGGAGATTTATTCAGCTGATAATTCCAGTGGGGAAATACAGTCCATTATGGCAGGAAAGGCACAGTCAGCTGGCAGAAACTGGAGGTACCTCAAGTCACTGCAGACATCATGGAAACAGAGAAAGCGAATTGACAGTTGCAAGATCAGACTACTAGCAGAATTGGGGTTGGAGGTGGGGCTAACCAAACTCAAGGCCCACCCCCTGTGACATGCCCTCTTCCAGCAAGGCTCCACTTCCTAAAGATGCCTTGACCTTCCCAAACATTGACAACAGCTAAGGATTTAAATACATGAGCCTGTGGGCAACTTACATTCAATCCAGGACAGAATAAAATGCAGCATCCCATAACGAAAGGGCCATACCCATGTGTGTTGTTTACAACAGCCAAGATGGAAAGTCAGTCAAGAAGTCTTTTAGCACGTGAGCAGCTACACGAAATGTGGCAAATACACACAGTAGACTTTTAAAGACCACCCACCACACCTGCTGAGCTTTTTAGATTGGATCTGGGGATCTGAACTCTGGTCCATTGTTTGCATAGCAAAGCATTAACAACCATAAACTCAATTTTTACACAATCTTTGCTTAAAACCAAATATTTAAAGGAAGAAATGTAACTTGGTCGGTGCTTTTATTGAAGATGTCTTGAGATAAATCAAAACAGATTTAGAATGAGATGGCATACTGGACTGCTAATGTCTTGATGGTACATGTGGTACATGTGTGGAATCCCAACATCCAAGAGGCAGGGTTGGGAGAATTTTGAGTTTGCATCTGGCTTGAGCTATATCGTGAGACTATGACTAAAACAAATTCTGTTTAGGCAGTTACTAAAATGTTTCATGTTGATAGGTTAGATGTTTGACTTTCTTGTCACACATTTCTAAGGAGAACAATATAGGAAATATGCAAATCACAATTAGGAGGCAAGAAGAGAAAAAATAAGTCTCAAGTACTCATGACTTCAGGAAGGTTACTCTTTGTGCTGCTATGAGACAACAGTCAAACAAAGTTTAAGAAAAAAAGGGGATTTATTTGGCTCACAGGTCCAGAGGGGAGACACAGTCCATTAGGAAAGAAAGGCATGGCAGGCAGCAGAAACAGGAAGTGACTCAGGTCAATGCAGACATCATGGAGGCAGAGAGAGCAAGCAGCAACATAGAAGAGCAGACCATTAGAGGAAGCAGGGCAGGGTTACCAAACCTCAAGGCCCACCTCCTGTGACCTGCCTTCCTCTAGCAAGACTCCACCTCTAAAAGAGCATGATCTTCTCTAACACCAGCTAAGAACCCAAACACATGAGCTTATATAGGACAACTTGCATTCAAACCAATCTTCCAGCAAGAATCCATTGCATCTCTTTTAGGTCTGTTGTTGAATTCCTCTCTGGAGTGGACAGATATGTGGCATCTCCCCCCCAAAAAAATTCATACAACAGTGACATTTCTTTGCAGCCCAAAGGAAAAGTTGTATAGCAAAGCCAAGTTCCTAACTTAGAGGTGATTAGAATTGCAACATTCCCTGTATAGGCAGCCCTACACAGTCATAGTGATGCAGTCAGAGTCCAAGTAGACGATCCAGTGAGTTTATTAGCATTTCTTAGAGGACACTGGGTCATCCCATAGCAGTCATAGTGGAATCTTCCATCTCCAGCCAGGATTATGGCTTCCCTACAGCTGTATAGTTGGGGTTCTCCTGTTAATTAACCTTCTTCAGCCTTCATACTCTAGCCCCTACAAAGACCTCAAATGTCTTGAGACCACATGCAATTTAGGACAGAATTACAAAGTAATGGCTGGGAAAAGGCTTCCTGAAGGGAGCAATCAGAATCCCAGATGAAGGTCTAACAGCCTTCCCCAGGTCTCTCTGTCTCTGAAAGAACATCAGCAATCAACAACCTGGATCTTGATGGTCTCTTGCAAGCAGTTACAGCTGGCCAGACAGAGACAGCAGCTGCTTTGTTAGGAAGAAAACTGCATACAACAAACACACTCTCAAACAGGTCTACACATTGAAGTCAATTCAAAAACTTGAAAGTATTAGCATGAGAATCACATATTTGAGGTCAAGGAGGATATCTCAGTAGGGAATTTTCTTGACTTGAGAATAGAAAGACCTGAGTTGGAGTCTTCTAATCCACAGAAGAAAGAAAAGAAGGAAAATAAAGGAGGAGGAGGAAGAGAAGAAGATAAAAGAGGAGGAAGAAGAAAAGGAAGAGGAGGAGGAGAAGAAGAAGAGGAGGAGGAGAAAGAGGAAAGGGAAGAGGGAGAAGAAGGTGAGGAATGAAAAGAGAGAAGGAGGGGGAAAAAAGAAGAAGAGGAGGAAGAGGAGAAGCAAGAGTAATGGAGAAGAAAGAGAAAGAAAACGAGGAAGAGCAAAGAGATGAGGAAGAAGAAAGGGAGGGAGAGAGGGAGGGAGGAAGGGAAGAAGAGAGGCATCAAGGGGGAACAAAGAGGAAGAAGAGAAGAAAGAATAGTGGAGAAGGCACATGTGTGTGCATGTGCACACACACACACACACGACTGAATATTGGAATGATTGTGAACAAGACATTAGACAGTGCCTGTTGTGGTTGTCACAACACATACAGTGGGCATCAGGCTTCCTGGCCTGTGGGAAGACAGAGTTTTGGGTTCCACAAAGCATCGGGAAATGCACAAGATGGACCTGCCACTGCCACTTATGATCTCACAGCAAAATTAATTGTGGAGTCTTCACCAATGAATAATTGGGCAATGCATGTCGAAGCACATGAGATGAGCACAGTGTTTATAATTGGCTTTGTTTCACTGTGACAGGAAACAGCCAACAGCCAGCTGTGTAGTCCATCCTGTGATTAATTAAAATATGACAGCATGAGTCTCCTAAATTAGCTAAACTGTTAAAGAATTCCTACTTAAGAACGCTCTCTAGGTTAAACCATGAATTCTGCCAGGCAGGTCCCAGAGGATGAATAATGATCCTCGGAGACTTTCAATACGAAACTGCTTCAGATAGTTTCTTCCTTTGCTTCCTCATGCTGCGTCTGCATGGAACAGTGTCTCTCTAATGGGGATGTATTACCACCCCTTGGACCAGTCAGACCCAACACACTGTGGTGTGGAGGCCAAGGTGAGCTTGTACCATTGGCTCATCAAAGAGACAGCTAAGCATTCCACACACACATATGACTGATATCACTGGAACAAACCCACAACAAATGCCAGGGAAGAACTGTATGCTCCCTTCTCTCTGTGTACTAGCTGATCTCTTATTTCTCACATTTCCTATAGAGCTCTACCACACTTCTTCATGGAAGGTGGCCTGGTTAGATACAGGTGTCAACTTGATGGTTGAGGGTTCGAGCTCTGGGTACATTTGTATTGGCAGTCAAGTTAAGCCTGCAACAAACAAGCTTGTAGGAGATTATCTAATTGATGTGGAGGCCCAGACCATAGTGCGTGGGACTAGTCCCTGGGCAGCTGAATAAATTGGAGGGAGTAGTTACTTTTGCGATGTGCTTTTCCAAGGTTCACAATACAAAAGTGGTTCCGTTTCAGATATCTGTAAACATATTTTTTGGACATTTCTGGTTGTAATTTTCAGATCATTTATTCAATTATTGTTGAGTTAAAGAATATACTTTTATGTCACATTAGTAAAGTGTGTGTGTTTAACCAATTGCTCTATTAAAGAATTACTTTTATGTCACATTAGTAGAGTGTGTGTGTTTATCCAAGATGATGTATATACTTGGATCATAGTGAATGATTTTAAATGGATTTTAAAATATATCAAATTGTCCCAGGTGCATTTGAAAGGCTTATAAGACCTTTTCTCTTCTTTCTTTTTATCTTGTATGTATAAGTGTGTGTACTAGAGGGTGGTTTAGTGTGTGTGTATGTGTGTGTGTGTGCGTGCCTGTGGAACCCCAAGAGTGACATTGGGAATCACCTGGATTTTTCTACTTCCTTATTGCTTTTCTCTGTGGTTTCTTATGCTCTACTTTCCAGGGCCAGAATTCCAGCTGCCACCATATCCACCTGGTGTTTTTATGTAGGCTCAAGAGATCTGAATTCAGATCCTTTGTTTTTGAGGCAAAGGTTTAAACCACTGAGCTGTTTCTCCAGTTCCCCCAAATTCCTTCTTTATTCAAAACCAAATGGACATCCTTTATGGAGACTGTCAATATCAAGTTTTTTCTTCTTTGAATTTACAAGCTCTGGATACAAATTTCTTATGGGCCATGCATTGAAGAATTCTCTCTCTCTCTCTCTCTCTCTCTCTCTCTCTCTCTCTCTCTCTCTTCCCCCCCCCCTTTCTCTCTTCTTCCCCTACTTTGGATCAGCAGCTGCTATTTCAACCAAGGGCATATGGCTACAGGTACCTACAGAGATATCAGGAGGAGAACTCAATTCCACATCAGAAGCTAAGTGAACTGTCTTGCACACTAAGCTACAGGTTCTTCTGGTTATCCAGCAGAGAAACAATTCCCAGGGACATGCAATCCAGAATTTGATGCTTAAGGTGGTTTGTATTGCTCAGAAGACTAAGACAGCCTCTAGAATGTGTGAAGTAGAGCAATCTGTTTGCCTTGTTACCGCCAGAATTCCGTGCACAAAGAGGAAAGAAGTATGTGAAATCAAGACCAAGGTTCTAAATATCTGCTGACCATTATCTGTAAATAACAGATAGCCGATGTTAGCACAGCCAGTCACACACAAGTCCCTGGGCAGGGAATAAAAGCTTCAGCACACACACACACACACACACACACACACACACACACACACACACACCTTCTTAGCCAAGATTTCAGTCCATATCTAGACTTTATATAAAGTTTGTGTTATGGTTTGAAATGTGTCCCCCACAGTCTCATGTATTTGGCAAGTTCATGGCACCTTGAGAGGTGGAGTTTTGCTGGAGAAAGGCAGTCACAAGGGGTGGGCCTTGAGGTGGATTAGTCCCACCCTACCTCCAAGAGAAGTCTGCCTTTGCAGCAAGCAGTCTGCAGCTCTCAGCTTCCAAGATGTCTGCGGTGACTTAGCCTCCTCCAGCTTTGGCCAGCCAGCCATGCTGCCTCTGCCATGAGAGACTGTCCCTTCCCTCTGGAACTGTAAGCTGAATAAACCTTCCTTTCTCCCTTAAGTTGATCAACTTTGAGTGTTCTCTCACAGCAATAGTTAAGAGTAACTGTTACAGTTTGCAAAGGAACAAAGCAGATCTTTAAATATTACTGCCATAGAATCCTCAGAATCTCTATATACCAAATTGGTTCAGAAAGATGATGGTTAACTTGTCAGCCATGGATCTGAAGTGAGTATAAATCATTTGTCTAAGGCACTAAGCTCTCCTTATAAGAAAGGATATTCCCAGTGGCTGACAAGAACCACCACAGGACAGAGGCTTGTTCACATAACTACTGGGCTACTGAGATGGTTTGGCAGGAGAAACACTTGCCACCAAGCCTGAGGACCTGTGTTCAATCCCTAGAACCTACATGGGTGGAAGGAGAGAACCAACTTCTGAAAGCTGTCCTCTGTCCTCCACATGCATGCTGCGATTGTGCATGCCTGTGTACAAACACACACATATACACATGCACAAACAACAAATAAATACATGTAAAATCATTTAAAAGATCATTGGTGTTAATATCACCTTGTAAGCCAGGGCATAGAGAAAAGAGTGCAACATATATAATTATATTATGTTACTATAATTCCATAATAGCTATACTTGTCTGTGAAATTTATAATTAGGGTATTACTACTCATTATACCAATAATTAGTATAAAAGGTTCCCCGAGTATGAGCCACCAAAAAGTCACCTGCTTCCTTTATCCCCATTGGTTCACAGAAATTTCAGAAAAGAGATCTCCATATATAATGCAGATTAATTAGTGACTCATAGGACTTAGCATCTAACAAAGTGGCTAGGTAATTCAGCCAACTGTCAAGCTCTGGGATCAGTTGAGAGACCCTGTCAAATAATTAAAGTGAAGAGTGGTCTAAAAATATCAGCTTGTTAATTGGTCCCACCACTCATAGATTGAAACATGCAAAGAGCTCTGCTAGATTAACACCCAGCCAAGGCACATGTCTACAGGTAAATATAGCCCACACCTCCTTCTGGGTCAATGATTTCTTTCATGGGTCAAAATGGAAGATGGTTTAGTGACTAAGGAACTTGCTCCACAAATGTGAAGGCCAGAATTCAGATTCTCGGATCCTCTACATCAAAACTGTGCATATGCCTGTCATCCCTGATAGAGAATCCCCAGGGCAAAGTGGCTAGCTAATACAGCCAACTGTAGAGCTCTGGGGTCAGTTGAGAGACCCTGACAAATAATGAAAATGGAGAGTGGTCTAAGAACATCATCAGTATTGTAAGTAACATCAATCTTGGGCTTGTGCATTCAACTTCACATATGTGCACATGCATTCACACACACATGTTCACCCACACACATGTAAATATGCACAAACTCATTCCTGCACACACATGTTTACATATAGAAACTGGAGTTGTAGCTTAAGTGTAGACCACCATCCTCATCTACACAAGCCCCTAGGCTCCATCCTCATCCATGATGGTGTGAATGTGAGTTGCCCTCCATAGCTCATGTGTTTGCATTTTTATCTGGTGTTGATGTTTGGTAAGGTTGTGGAATCTTCTAAGAAGTGGAGCCTTGCTGGAGGAAGACACATCACAGGAGGTAGGTGTTAAGATTTGGCAGTTTCTCCCTGCTTCCTTTCAGTTGGTTCTTGTTCGATCTGCCTCCTGATGGCTGTGGTCACCTGAACCAGCCTCCTGCTTCTGCCTCCAGCCATGCCTTCTGCCTTGAGATCTCCACCATAATGGACTCTCTCTCTCCTCTGAAACAATAAGCCAAATAAATTTACTTTTCCCCTCTGTTGTATTTATAAGTATTATGGCCAAGCAATCCAAGAAATGTAACTGCAATTCTACTATTACAAATGCAACAAACAAGCAGACAGAAATAAAGTCCAATACAATCCAGGTACATATAAATAACATGAAAGAGGAAATAGCTGTATCTAAGTAAGGATTGTCTTTTGTGCATCCAGGAAAGTAATTTAAAAGTACTTGTCCTAATACAAAAACCATGTGTTTAAGAAAACCATGTGCTCTGTGGCACCATATATGTCTATA